>JAOTQP010000841.1:622980-680084 GCA_026413545.1 Cichladusa arquata
CGTGGCCGCCGGCCCGCGGAGCTGCGCGGGCAGGTGAGTCTGTGCGGGCCGAGCGCACACGGCGCGGGCCCGTCCGGCGGCGGCGGCCGAGTGACCTTGCGGCGGCGCCGGGGCCCGAGGCGGGGCAGGGGCCGCATGGCGGGGCCCGAGGCGGGGATTTGGCGGGTGCGGAGCGGCGCCCCGCGGGCTGGGTGCGGCGGGAGCCGCGCGCTCCCGTTGTCGGCGCGGGGCCCCGGCGGGTCTGGGTCCCGCGGGCGCTCGGCGGGGCGGCTGCGCCTTGCCCGGCCCCGGGAGCGCGGAACCCGCGTGCAGCAGGTACTCGCCCTGCCAGATGTCCAGCACGGCAGGGGGAGACTTCCGTAGACGGTACGGCCGGCTAGAGGTTTCTGTATTTAATGTCCCGTTAAATCTGGAGCCTTTTTTTATCGGGCTGCATTCTGTCCCTTTAAATTGTTTTAGAAGAACAGAAGTACGGTGGATCTTTTCACTGCCCCATAAGCTACTTTGTGTCGTACCTGTGTAATGCGTACGGTTGGGAGGCACTGTGGTGTTCTTCCTGGCAGGTCGGTGTTCAAATACTGCGTATTGCCAGCAAAGTGGGTTTTTGTACCAGTTGGTAATCCATTCCAGGATTTGGTTAATCTGAACAGGTACAGTTTCAGGAAACAGTTTTATCTCCTTTATTGACTGAAAATCTGGGTAACAGAGATGCTTCTGTAATCCCAGGCTGTTGCTTGTAGCCTAAGTGTTTAAAAATAAATCAGGAGAGATATCTGAAAGTTCATGAGTCCACCTTGAATAAAATAAATGTCACTAGACTACAGAATTTTGTTGTTTTGTATCCAGTAGGGAATTAAATTAGATGTTAAGGCAATGGTAATGACTTGAATGAAACTTTTTGTAAGTAAGTATCTGTACAGCTGTTTGTAATGGAGCATCTCTGTAACCAATCGTTTTGACCTCGGTTCATTTAATTTTCTATAATGAGTAACGGTCCTTTTGCAGAACCAGTTTCTAAAAAGAAAAGTCAAGTGAGGAGGCTTAAGCAAAGATCAGTCATGGTATAATTCTCTCTTTTAATTTTTGTGTGACTTCTGAAATTTCATACTAATAAATGAAGGTGGCTTAGATGAATGTATGTTATTTGACCTAAGTCAGCTTGTGGAAGGGTTCAGTAGTTAGTACTCTTGCTGACTTCATGGATGTCTCCTCAGTGGAAGTAAAATTTTACTTGAGGAGGCTGAGAGTAAAATCTATATGCCTGTAACTTTAAGGTCAAGTTGGGAATGAGGCTAGAGTAGTAACTGCTCATAACGGTACTGCCTTGACTCAAACATGAGAAGCATGTAATTAATTCTTACCTTTAATTGGTTAAGCTCTCTGTAGCACTTTCTTTTTCTCCTGTAGTTACTGCATGACCTAGGCAATGATACTGACTTAAATTCTCTCTCTTGGCCGGGAAAGGAGAGCACAACCCCTAATTTAATAGTAGGGGATGATAAATTCTCTGTAACTGCATATTTTATTTGTAACTGCATCTGCAAAAGATACGTATTGTCTGTAGCTGTAATTTGCAGCTTGACAGGCTGATGCTAGCTGTCCTGCCTGTGTGACACTGTCCTGTACAAATGTGAGCACTTGCATTGTGAACTGAGCTAAAGAATGTACATGGGACAGAGGAAGGATTTATTGCTCAGCCCTACAAATGGTTGTTGCTAGTATTTAAACTGTGCTCTTGATTGTCTAGTTGCATGGATGCAGTGGGTTTTTTTAAATCTGGAGAAAAAAGAATAGTTGCACATCCTTTGGACTGGTGCATCATATTGAGAAGTCTTGTGAAGTGCTTGTGAGTTCATTGTATGTCTGAGTAAGTCTGTTCCTTTCTTTTTTGCTTCAGTTAATTCCTTGTCTTAATACTTCTGTTCCTTGCTTGCCTACAGGTTTGTTTTGACTGCTTGTACTTCCTACGGGAAAATACTTGCTTCAGGTGAGAAATAGTGGCTTGGAACTCTTGATTTGTCCTTGCTGTCCAAATACCAATAGTTACATGGCCTGTAGATTTCTAGAGACCTTCTGGAACTACTGGCATTCCAGTGTTTCTGTGGCTGCAAGCATCAGGCTTAAATGATCATGCATGCATGGTGTATACTGTGTCTGTCGTGATTGGCTGCAGATAATAATGCATATTGGAATATAAACATTCCTGTCGGAGGTATGTTAGTTTGTTGACAGCCTTGTGTGTGTTTTTACTGGGCTTGAGAGCTTTCAACCAGCCTTATTTAAGTGTAACCAACTATGGTCTACCTTATTTTTTTGTAAATCTACCTGTAATGGAGTTCTTAAAATTGGTTAAAAGGAAATTGATTAAAAAGGAAATTTGTCTCCATCTATGTCTTCAGCTTGGTAGCCTGTGTTAGTGGAAAGAGAGGAAGCAGTATTGCTTATTGTGCGGGTTCTTTTTTTTTGTTGTTTTGTTTTATGGGTTTGAGTGTTGTTTTTTGTTTTAGTTTGGTTTGTTTGTTTGTTTTTTGTTTTTTAATATGAAGTTAGCACCAGAGAGCTTTCCTGATCTTGTTGCTGATGTTAAAATACTAGTTTCAGAACTGACTTACTTTTCTGCTGCTTAAAATCAGCACTTCTTTCCCTAGAAATTGGAGAATATCCTCTTATTCCACAGAGTCATTGGGCAAGGAAGTTATCTTCAGCACCTTTGTGCTCCAGAAGTAGAGCTGAGCTTAGTCTAGACCTGTGTATCAGTGATGCAAAGACAGTGCCATTGGTAGGGTTTGAATTTTAGTTAGTCTTAAAAGCATATGTTGGCATAGCAGGGGTTGTGAGTACACCAAGCTGGAATTCCTTCTTTGTTATACTTTAGTTTGCGAATGGCTTTTTTGCTCCATGATCCTGTGTATTTGTATCAATCGTTTGCCTACACTCCAGCTGTCTCCTATTGCTGTTACCAAGCTTGCAGAAATAGGCACTTATGGGTTTTTGTGTTTTTCCTGATGTCCTCTCATCTCTAAGCTGGGAGACAAGTCTGCAAGCAGCCTTAAAGCGCAGGCCTTTCTTCTCTTAAAAAAAAAAGTAAAATAGGCGAGTCACATCCTTCTTACAGGGTTACATATGCACAGATGACGTGTCTGCTTAATGAATTATCTTAAATAAAGACATCATTTTTCCTCAGTACTTACGGCAGTATAACTTAAGATTTTCCTTTATTTGGATGTCTTGAAAATATCCTTTTTATCAACAAGTAGATTTGGTGGATTTGGCTCTGTCAAGGCAGAAAGCAATGGAGTAGTGCAACAGACTGCCGTGTCTAGGAGTCAGAATGCTGTATACTGACTGGGTGGAAACAGTGAACCTGTGGGATTTTCAGTAGCCAATATGCAGGTGCTGCAAATTATCTGTGAAAAATGTTTCTCAGAGTTTTTTTTAACGGATATTTTTACAGGTAGATTCCTTCTAGGACTCTAAAGTCCCAAGTCGAGTTACTGCTGCAGGTAATGTAGCCAAATAATTTTTGCTCCTTCTGTTTTTGGTCATAATATTTTTCATCTGTTAGCTAAAATTCACATTGATGCTTGGTGATGAAAAAAAATCTGAGGTTCAGCATCCTGCTGTAAGTGTATACTGTGGCTACTGGAACACCCAGAGCAACCTCAGAGCCGGGATATTGCAGCTGATGGTGGAGTGCTGGGTGGTAATGTGGCCAGGTAACAGGGATTCCTGTCCTGTGATGTAGCAATCCTGTTCCTGTCCTGGCAGATCAGGAAGAGGATAGACTCAGTCTCTGGAAGCAACTCCTGTCAAGTGTGAGGGGAAGGTACTCTCTCAAGGATTATCTAATAGTGTGCCCAAGCAGGTGGACCACTGTAGAGAAAGGTATCCACTACCTGAGAGAATCAGCTCTGCTGGGGGTAAGCTGTAGGGATTCAAATAACAATCTGCTATAAATCCAGTTGATGTCCAGTGTATGTGAATGTTGAGCCCCAGCAACAAGTCTTGTCAAGTTTCTTTTAAAAAGGTACTACTTTTGAGGTGGGCTCACAAGAGAAATGCTGCAACATTCTTGGGAGGTTAAAAATATCAAACTTTACAGGCAAATTATAGCAGAGCAGGAATTTGTCAAAATTTAAAACAAAACAGTCAATCAGAATAAAGCATTTCACTTACCAAGCTCTACCCATCCAACCTTCTATTACCTGTATTCCAAGAAGAGGAAGTTAGGAGTGAAAAAGAGAGAAAACCAAGCTGCCATCTTGAATCCAAGTGCAATCTCAGCTATCTAAACTCCAAGGATGATAGCCAAGTAATCACATGCATCTCAGAGCAGTGGGTTTTACCTGCTCTGGCCCTGTGTGGCTGCACCTCCCAGGTGGGACTTTTGGTTATGCAGCCACTCTGGGTCTGGATTGAGGCTGCAGGCATGGGGCATGGGACATTGTTTTCTGTGTGCCAGTGCCTGACAGTCACTCTGGGCTGGACTAGAGATTCCTGGGGGCAGGAGTGTGGAATGGAGCATTGCACCTCCCAGTTGCCACAGAACTTGCCCTGCCCCCTCCCCTTCAGTTGATTTGAGCCAGTAATCATTTCTGTAGTTTTTCACAACAATCTGTGTGGCAGGAGTTTGTACAGAGCATGCCATTGTTGTACACCAGCAGGTTGGCATTGATGTCAATGAAAGAAGTAGGACAAGAAGGTGCTCCAGGTCACTACCTGCCTTGGGCAATTTGAGATCATCTTTTTTCCTCCTGTCTAATCTGTGGCTTGGCTGTGGACTGTCCAAGACTCTGAACAGACATGAAAGATTTGAACAGGTTGGAGGGGAAATGTCCCATAGTCCTATGTGGCCAGTGCATGAGTACAGTGGAGAGTAGAGACTGACAGTGAACTGTGTGGCCTGAATGAAGTCTCACCATTACTGAGTGCTGCTGTGCCAGACATGCTGGAACTTAGTATGAACTGAAGTCTAGGGCAGCAAAGTGGTGCCACCATTGGGATTTCCAGTGTGTTTTTCTCCATTCCTTCAGCAGCAGAGTGCAGACCACTGTTAGGGCTTACTTGAAGTAGCATCCAGTACACCTGGAACCAACTGCCCTAGAGGTGGAAACACAGTGCCACCATTTGCCATGGACTGGTGCAGGCTGTACTGTACAAGGGTGAGGCTCCAGAACACTTGCAATACATCAATGATATCTTTGTATCATCACAGCAGAGGAGGTTTTTGAGAAAGGGGAGAAAATAATCCAAATCCTCCTGAAGGCTCTTTTTGCCAAGATCAGGGACTTGCCCAGCAAATTCAGTTTCTAGGAGTAAAATGGCAAGATGGGTGTTGTGAGAGTCCAGTGGATGTGGTCCAGTCAGTCGTGTGTCCAGTCAGCAGAAAAGGAAACACAGGCCTTCTTAGACACTGGGGTTTTTGCAGGATGCGTATTCCATAAAATAGCCGAGATTGTAAGCCCTCTCTGTCATGTGACACGGGAGAGCAATAATTTTAGGCGGGATCCTGAACAACAACAGTAAGTTTTGGACAAATTAAACAGGAGATTGTTTGTGCAGCAGCCCTTGGGCCAGTCAGAACAGGATAAGATGTGAAAAATTATAGCTGGGAAGCATGGTCCTTCCTGCATTCTCTGACAGAAATTACCAGCGGAGACTTGAAGACAACTGCTGGGGTTCTGGATTCAGTAATAAAGAGGATCTGAGGCCTGTTACACCCCAGCTGAAGAAGAGATCCTGGCAGGTTATGAAAGGGTTGGAGCCACCTCAGAAGTAATTGACATTGAAGCACAGTGCTTTCTGGCACCCCGACTACAGTGCTGGTCTGGATGTCCAAGGGAAATCCCCTTCTACACATTATGCCACTGATGTCACACGGAGTAAGTGGATCGCTCTCACCACACAGTGAGCTCAAATACAGAACCCCAATCACCCAGGCATCTTGGAAATCATCACGAAATAGCACAAAGGCAAAAATATCCATACGGTCAGAAGAGGATGAGGAAAAGGTGCCACCATGCTAAGGAGGCCCCACCATGTAATCAGCTACCAGAAAATAAAAAACAATGCTCTCTGTTCACTGCTGCTTGCTGTCATATCATAGGGACAAATTGAAGCTGGAAAGCTGCTGCATGGAGTCTTGCACAGTAAGTTGCAGAAGCTATTGAAAGACTAGGTGGTCAGGTTGCAGAGCTGAAAGCTGTCCAGCTGTCTTCAAATACTGCTGAATGAGTGAAATGGCCAGTGTTTTGCCTCTACACTGACTTGTGGATTATTTGTGGCTCTGACACGTCATGTCATTTGGGAAGAGATGCAACATTACAGATGAGCTCATGACTATGGGATGGACTTAACCATGGACACCATCTCCAGATTGTCCATGAATGTGAAACGCACTGCAGTCAAGCAGAGCCAAGTGGATAAAGCCCCTGTAGTATGATGGGCAGCAGACAAAATATAAATATGGGGAGGCCTGGCAGATTGATTACATCACACTCCTGCACAGCCCCAAGGCAAGTGTTACGTGCTGGCAGTGCTGGAAAGCACCACTGGATGGTTGGAGACCTACCCCATGCCTCACAGCACTGCCCAGAACACCATCTGGGCCTTGAAAAACAAGTCCTGTGACACCATGGCACTCCAGAAAGAATTGAGTCGGACAACAAGCTCATAGACATCTGGGCCAGAGAGTATGGGATTGAGTGGATATATCATATTCCTTAACAGGCATCAGCCTCAAGGAAAAATGGAACAGCATAATGGACTGTTAACCATACTGAAAGTGATGAGTGTGGGAGCCATTAGACACTGAGATCTACATGTAGCAAAAGCCACCTAGTTAGTTATACTTGAGGCTCTGCCAGTCAAGCTGGCCCTTCACAATCAAAACCTCCACATTCTGTGGAAATGGATAAAATCCCTGTGAGGGATAGAACATGAGGAATATATTAGGGAAGATAATTTAGGTTAGTCCTACCTAAGGCAAGCCCATCTGTGCAGTTGTTTTTGCTCAAGGACTTGGATGCTCTTGGTGGGTAATGCAGAGGGACAAGGAAACATGTACCTCAAAGGGATTTGATTTTGGAGTGAGAACAGTCTGTAGTGTTGAGTTGTATTATATTGGTTGCTGAATGACAGTGCTACTGTGTGCCATAACTGCCATGGACAAGATGTATAGATTGCTCTGGATACACCAGTCATAAACTCCTGATGCAGTTTGTAACCAGCCCTCCTAGAAGAGCGCTGGGATGGATGGAATCCAGAGTCTCAACAGACCTGTTGGAGGGACAGCCATTGACAATGGACATTTTACCTGTGCTTGTGTGGTTATCTGTATCTGTGTGTATGTATACATATGTATGTATATAGTTGGGAAGGGGTCGGATTTGGACACGATTTATGTGGTATAGAATAGGGGATTGATAATATCCTGGTTCTGGCCACGATAAGGTTAATTTTTGTGGTAGCTGGAAGAAAGTGTGGCTAGAATCTGATGTGGGTAGAGGGAGTGTTTGTGTGTCTGTAAGGTCTAAGCATCTCTCTGGTTTGGATTACAGCAGCCTGCTGACCTGTACTGAAGTGCTGTGCCACCTAACATCATTTTCTGGGAAGTGGGGAAGGGGTCCCTTCCAGGCTTGCACAGTGTAGATGTGGTCAGGTTGTGTCAGGCTCTGCAGTGAGCATTCATTGTCAAGTGCTTGCCTCTCTTGTACACTTCTGGTCTTAATACCATTGCTATTATAATTCATTTTCTTATCTCACTGATGTTTTCAGTAAATTGTTCTTACCTTAACCAATGATGTTTACCTTTTGTGCCTCCAACTCTCCTTTCAGTGGGAGCACTTGATGGAAGAATACAATTCCTCAATCTCAACAGGTTCTGTGCAGCTTCAGTTGAGGTAGAAACCATGAGAAATGTCATTAAAGTGCCCAGTCTGCAGCCTAAGTTGGGCTTCTGGGAACAATTCAAATGGCTCTTTGCCACTCCTGCAGTGAGAGGAAGCCTGCATGTATTGACAGGCATTGGATTTGTGGATGAAGAAGCAATACTGGGAAAGCTCTTGTAGTTCATTCTTGTGCTAGCAAAACACAGCTCCTTCTGCAATGTGGTGAATGTAGATTATCCAACTGAGGATGTCTTCATTGACAGGGAAGGGCTGCTTAGTTAATGTGTAGTTAGTTAATACTGCAGTACCTGTTACATCAAAGTAGTAGTGATAAAATTAGTGATGACTTTTAGTTGACAACAGATAAATGATGGAGAAATCTGATGTGGATATGCAGGGTGTCTGTATATATAAGGATCTCTTAAGTGTCTCTAATTTGGATCACAGCAGCCTGCTGACATGTACTGAAATATTTTCAGATTGAATTTTTGTTACAGAGGTGTTACTCTATTATGGGGATACTGTTGACTGTAGAGTGAATTTTTTTTTAACTCTGAACTACTTTTAGTCTCAGAATTCACGTGATTTTTATTTTTCCTTTCCTGTAGTTATACAGCACTGTTTGGAATGTGTGCAGCAACGTAAACAAGTCTCTTGGTGAGTATAAGCATATATCCTTTTTTTAACGGTGGCTTTTCTTTAAGCTTTTGAAGTTTGGCCTTAAAATTCTGGTTTTACTTAAATACTATCTATGATGCCTCTCCAAGACTTATTTGCATTGAATTCTTGTATTCTTAAAGGCTGCCATTTTCTCCTTAAACTGAAAATATACAGTCTCATTAAAGTAGATTTTCATTAACCCTGCTTTATTTAGGGAAAACTTGATTTCTTTTATGTGACTTAAACTTTTTTCCAAATTATTTTTACTTGTTCAGTGCTTAGGTGCTTGTTTTTTATCTTTAGTGTGTTACAGAAAAAGAGAGGGGAAACCAGAACAGCTAAATGAGACATGATCGAATGACTGAAAATTACTGTTTTCAGTAATGGCTATTTATTTCTTTAATTGCACTTGGTAATTCAAATAGATTTCACATTGTAGAAAAATACCTTTTTTTTATTCTATCAAATTGCTTATATTTGTAATTTTTGCTTCTGTGTTGGTCTGTCCCAGTCTCGATGCCAGTTGAAACTGGCAGCACAGCTTCATGAGATGTTGCTCAGGAGATGAAAATGGTGTTCTTCAAGCCTGTAATCTCAGGGAGAGAATGAAGATCTTTTTCAGAGACTCATTCATGTAACAGCTTTTCAGTTTTGTCACCGAGTACTTTGGGAGGTCTTAATTCTGCCTGAGGAGAGGAGCAAATGTAGGTTTTTACTGGTGTCAGTTCTCTTAATCTACTTGTATAAACTAGAGAAAAAGTAGGAGGCTGAAATCAAGTTCTCAAGTCTTACAGTTTGAGGGAATGTCAGTGGTGAGGAATCAGCTGTTCAGCATTCTTTTCACAGAGTTGTTAAGTATCAGTCAGGGTCCAGTTTCTGTGTTGTGTGGCTCAGAGTTCACCTGTGTAGTTGTTAATTGAATCTGGGAAGCTTTTAAAGCAAGTAAGTGCTAGTGGATGTGTAATTGAGGATGCTACATCATGCAAATAAGATCTGTGTGTAGACCAGTGTCTTGTTTGAAATGTCTTTTGGATAGAAGAAGAGGAGTGATGCCCTTGAAATTTGTTGCAGTGTCAGGTCTTCCTGTTCAGTTTAGATATTTCATGTTCCTGCTCCTGTTGCTTTAAAAAAAAAAAAAATCCCAAACCCAGAAACTTGCCTGAAGATCTAAGCATTGTGGTTTGAAATACTGGTGAGAAGGACATCATCTGAGACTTAGGGTCACATCTGAAAACAGTCACCTACCTATGAAATGGTACACAAAACCAGCATGAGGCAGGAGCAGACATGCTTGGATGAACAGAGGCTCTTCTTGGGTTAACATGTTTAGCAGGTATAGGGTGTTTATATCTTTTTATGTGTAGGGTAAAACACAGTAAGGCATATTTCATGGTGGCACTGCTGCTGTAGTCAAAACCTGCTAGGCAGAGGGTGTTCTGTCTCCAGACAATAGAAGTCTGTTGTAATCAGCTTCTCATGTCAGTGCCAATACAGGTTTTAAGTGGTGCTTGTGAGACTTCCTCTTAGTCTTCATAAGAAGCCATTAGGATTGTATAGTATAAATGGTGTCTGTAAATATTGTTTTGCAGTCTGATATCATACCTTTTCTCATCTGCAGGTGTGTGGTTTCAGCACAGCATGGCTGTGGTCATCCACTTGCAGGGTGTTTGATTGCGGTGGGGACCATGGACTTCTCTGCATTGACCATTCCCGATGGGGGCGTGCATATTGTAGGGGGTGAGCTGGGTGAGGCTTTCACCGTTTTTGCTGTTGGAGATGCGAGGCTGGTGTCATGGGTGCAGATGATAAAAGGTCAAAACTACTGCAGAGTGAAAGAAACCTGATGTACAAAGTATGAATGGACTCTAGTTCTTGACAGTTCCATATGTAGATGTGCCAGCAGATTTGGAACAGTGGTGCTAGAGAGGATGGCAGAGTCAGTCTTAGCCTTAGGCTTTGTGGAATCAACTGTAAATGTGCTTTGTCCTAGAAGGGAACAAAACAAGCTTGTGTTGCTTGTGTAGGAGTGGCAGTGCTGCCTGCAGTACCCCAGGTCAGCAACATCTGTGCTGCATCTCCAGGGAATACGAGACAATCTCTGGTTAGTTGCGTTTACTTCCTGGTTTTGCCAGTGCTTTTTATTACCTCTCCTATCCTGTAGTTCTGTGGAATCACCACCAAGGTACTGACTGCCTCCTAGGAATTTGGACAGCAAGCTTCCCATCCAGAATAAAACATAAATTTTTAGTGCAAAGTAGGATTGTATTTATGCAAACTATCAAAGTTGACTGTGCTCCTTTGTCAGGTCAGAGAACGATGGGGTTTTTTCCCATGGTGTTCCTCTTTTGTTCTTTATTGTATCCTTGTGGCAGGGGGAGGAAAATGCCTGGGTTTGGCATGGATGTACAAAAGAATGAAGGAAATAGGCTGAATTGTGAAAGTGAATTGCATTTCTTCTGAGCTGTTTATGAAGCAGCACTCAGACAGAATGAAGTTTGGAAGTGGGGCTGATTCCAAGGAAGGGGTTTGGTGTGAGACTTTGTAAAGGAATGGCTTAATCACTCAGCAGGGATTTGGAAAATAGTTTTTGCCTGGATAGGTGTGGTTTGGAACAGGCTGCAGTGATTTTGCAGTTTGCACAGAGGGAATGGTAGAGGCTGTTATTAGTGAAAGTTTGCAATAACTACTTGGGTTTGCTCTGTCTGATAATACAAAACAAGTTTTCAGTTTCCAGAGGAGCCCACTTCTATGGGAACTTAGTGACATGCCAGGTTTGGGGTTCTGCACTGACAGAGCCTACAACTGGAGAGAGTAAAAAAAGCTACAGGTGATGGTGTACAGCACCTGCACTGTTAACAGAGCAGAAAGCTTGTTTTAGAAGTCAAATCTGTGATCCCTGAAGGGATCAATATTAATAGATTTTCCTCTGCATTGCCCTGAGATAAAAGTGTACCTTCCTCACTGGTACCTGCATCTGAATAGTTGAATATTTTTTAAAAGTTAAATTACCTTATGATGACTTTGATGGAGAAGAAAAGAACCTCCCTTTTAAATAACATGTATTCTTTCAATAATACAGATTTAGAGACATTTTCTTTTGGAAGTAGTGGTTTGTCTAAATCCTGAAGTACTTGGGCCTGAAACAGATCTGATCTTCATAGGGAGGTAAGAAGTTTTGGAGAAAAGCTGTACAGCTCTTGGGGTAGGGCTAGTCTCCTTGTTTTAATCATGGTCTTGAATACACGGATAAATGTATTCTCAAGAGTTACCAGAGCAGAAATCCTGTTTGTGTGTCAATTTAAGTTAGTAAAAATTTTATGGTGAAGAAAATTTTAGGAGAGATGTTCTGGCAAAGCATTCTTATTTCCAAGTTGTAGCTGATCAGTCTGGGGTTGTTAGTTGACAAGCTGTTTTGCTGTGGTTCAAGGTTTTTAAGCGGTCTTTGCTGGAGAGCACAGAGGCTGAAATATAAAATCTCAAAGTAGGCAGGCCCCCGTGTTCAGTGCTTGCTTTCTGAGAAATGAAGTTATCAGTATGGTCATGGTCATGCTGGTGAAGTGTATTTCAGCACTGCCTCTTGGCCTAGTTTGTGCAGAGCCATGTCATGGTTCTCAGTAAAAGTTGTCTCATGGTTTCACTCTTGCTCTAAGGCTGGGTGTTTCGGGGTAAAGTGGTTGAGACCCTCTACTGACTAATTTATCTCATGTAATTTTCTGCCAAGTATACGTCTGCTTGAGAAAGCTCTTCCTGAAATTGGCTGCAAATGGAAAAGCCAGCCTGCTTTCATGGTCTGAGAAGCAGGACTGCTGGGTCACAGTGCAAGCCAGTGGTAGGATGTGAGAGAACCCAAGGGCAGCCCAAGTTCTTTAATTTGGGCAGGGGGAGAAAGGAAGACTTGGGAGGAGGGGCCAATGATATGAGATTTTTGCTCATAGAATTTTTTCTCTTTTCAACTTTGTGACCTACTGCCTTCTAACAAGCTTGGCCAACTCAGTAAAGTGCAATGTGTGTGTGCTTTGACTAATGTTAATGTTAGCTGACTAGCTGTGTTCAGATTTTCATGGAATCTGCTGCCTCTGTAACTCTGTTTAAATGGCTTTGGCTGTTTTCTTCAGATTTCCTGTTAGTTACTCATATTTTTAAAAATATTTTACTGGAACCATAGTAAGACCTTCCTCACCAAAACCGATGTGTTTCTAGAAGCCCTATTGTGTGTCAGGAGATGTGTATGTTCCTCTCCAGCCCCATGGAGGTGAGCTGAGATGAATGCCTTGCATGCAGATGGCAGCTCTTGCTGTGGAGGGCCTGCAGGAAGCTGAGATAATGTACCGAGAGCGCCTCTGGGAGTGCGTTGGCTTTGCATGTCCCTCCTTAGTGAAAGGGAAGAATGAGTGTACCAGGGAAAGAATCACCTTGCAGATGTCATTTCTGCTACAAGTGTTAAGCAAAATGTATGTCTGCTCCTTGCTTGGAGGTATGAAATTACATTGTTAGCGTGAGAAAGGTGTATTTTAATGATGTACATCTGCAGAGAAAATAGTGGATATTTGAGGTGTGGGTGGATAAACCTCCTAAAATTAAAATACGGCTTTGCACTTTACTGCCTTTTTTTTTTCCCAGTTTCTACATTCTGATGCAACATAAACTTTGTAAAGATTAAGATTGTAAAAATCCCCACAATCTTAAGTTTTTCTTAATTTCCTTTCCCAATTAAAAGTTACGGACTCCCACCCCAGCCATTAGAAGACTGGGTTGATTCAGATCCGTGCTGTATCAACTTAGTCTGTTATCAGATACTGCTCTAGGAAATTATTTTTTTTCAGTTCCTAGGTGGCTAGAATATTTTATCTTTTGCTGTGAATCAAACTTACAGGCAATAGTATTTTTTTCCCCATACCTTTGCAGGCTGCTTTAGTAGAGATGAGGATGAGTGTAAAAGCACTGCTTCAGAGAAAGGCAGCAGATGAGCTTTTGGTAGAGAAGTTTCTTTGCAGTGCAGTTGACTGGAGGTGGTAGGGCTGTCTCTGTGGCCAGCCCTTGGGCAAATGGCCTGGCTTAAAAAATGTGGTGAAGGAGTAGCTTTTCCTTATAGAAAAGTTCATAGAAGTTCATATAGTTCATAGAAGCTTTGTGATACTCTTGGAGATCTTTGATTTGTGAACCACACTTGAAGTTAGAGTAGTTCTTCATGCTGTTAATCCTTTTGTAGATGCAGCTCAGTTGATACCTTTGCTATTTGTGCCTTTCTGAATGAAAACACAGCTGCTTATTTGTGTGCATGTCTCCTTGTTCTTGTAGTGTAAGACTAGAAGGTTTTATATTTTAACTTGAATCAATTTTGTCCATCTGTAGTTGAATCTTCAAGATACAGCCTTACTATAAGGACAGTGGTATTGAATAAAACTTACTTGTGGTTTTGGGTCTTGTAAGCTTGAAGACTACAGGAATGGATCGTAATTTTTATCTTAAAATTGTGGGAATCAACTGGCAAAAAAAATCAGGAAAATACCTGTTGACCAGGGTTTTTCACTATGTGTACCTTGAGAGAAACTACTAAAGCAAGATTTCTTAAGCTTTCATATTATCTCTTGGAAACAAATATTAATGAAGACTTTTTTTTTATTTTCTGGTTGAAACAGTGGAGAAGTTGGATGAAAGCAATGTGAATATGCAAGCAGTATAGAGAGTCTTCTAAAATTGGTTTAAAAATCTACATATTTCTAATGTCTTTGAACTTTATTGCACTTGTAGTGATGAGGTGACATAGTGTTTTAGAGTGTTTTGCAAATGTGGTAGCTGTTGAAATATTGTCATTGTGTTTGTTTTGCCCACTTCCTGTTTACTGGATTCCTTGTTTTCATCAAAACCGGGAGGGGGAAGAAAATATTATGAAACTTCCATCTCATTTGTGAATAAAATTGGGTTGCATGGTTCTTAATTGACCTGGAACTTGGACCAATGGACAGAGGCTCAGCTTCACTCTTTCATGGTCCAGTAGCTGCCATTTTGAACATGCTTTTGGAATCATTCTGCACACTGTCACTTGGGAACCTTTGTTTAAAAGATAATTGCCCCCTTACTTTCTGCAAACTGAAGTTACAGCAGTCCCTTAACATCTGGCTTCTGGGAATTATAGTGCATAAGCTTATTTTGTGTATGTCTTGATTAGTGATTGATATTTAATTGCATTTTTCAGGGGAATAAAATCAGCAGTGTTGATATTACAAAATGACAAAACATCCTCCGAATAGAAGAGGGATCAACTTTGAGGTGGGAGCCCAGTTGGAAGCCCGTGACAGATTAAAAAACTGGTATATTTTTAAAACCATTCATGTTATATTAATTTTAAGTCTTTAATATCTTAAACATTTTGTATTGGTACAGTATTTAGAGTTGTAGTCATTGGTTTGTAGGAAAGTAGTTAATTGATAAAAGTTTATATACCAGTGATTGAGATGGGCGATAGATGCTGATATGTTGTGCTGGCCCTCCAGAAGTGTACTGGTGTGTCTGGGAGTAGGACTGCTCCTAAATCTAGTTGGACTTCAGGCTCTCATTATCCTGAATTTATCCTTTAAGTTCTGTGCTATTCTTAATATTGCAGAGCAGATATTAGGGAAGAATAAATTCTTTGCAGTACAGAATATCCTCGCTGCTTCCTTTCCTGGTGCTGTTGTGAATTCATGGGCTCTAGAATCTGATTGAATTTGTTAGGCCTGTGCTCATATGAAGGTGGTCAGCTTTAGAATTAAAGAACTGTGTGAGGAAACATGTTCCATGCTAACAGGTCTGGTCTGGTGCCCGTCTTGCAGCTCTCAGCTGTGAGGAGGAACACTTTTCTTCACTAACCACTGCATTAAGAAGGTGAAAAAGAGCCTACAAATTACTCAGGCAAACTTTGAACTTTCTAACTCTGTACATTTCAGGTTGTCAGCTCAAAACTTAGCATTTAATAATTCTCAGGGAATGAGAGATAAAATGAAAATTGCTGAAGTCTTCCTAAATACAGGAGTTAATTTGGTATTGTTAGCTCCTGTCAATAACTTCTCTTTCCAGAAATCAAATGTAGTTGATGTTTATTGAGAACTCTGTGGGTTAGATATGGTTGTACTTAGAGCTCTGGAACCTGCCAGCAGGTGGAGTGTGCAAAGTCAGCACTGAACACCATTTGGACATCTCAGGAGGATGGTGCACTTAGACACAGGGGATTTATTTCAAAACATCTTGGTTGCATGCAGAGCATGTTCTCTCTCCAGGTATAAGGGCATTGGAATTGTGAAAATGAGAAAACATAGCTCTTTCCATAAAGAGTGTAAAGTATGAACAATAAATCCTATTCACACATTAATTTGGCTTACCTGTGCAACCAAGAGTTGTGTACATAAGCACTGATCTGAACTTGACTGCATTTTTGATATTCTTGCGTTTTGTTAGTACAGCAAAAAAAGTAGTCAGGCTTACAAAAGTATAAAAGTAAGATCTTAGCTTATCTGTAATGTAGCCTTTTCAGAGATGCAGTTTGGTGTAGCTGGTGTTTGAGTAAGGCTAATAACTTGTGTCCATCACTGTTATCCTTCTGACATGTTTGCTCAGTGTCTGAGTATGAGTGTACATAACACTTGCATGGGAAAACTTTGTGGGGGGGAATTCAACAAGCTGCTCTACTTTCTGCATATCCCTTGGCTTAAATTTGAATTTTGGATATGCTATTTGTTGCATGTTTTTTGGATTTTGGAAACACTTGATCTTAAATGACCTGTCCTACACAGAAAACTTTGCAATTCTGTCTCGCAACTTGGTTATGAACTCCCCAGTTCTGAAATCTTTTGTTTAGTTGCTAAGCTTTGAACCCTGGATTGTGTGCATTTGCATTTTCAGGGTTTCTAAATGAAAATTTTTAAGAGCTGGGGCCTTAGCAAAGCTGACACAACTCATTGGGTGTGGATTTGTTGAGGACAGCAGACCTTTTTTTTTTCTCTGCTGCTTTCATCTGCCCCTGTGCAACCAGCACCACTCCGTGGTGTGGCTACAGTGCAGTCCTGTGGGGGCACAGGATTTTCTGTTTGCTGACACTTGCTTTTCTTAGTGCTAGACCTTGGGAGGTCCAAACTTCTCTTGTATGTTTCTTTTTGCTGTATTGGCGCTAAAACATAGTCACAAGTCTGCTGTTTGGTTAAAGTGCTGGCTTTGATTTCAGTTCTCAGTACCAAATACATCAGTCAATTCATGGGCCACTCTTGCCAGTCCATTGGCAGTGGTGCTTTGGAAAATGTTTCATGTCAGAGTGCCATATACTTCTCTTTCATGTCAATGGCTTGTGCCCCAAATTGCTAGTTAAGGACTTCCAGGCTGTTTGGATGTGTTGTCAGTCCTGGTGAAGAAAAAGCATTGTATGCCAGCAGTGTAGTCAATGTGGAGCCTGCTCCTTGTCAAAGTGCAAAGTGATTTTTGCATCTTTTCTGAGGTTGCTTCGTTGTATTTGGATTCATAGCATGTTGGCAGTGCACTGCAGTTGCTCGTGCAGTTGTCTGTCATGTCCTATAGTTGGACTCCTAGGAGTATAGTGAGTTGGCTTGATGCATCAAGACTGCCATGAATGATATGGCTGTTGGCCTCGGGTTGCTATAGGGAGAGAGCCTGTGTAGATGCTGTAGGGTCTCTTGGTACAGAGTGCTGGAGCTCAGAGGATGAAGGAGAGGGACTGCTGCAGTAGGGCAGCCCTAAGTGGAGAGATCCCAGAGCAGTTGCTGTAGCCATGGATGTGGGCACACTGTCCCAGCTGAATTGACTTTCTGAAACCTTTTGCAGTGGATCATTTAAACTGATTGGGTAGTGGCTAGCTGCATCCTCTCTTACTAAAAAGAGAATGACTGTACTGGATGCCTGCAGTAGGCAAATGATGTTACCTTTTATTATCTTGTTGTAATGACACCTCTAAGTTTTTCTGTCCGTTGTCTGGGTATTAAATGGATGTGAAAGGGGCTTTTGATTCTGGTTAGAGCTCTGGGGTAATATTGAGAGTATGGTGCTACCCTGTTGAGATTCAGATTGTCAGTCCCACAAGTTCAATTGTTCATGCTGTCAGGAATTGGTCTAAGCACTGAAAAGATGAACCACTATAGCTGTTGTCCTTCACAGTGCTGATTCTCCTGGATGCTTCCTTTCCCCTCTGCATTGCTTTGACTGCACTAAGCTTGTCCCTTCCTACTTCCAAGGGAGTGGAGTTTCATAGCAATTCTGTTTTGGTATGTAGGAAAAGAGAAGGGAAGCAAACGAGTCTGGGGAATTTCCAGATATTTACCTCTTCCCAGAAGAGGATAGTTTTACATTTGTCTACCATAAACCCATTTTCATACTGTTTACTGTGTTTTGGCAACTGTAGTCTGAAGTTGCCAGTCATTGCTAACCATACCCTATTCAGTTCTTTGAGCTTTTGATTGTCAGTTGGGTTCTTAGAAAACTAGTGCCAGCAGTTTGGGCATCTTAGAGATTTTCCCTTACTGTTTAGCCCATTCATAAGTCCTTGAAACATATGAGCTTATCATTCCTTTCAATTTGAGCTGGAAGAGTAGTTGTTTTGGCCTCCCTGTGTGTTGCAAGACGTTTTCTCTGATTTCACAGTGTTTAAGATAAATATTTAAATCAGTACCATTTGGGGTTTTCTTACCCAGGATTAGTTAGCTGTCTTGAATATCCATTGAGTCAGCTGAATACTGCTTCATGGTTTGGGGGAGGATGTGGTGGGTCACCCTGGACATATCTCAGTTGTACTCTGGGGCCTTAGCCAGGCTTCAGCTATTGGCCTTTCACTTTGTGTATCCTCTCATAGTACGGTTTTTTTTAATAAACAAGTCTGAATTTCTTTTAAGTTGCCTCTACCCCTGTGTATGTTCGCAGGCTGTTTGGAGGTGTATAGATAATGCTGTATTACTCTTCTGTAGAGATCTGTGGGCACTTGTGCCTCCTGATGTGGTGTGCTTGCTCAGTTCTGCAAAAGGCGTGGGAGGAAGGAAGCTTGGCCTGTCTGTGTGTGGTACTCAGGACTGATGAGAACCTGTGAACCTTTCTGCTTTGTTTTGTAGCTGCCAATGCTCTCATCTGAAAGGAAGGTAGTTTCAAGGAGAGGTGGTTGTCAGAGTTCATGGGTAGGTCTAGCACAGCTTCTAATAGGTTTACTGCTCCAGTGAAGAGCACTGAGTGCTTACTGATATTTGTTGCTTCAGAAAGAGAAGATGTTGAGGCTTTGCAGCATGTTCTCCAAGAGCTGAGAGCTCTAGCTCAACCACACTTACTCAAGTAGACTGAAATTTAATCTCATTGTCAGATATGCATTTCTTGATGATCTTGACTCCCACTAATGAATTGGGATAGGTGCAGATGGCACTGATGTATGATTCTGGGATGACCGTTCTGGTGGAGAAAGTTTCTCCTTTTGCTGGACATGGAGCAGGGAGCAGTCTTGCATCATTGAGTTAGTTGGCTCCTCTAACTCGGGCTTGTCTAATCTCAGTGGTAGGAAGTGGACTGTGCTTCCCAGAGTTGGTTATCTGCTTGAACAGGATTATTATCTTGATACTGAGTCAGCAGTCTGTCCTTTTTATCAGTGTCCCTCTTCATCACTGAAAATGTAGAGAAGTCCTAGGGGTACTGCAGTCCCAATGGCAAGAGCACCCTTCTGGCTGCTGTCTTGTTGAGAGGATCTGGGGTTTCTTACCTGTTTTTGCTGCACTCAGATTGTAGGGAATGGGATGCTGATTTTTGTCATTACCTGTGCTTAGTGGTATGCAAAAATAATCTGTTTAGTAGAATTAGGTTGTGACTGTGACTATTGCCCCCTCATGAACTTGTGGAGGACAGTACTTGAGTTACCTAAACCATGACTGTCACAGGAAGAAGTTTCTTTTTTTTCCAAGAAGTTGGTAACTAGTTACAGATGTCGCTGCCATAAGTATTTCCCTTTTGAGTTCCTGTCCTGCACAGCCTTTGCTGCATGCACTTTGGTAATACAGTGGGATGAGCTAATGGCATAGCTTGACGTGTGTGGCAAGTGAGTATTAAGCAAGGCCTTAGTATGTATTTGCAGTGTAAGTCTCCAGCATTGTCTGTTTGTAATTCTTGGTGCAGTCATGACTGGACATGTCTTAGATCTGCTGGAGGATTTCAGTTGTAGGTAGATTTGCTTTCCCTTTGTGTTGGATTATAGAATGGTAGCCTGGTTTGCATTTGAGTCTTAGTTCTTACATGTCATGTTTTACTGTTAGCATCAGGCTTGATGCTTTGGAGATGCCACATCTTTCTGCTACTTATTCTGTCTTTCAAGTGTGTTTTAGCAGATAAAGGATACTTGTGGATTTGAGTTTTGTCTTCAGCCCTTTGTTCAAGAATTCATGGAGGCCTTGTCCTTCTTCCAGAATACTGAAAACACCGACAAATGGAAATTTTCTCTTGATGCTACTGTTGTGGAAGGGAAAGCATTGTACTTGGAATGTTACCTTCAGCTGAGATAGTGAAATAGCTGTGATTCTATTGAAATACTTACTGAAGTTACAAATTACCAATGCAATTTAAAGAAACAGAGTTTACAAGGTCTTCCTGATCAGAAACGTTTGAATTTGACTCATCTCAGATTCCTCTACTAAGAAATTTATACTTAAAAACCCCAGGATTGTGCAGATGAAATTTAACTTTGAGAATCTAAAACTTGAATTACATTTAGTGTGCCTGCTGGGTTTTTGGTGTTACATTGGGTAGATGAGTCATGATGGTTGGTGATGGGTATCTCAGAGAAGTGAGTGTATTGACCCCCAGACGTTACTCTTGATAAGAGTGGACTGAAACTATTGATTTTGTAAAACATGATATTTCTAGATGTAGGGAAGGTCTTTCTGACTTCTGAATCTGTAGTTAAATTTCTTTTTCCACCCCAGACCAAGAACTCCTTAGTTGTCTCTTTTTGCTGCAGCCAATAGTATGCATTTGCTGTTCAGTTTGGGGTTCCCTTATGTGCTTTGCTCCCTCATTTTGTAGCATCTTTATTGCTTATACAAGTGGTGCGTCACATTAATAAGATTGGAGGAGTTAAACCAAGATTTATTGTATAAAGTGTCTGAGACAGCTTACCTTATTCTTAGTTAAAATATTTGAATCTGTCTTTTCCAGGTATCCAGCCCACATTGAAGAAATTGATTATGAAGAGGGGAAAGTACTTATCCATTTCAAGCGCTGGAACCATAGATATGATGAATGGTTTTGTTGGGACAGTCCTTATTTGCGTCCCCTAGAGAAAATACAGTTAAGAAAAGAAGGATTGCACGAGGAGGAAGGTTGTGCAGTAAGTAGAAATTAGAGGACATTTGTGTGTGTAAGAGTTTAATGTGTGATTGATGACCTTTAAAAAGCTTCACTCTTGCTGTGTTGCTTGCTGTATAAATGTTATGATTTCTTCTAAATATTGCAGAGCTAGTAATTGAAGTGTTTTAATAAAGTTGTATGTTTCATAATTCTCAGATGAAGACACTTTTAACTTTTTGTAGGGATTTCGTATCAATGATCAGGTATTGGCATGCTGGTCTGACTGTCGCTTCTATCCAGCCAAAGTTACTTCTGTTAACAAAGATGGTAAGGACTCCTGCTTTTGTCATGTCTAGTAGTCATGTATTTCTAATTGTGCTGAAACCTTATTGTTTTCGTGGAGAGATACTGTAGCAGATGGAAAAATGCTGTGAAAAATTGCATTTTCAATTTTGTGTTTTAGTCTGTCATCAGCTTTTTAAATCTCTTACCTTATTTATGGCATAAAAACTTTCTGCTGGGATACCCAGTCAGTAATAGCTTTAAGTATATATATGTGGGAGAAGCTGATTCCTAAATTTGTTGTTACTGCCTGTAACCTATTGTCAGAGCTGCAAAACCCCCTTAAAAATCAGAAGAGGAGGGGGAACTGTGGAGGATTTGTTCTAGTGCCGGGCTTGCTTTAGGTTGTCTGTGTTGTAAGATGGAGAAAAGGATTGTGTAATTATATATTGGAATATTTCACCAAAAATATTTTGGGGTTTTGTGAGTAAGGTGCATCTGAGGAGCAACTCTAAGATTAGACATGGACACACCTTTATTTTGACCAGAATTGTTTTGGGTAACTTTGCTGTGTCTCCCTGGCCTGTGATAGGATCTCTGTGTTGGGGGATGTAACAACACAGGGGAAGCAGCTTCATCTAGAGCTAATTGTGCAGCTGGAGAGTATTGGAGCTGTTAGCTGATGCTGTGTTAAATAACTTCTGATCTTTGAGCTCTTACGCTTTGTTTTCATATTTTAGGTACATACACTGTGAAATTTTATGATGGTGTAGTTCAGACAGTCAAAAACATTCATGTCAAAGCTTTTTCCAAAGATCAGGTAAGTGTGGTGTTTGTGCAGCTAGTGTATTCTTAAATGAGCACTTCAGGTGGTTAGGGTAGTTGATGAATTGTAAAATGTGAAATTAATGAAAAAGCTTTACTCCTAAAGTACAGTATGACTGAAGTGAAGTCTCTTAAAATGAAAAGGGGACTTCATTTCCCCTTCATTAAGGGAAATCCCTTAAAATGAAATGTGAATCTTTGTGGTATGATTTGCAAAGCTCTCAGGTTCTTTAAATGCACCTCATGAGCTAAAGAAGTCATAGGTATATAAGGAAAACAGATTTATAAAAGTTTTTGGAAAATTCAGAGTGTGCATACTAAAGCTAGTGGTAAGGTTTTGAATCATGCTGTGATTATTTTACCTGTTAGAGATAATTTTAAATATATGTCTTAAAACTAAAGGAGTGACAACTGTGGAGTGAACAGAAACAATTCTTTCCCAAAGTAACTGTTTAGTGTTCATGAGACTTTTAGAGAACATGGCTATTAATCTTTCACCTCACAACTTTGAGAAAATCAGCTTTTTAAACTATTCCTTGTTTTTCTTCTGTGGTTTGGCTGTTGTACGAACACTTCACCTGCTCAGTGCAGTGGTTTCAACCTTCAGTTCATGATAGAAAGTGGTAGTGAGCCATTACATTAAAAAAAACCAAACAAAAGCAACTGTCCAGCAACTGCTGATGGTGAGAAGAAGTGCTGCTCTGTACTTTGGTTTTCCTGTACAGGCATGTAGGAAAGGCTCACCAAGTTCTGGTCTTGAGTAACTTGGTTAAAACTTCTTAAATAGCTGCTTCAGAATAATTTTCATTACAAAAAGGGTTTTAAGTTTGGTCTCTTGCCACACATTCCTGTGTAGTAACTATAGCCTGTGGGGTTCTTTTTGTCATGCTCCCTGCCATTAGTTTTCTTAAACTTTAGGTTTGATCAAAGAAATTGACTCTGTCCCCCCAGCACAAATCTTAAACACAGATTCCAGTAATGAATGTCAGTGGTGCAATTTGGATTTGTCACTGTTGTGGAGAGGTATGCCAGTCCTCCAGATTTCTGTATCTGCCAGGCTGGGAGGGAACACTATTTCACATTTGCCATAAAGTGCCCTTAATAGCCTTTAGATGGTTATTGTGTGTGTTGGAAAGTTGGCTAATACTCACAGGTGAAGTGCTGCAGAATCTTTTATTTCCATAAGAAGTGTTTTTATGATATTTAGTGTTAAATAAGTGGAGTTGAACAATCTGAAGAAATATTCTGCATAAGAAAACAAAAATATTTTGTCTCTCCTTTAGGAATTTTCATGATTCTGCATAGCTTTGGAAAGATTCTGAAAGGAGATTAAAGGAGTCTTTTGTTTGGTTCTTTTTTTGTTTTTTCCTTTTATTCTTTGTCCAAGAAGATTTCTCATAGCCCAAGAGAATCTCCTAAGTTATAGTAGAACATTTTTTTCTGTCCTTTAGCATAGAAAAGCATAAATTGAGAATTTCCTAGTGAGCTCTATTTTTACAACCAGAAGTAAAGTTAAAAAAAGAAAAAAAACCTCAAGCCAGTGGTGTGCTCAAGATTCAGAAAAGCAGATATAGCAGAGGTGTAGCAGCATATTGGAAGTGGAGGGGAGGTGTCAGGTCCCTTTTCTTCAGGAGGAGGGATTGGAGTCCTGAAGGCACACATGGCTCATATCTTAGTGCTTGTTAAGAAAACAAAAAAAAGGGCTCCAAACCACACAATTCCTGAAGGAAGCAACATAAGCAGGTCACAATTTCTTTACTTATAGTATTACTCTGTCGCTGTGTAGAGGGTGTAACTGGCTATGTTGAACAATGATGGTGAAATGCTAATGACCTCTAGCAGTGTGAGTGTGGCTTTGCAAGGACACATAACTTCTAAGAGTTCAGTAACACCAAGAGGTAATTCAGACATGCTGTGTTCATGATTCTGTTGCTTGAGAACATTGTGACTAGCATGGCTTATGAGTGTTCCAGAGGCACATACTTGATTCAAATCAGATGGTTTTGTGAGCATCAGAAGTGCTGAAACATAGTTGCCTGAGGGTTGTTTTTTGAGATGATAGGTTTTTGTTTGTTTGGGGTGGGATTTTTTTTTTTTTTTTTTCGTTTTGGGTATGGTTGGTAGGTTTTTTTTCCCCTGATGTTTCAGTTGCTGCTGAAGCTTCTCCCTTAAGGAATTTGCAGAATACAAACTTGATGGTAAAAGGGGTGCTCAGACATGTGAAAGACTTCCTTCCTATTTACCTGTTTTCCTGAAATACACAGCAATTTGATTTCACCTTTTAAACTGACTTTTTTTAAAGTCACTTCTGTACCAAGTATGGTTGAAGTAATATCATAGAGGGTGGAGCAGATTGCATGTTCACCATTTTAGTGCAGCAGTATTATTTCTTAAGGCACTGGTCTGAAAGTGCATTGAAAGGTATCACTTCATGTAAACATATAGACAGGAATATTGGGATGGGAAGAGACAAGACGTAGTGCAGTGCAAGGAAACACTGAGTCTTAAGTGGATTCTCAGAATTCCATACAGTTTAAATGATATGTTCCACATCCTTTTCTCAAGAAGGTGTTGGGGTATTTAGCCTTTCCTGTCCTCCTGATCCTGGGTCAAAGTTGAACATTCTTGTGCCCTGTAGAACTGTCTGGGAAGGAGCATGGTTGCTTTCTAATGCTTCAGTTAGGCAGCAGGAAGAGAGAAGTTAGTTGAACTAAAGGCGGTGTTGACGAATGACCAAATATAAATTATTAATTCATGTGCAAAGCTAGAAGGTTTCTGTTCTTCTGGGACAGCCTGTAGCAGGATCGCTGGAAGAGGAAAAAAACATAATCCCATATATCCCTGCCCCTTCCCAGTGGTGTAATACAAAGATCACAAAGGGAGAAGGACATGCAGTTGCAAGGAGCTGTTGAATACTGGGTCTTCTTCCTGGCCTGGTGTTACCCAGTAAGAACTATGGGGAAATGAACTGGCTCAGTAGTGTGCTGGGCAGGGATTGTTAAGGATTTTCTTGTCCTCTCATGCTGAACACAAATTACAGAATAAATTTTAAGTTTAATTTTAAATTTAAATGTTCAAATTCTAACATCATGTGGTTCCTGATGACTTTGCTGATTGCAGTTGCTTTACATGACTCTGCCTAGCAATTTCAGCAGCAATGATTAGTGCAAGCAAGCTGTGTGTCTGTTTTGAATGAGACTCTTCTGTGAAAGGAAGAGAGTTTGCATTAGAGTGATTGAGCTGTTGGCTGTTTTCTGTGCTCCTGACTCCCACTCTTTCTGCAGTGTCCCAAGTAGGTTTTATGTAGTACTGCACAAGCTAGTAGGGACCCAGCCTACATTTGGGAACAAAGGAACAACCAAGCTCTTCTGTCATTGTGTGGTGAAGAATGGCTTTCTTGCCTTGTCTTGTTCACATTGCACAGATCCTTCACCAGTTCGGGTGCCTCTGAGTTTTAATCTGTGGATTGCAATAGAGCATGTACTTTTATCACTTGAAAAATTGGACAAAAATGCAGGGCTGCTGAATGTTGAGAGGGATGGCTTTTAGACTACAGTGAAGTGTTTTTACTGTCATTTTCTTTATTCTAGAATATTGTGGGTGATGCTAAGCCTAAGGAAAGAGGTAATGAAATTCCGTCATCTCCTGAAAACCAGGAGAAATTTAAAGAGCAGAGGAAAGCAACAGGTAGTGCAAAGAAAGACGAAGATGAAAAGACATTAAAGACTGAGAAACGAGTTAAACAGCCTGATAAGGAGGGAAAATTTATAGTCATCTCAGAAAAAGGCAAGATCTCAGAAAAGAATATATCTAAGAATGGAAAAGAAGATAAAGAGAATATATCAGAGAATGATATGGAATATTCAGTAGATACACAAATTGAGAAGAAGCCTGAGAATGACAAGGTAAAGAGTCCGCAGGAAAACGGGAAAGAAACTAAGCGCAAGCGTGGCAGACCACCAGTAACACCTCCCACGGGTATGTAGCCAAGCTTAAATGTTTAGGCATGTACCAAAGCACTTTTAAACTTACCTAAAGGAATAAGAAGTATCTTGCTCTTTCACAATCTAAATCTCTAGAAACTCTTAAAAATTTTTAAGTTCATTTTTGCTCAAGACAGCCAAGAACATACTGAAGTTTGGAGCTGTGTTGTTTAGTCAGAGATTAGATTTAGACAAGTAACCATCATATAATATAATGGATACCTGTAGTAGAGTTGAATACTACTATGTGGGTTTTAGAAAGCTGGGCGAAACTCTGTTTATGCAAGTCCAGTATTTTAGAGTGTGAGTTTTGGGAATTTGTGTTGAAGTGTTTCACAGCTTTGTATTCAGTCTGTTTTTCTTCTGTTATCTAAATCTGTAGAGCCGAGTTCTCAGACACTGCAGCCCATAACTTTGGAGTTAAGATGTCGGAAAATACCTAAAGGGGGAGATGTTCCATTGAAGCGTCCCAGGATTGAAAAGAACTTGTGTGAGTTTTTGGTATTCAGCTCTCACACTATGTGTGTGTGTAAATATGAGAGTTCTTGAAGCTTAATGGCTTGGGGGAGGGAAAAAATGGCTGTGGTACTAATCTTGAGCTATGATAGATACATTGACAATACAGCACCTGGTTTTTCTTAAATTTGCCGTTCATATGTGGCATCATCATGCTGGAATTCCCCCCTAAATCTTGGAAGTTTGTTTTGGATAAAGGAGGTGTAAGTCATGAACCTTGATGCGAAAGTTCACAGATGTAGGGGTGGCAGTGATTACATTGCCTCCAATCTACAGAAGGCTATAAAAGCCTTAGAAGTTGTAGAAACTCTTCAGTTACTAGATAGAGGATTAAAGCAAGGGCACTTTAATACTACATAAATATTCATTATTCAGTATTGGTGTGAATTATTCAATATTGGATTCATATTCAGATATTTGGCTGAAGTCAAATAGCTTCTACTTAATCTTTGGGTGTCGTGTATGGAGGCTGAAGAACTTGAGTGTGGTGATGAGGAAAGAAAATTATAGTCTCTGTAGTAGTGTCATGACCAGGGAGATGAAAATCCAAAGAAAGCATTTTCCTTTCCTTAATACCATAGTCTGAAACTTCAGTGTGTGTGGGTTATCCAGCTCAGTCACAGCTGTTTGTGTGTCTGAATTGTCTCAACTAACTCCTGATACTACTTATGTCTGTGGAACAGCTTGTTTAGACCAGCTCCTCTATAATGTGACAAACACACCCCTTCTGCTCTGTAGTATGCTTCTATGTCCATTTTAGTCAGTGGAATATTTTTTTCTGAGAAACTAGTAACATTCTGATCTGTATTTGTACTTCAGATCTGTTAGTAGAAGAAAAAGGTTGAGAGCTTTTGCTGTACTTTTATGCTTAGTTGAAACTCATCATTGTAGCTTTTACAGAGGCTTAATTATCTGGGCTTTTTAGCTTTTGCTGTTAGCCTTAGTCCTTAAAAAACACTTTCAGGGGGTCACAGGGAGTGAAGAACTTGAAAGTGTGCTTGTAATCTGTTTGTACTCCTGTAACTGCATGGTACCATTAAATACAGCTGTTCCAGCTCAGGAAAAATCTAAGAACTCTTCAGATAATGCTGATAGAGACCAGATCAGGAGGCGATCTTCAAGACTCTCATCCAGTATTAGCCATGAGATTTTAAATACAGATCTTGTCACAACTTCCACGGAAATTCAAACTTGGAAAGATGCAGTACCTAACCAAAATGAATCAGAGAAAGGTAAGTGCCTTCACAATGTACTCCTGGTTTTTGTGATGAGGTGATCATGTAGTTGTTGCAAGCTGTGTATTTGCAGTTTCTTAGCCTGCAGGCTCCATATCTGCCATTAAAACCTGATTGCATCAGCAGTGCAGGGAAAACCCATGGGAAGTTTGTCTCTCTGCTGCCTTGATTGCTTTTGGCTTTTGATTCTCTTTTTATCAGTAACCTTAGCATTTTCCTTGGGTGGTGGGAGCTTTTCCAGTAAAGGAGAGCTCCATAGGCTGTAAAAATATCCCAGGAAATAGTTTGGTTTGGGGTTGGTTGGTTGGTTTTCTTTTGTAGGGAATGCAGATTCTGATTGAAATTATCTCATTTTCACAAAGTTTTAAGACTTTCAGATTGTAGGAGTAACAGCCCAAGTACTAAACTCAGCGTTCTTAGAGTTTAATCCTGCTACCAAACTCTATAAGCATCAAATGGGATGCTTTTATGTTTAAACAGGGTGGAGTTAACACTTGCTTTTTTACCCTGTCCTTCACTGCCTTTCCCTTTCAAGGAAGCTGTTGTAGTGGTTTGAGGAGATCTGTGATTTTCTGGGCTTTAAACAGTTAGTTAGCTTGTGTGTTTCTAAGCAGCTGTAAGTTTAGAGGGGTGCTACAAGTTAGTTGTATTGCAGAAATTTTGTGACCAAGAGCAAGCAGCCAAGAGCATGGATGGGTAGTTTTCTCCATTATAATGTGAAAATTCCCCCTCCCCCCAGTGTTCTTCAGTATGCTTTTGTATACATTTTACTCAGTTGGAATTTTTTTCTCATTCTAGTCCAGTTAGAAATTCCTGTTGAACCTGACCAAAGTTTTGGTGAACAAGGATCACCTGGAAATACATCACATAGCACAGCACTCAGTACAGATGCCAGTTTGCAGGAAGAAAAAGCTGAGGACACTGAGTCTTCCTCTGTTCCTGTCAGAACTCAAGAACCTTCTGCTGCTACAGGTTCAGGTTTTTTATATTTAGTGTTGATGCATTTCTTAAGGCAACTGACACCAGTACAAGTGTTTAAATTGTGCATTCTTGCAGTTTTAACCTTTGTTAAAAATGCATATTTTTATTCCTTGTGGACTCAATCTTATGTTTTCAAGTTGGACAGCAATCTTAAAAGTGGAAATCATAATTTTTAAATGACTAGGTGTAATACTTTCAGCATGAGTGATGAAGTTTACAAATGCTTGTTTTCAGTGTTTGGAATTCTGGATTAAATTGAACTTAACACCATAAAAGATCAGGTTCTTTTCTCCTTAATGTACTGCAAGTATGTGGTGATACTACTGTTACTGCTATTTGGGAATCCAAATTGTGCATTTTTATATCCTTATGTTTAGACTTAGAGGCTTTAGTGCAGATTTATGAAATAGTTCAAACGTTTCAGTTTCCATCTTAATATATATACTCTATTTTCTCCTAGCTAGGGAGTGTTCTTTTCTTACCTTTTCAAATTGAAATTTCCTATGCAGCTAGTGGACTGTCAAAACATGGTGCTGTCCTGTGATTATTTCTCATAGCTTTAATCTTTGGATCTACAGCTAACTGGGGAAACTTGGAAGTACCTATTTCCTAGTTAATGCTCTATCAAACAAGTTTAATTTGAAGTGTAACAAAGCATTTGGAGAGATTTGTGGTTGCTCAGCAATGCTAGAGTAATGTGTGTGTTGTTTCTTGGTTATTTTAAATTTCCCTCTTGTTTGCACATATCTTTCACTCACTCTGGTGTAACTGTTCAAGTGACAGGTGCCTCCAGGTAGGATCTGCAAATGCCTCTGAAAATCACCAGTGGCTTCTGCTCTTGTGGAGGGATAGATATGTTACAGAGCCCAGGCATGCTGTCCTAAAAATAGCTGGTGTTGGAGCTGAATTAACTCATTTATGGATGATTATCAAGGGAACAGATATGCTCCAGATAGAATAACTGTGTCAGACAGTTGTGTTCATTATGTTCTCAGTCTGACGTGTTTGAAAGAGATTCAGGATTTGGAAAGGGGCAAAGTGCATTGTTGGAGAGCAGGTGGTGTGTGGGACAGAAGAGTGTGTTTGTTGCATGTGAGGTTGCCACCAAATACAGCATGGAAGTTAGTCATTGGTAACTTTTCATATTTAGAACAAAGGCAATATTGTAAGCCAGTATTACCGTTATTAGACTTTAATTCTCGTCACTTAGTGGGAATTAATTCTCTTGCTGTAGGAAAATACTGTAAAATCTATATTTTCCTCATGATATGTTAGTGTCATTTTGGCATTGTTGAGTAACGTGTTCTGGTAGTACAGATTTTTACCTTGCATGATGTATAGGAAGAACATGATTTTTATAGCATTTGAATATCAGGGATTTTTAAGGACACGAGCACTCCTTTTAAGGGGTGTTTTTCTATGCAGTGGTTGATAGATGATTCAAGATTCATAGTGGTTGCACGCATTTATAACAGCAAACTGGAGTCTGAGTCTTCTTATGACTGAGTTGTTCTAAAATGTAATATGTTCTGAAAGGACAATATGGCATTGCTTGTCAAAACTTAAATTAATTTTTTAAAAGTCTCAACAAAATTCTGAATAATTACATGTGCTGAAAGATTTAAATCCTGTTATGCTGCCTTTTGGCACCTCTGATGACAAGGGACCAGAAGTGGTGATCAGAATTTAGCTAAATCAAGCTGTCTTTTCAAAAAATACCTGACAGTCTGTTGGCAAACTTTTGCAGCCACTTAAAGCTCTGCGTATACCTGAAAATAGACTTAGAAGCATTCCATAGCTGTTCATGTGAGTTTACTCTTAAAAATCCCTTTTACTTTAGGGTGAGCTGCCTTTGCTTTGCACAGATCTGCTATAATGTTTGTAGTTTATTTGCTAGCACTCTTGAAATTACTTACTTATTTGCATAGACATGCATCAGAGATTCTATTTGTCTTGTACTTAGACCTGCTTTTCTAATTTTTTTCTGTTAGCTTTGGGTTTTGGTTAAGGACCTCAAAGGATGTCTTCATCAGTTTGAGGGAGCTGCTATTTCTCCTGCAGCTCACTTCAGTATGCTTTAATCCCTTCAAGGTAGCATAGAAGTTGTATTTTTGAGCCTAACAATATAGGGCAGGTAAATAAACCCATCTGCCTTGTTCACTTAAAGCTCCCTATGGTGAGGCACCAGCCTGGTCACAGTGTTTCAGTTACATGTCAAAGTGCAGATAAAGCCTTTACATCCCCCCACCTGGCCCCTCCCAAGGTATGCTCAGTGTGAGTGGTGCATTGCAAGGCTCACATGCTTTACTGCCCAGTGCAGGCTGCTTTTATTGCTACCCATTTATTTCCAGCACAGGGGGAAACTGCTGAGTGGAGGGCCATGGGAAATACTGTCTTGAGTAGTTCCTGCAGTGCCAAGTAATGTTACAGCTCAAAACCCCACAAGTTTATAAATACACAATGATCAGTGATTATTGATGCCCTTACGTGTTTCTTACACCAGGCATCTCCTTCTGTGGAATCTGGATGCACTGGAAATTCTTGGAAGCTATCCCTACCTAAATTAGCTGGAGAAGAGCAATTAAGCAAGATGTTTTTTGTTTCACAACTGTGATACTGAAAGGAAGAGAGTTTTTGAAAATAAAGCAAGAAATGTAGTTTGAGAGCTGAAATGATGACACACTTGTTGAGCTCAGGAATTGATCCAGTGATGTGAAGTGGTCCAAAGCACAGTGTAAAAAACTGTCAAGCATGTTTGTTACCATGACCCATCATGAAGATAATGCACCAGAGATAATGAGTTTTAGAGAGTTTCAGTGTGTTTAATTTAACAGCAAGTGAAGAAATCATTTGATCTCTATGTAATATTTCTTTGGAGACCAGGAAATAGAGAGTGAATGTCTCCTCATTTTAGCAAGCAAAGGAGATCTAATAGCTCAAAACTGCAGTAAGGCCTGCTTTAAGTGGGGGAAAATGGAAAGAGTTCTGTGCACTGCTGGCTTCTTGGATTGTTTACCAGGGTGTTGCAGGAGATGCCACAGGATGGCAGACCTTCAGTCGAGGTACCATGCTGCTGCCAAATATTCCTGTTCCTGCAGGAGCCATGACAATGAGAGAATTGGCAATGGGGTAAAAATACCTCTGATGGACTTGGAAGCTTCACAGTGTGCATTTTACAGTGAACTTAACTGCTGAGCATGGTCATAGCCTGGATAATTCAGCCCAGTGAGAAATAGGAGGGGCTGCTGACTGAACACTGAAGGAATGGTTTTCTCTGTAGTGAAACTTAAAGGACACACTGATGTTTGACCATGAGTTGTAATGGCTGACTGAAAAGCAGATGAGGAGTTTGAATTTTGATTATAATCATGGGAGAAATAGCAGGTGTCAATTTACCATTCACTTTGTCTGTACTCACAGAAAATACCCACCAAACCCCTTTGTAAAGGCAAGTGCCTGAAAATCTGTAGACAATACACCAAACCTGTTTCTCTAGAAAGCAATTTTAGTGCCACATGTTGTGAACAAAAATTCTGTGTGGAAGGATGGTAGGTGTTGATGTAGGATGTCATTTTCAGAGCACAGGGAGCAAGGGCTCTGCAGAGGCTCCCCTGGGTGGCAGAGTTGGTTGGCAGTTTCCTACTGTGCCTGGGTGACAGGGAGTTCTACTATGCTACTTGTAAAGTAGGAAAATGTAGTGATGGGAGCGACTGAAGTTTTGTTTCAAATTTTGTGGGATTGTCTGTATTTTTATTACTCTGAATACATTCTTTTTGCACATTGCAGTAAGTTTTTTGTCTGCTTCCTTTCCCTTTGTCCAGTGTCTTTGTTATCCCTATTTCTAGCTCCAGCTGATTCAGTCTTTTCCTTTTCTAGCTTGTAGCTGATCAGTTAGAAGCCATTCCCTGTATCTTCTCCAGAATCTGTCCAGCTCAGTGGAGGGGAAGTGCTCTGAGCTTGGATGCAGGGCCTCATCCTGACAGTTGTGTGATGGTGTAATAGTTTCCTTTGCCATCTTTGTAATGTTTTTGAAGTCTTTGGATGGCATTACTCCTTTGCTGCAGTTGTTTTCCAGCTTCATGTTGGTTATTGAGTAGTAATAAGTTATCAGAATCTGTAGTCCCAAATGCTGGGGTTTTTTTCCTTTATAGTCAAGAGAACTTTTCTGTGTTTGCTTTCACTAAACCCACAGGCCATTGCACTGAGCCTTCCTGAAATGCCTTTTTACTTCCTGAATGCAGCTTTTGATGGTCTGCAGTATATGTTTATTTTGGTATTGGCAAACTTTGTCATTCTGCAAGTGTGACTCTGGCTTTGCTGCAGTCTTACTGATGTTCCTGTCAGCATGTTCTTAACGTGGCTATGCCAGTGTCTTCCTCCTGGTCATTACCACTGTGAAACATCCAAAACTAGTGTCTTTCTTTGTACTATTTCCTTCTCCAATTTCACTGCATATTCTTTCTTTTTAACCAACTTGGTGCTGAATATGACTTAATTTTCCCCTGTGCATCAGGGTACAATTAGTTGTGTTTTCTGTGTTAGATTTGTTTGTACATGGTACTTAAAGGCTGGGTGGGCCTCAGATACAGCTGTCTGGGATGCTTCTCTGCACTGTGACAACCTTTAAGTCTGCTGCTCAGTAACACCATTTCTGTTACTGCATGCTAAAAACTGGGGAAACAAGCTGTACATGTTTTTCCTCCAGGATTGTGTTGACACTGCGTTTAACACTCCTTCTGTTCAAAGCCTTAGTGCACTTACAGAAAATCTTGTTCATAATATTTCTGGGTACTTTCGTCCGTTGTTTACAGCTACTTCTCATATAGTATCTTAATTTTCGTTCATGTGCTGCATCCCTTCAGTTTTAGTCACTGTTGCTAGGTTTGAGTCTTAAAGCTAAACACTTGTTTCTTAATCCTGAAAATTGAAAACTCTTGTAAATATGGAAATAACACTTCAGTACTGGCAAAGCAAAGTGGAAAATTGTATTTGGAAGCTGTTGTTTTTTTTAATGATATCCCCCTTCCATTGTCTTCTAGCTGGAGAAGGATTTTTCAATGCTGTATGTGCATTAGTGAGGGATAATTGTCTAGATCTGTTTCCTCATTTTTACTTGTCATGTGTTGTACTGAGTACAGATACTGGTGACAGTAATCTGATTTAATTCAAAATGTTCCTTTTGTATGTTTCTTTGCAAGAAGATGAACTAAAAGTTTATGAAATTCATGATAGGTACTGCCCTGGGTTGCACAGCACTGCTCTGTGGAATAGATGCCTTAAATTGTTCTTACATTTGAATCTTTAGACTTTTATTGCTTTTTTGAGAAACTAAGTATACCTCATAAGGGACATTTTGTAACAGATACAAGCAGTTTTGGTTCTCGTTGCTGCTTAAAAATTGAAATAAATTTAAATTTTACTTCAGAAATGTTCTGAAGTACTGCTTCTCTTGTCTTTGGAAGTAACCAGGCTTTGGTGGTGGGACTGTGCACCCAGAAAGCAGCTAGCAAAGTAACTGTAAGCAGAGAAGCAGAACTGTTTTCTTGTTGCACCAAAGGTGTGAATAGTTGTGAATAAATGATCTTTAGAGTTTGGACTTAGGGATGTAATCTCTGTGTGATTCAGTCTTTTACCTCCAGAAGCACTATACAGTGATATCAGGTGTTGGGCAAGGACTCAAGGAAGCAAAATACTGTAACTTAATCATAAAAACAGTTTTTATGAGCAGTGTAGGGTAGAGTTCTCCCTTTAAAGTTACTGTTCTTAAAGGCAGATAAGACATTAACATTTTATTTTTAGCATTTCATAGCTAATATGTATGAATGCATGATTACTTAATTTCTTTTTGCTGTTTAAGTTTAGGAAACAGTTTGGTAAATACAGCATATGCATGGGGCAATTTATCTGTTTTGTTCTTACAGTAACAAAACCTTGTAGGAGAACAGATTTTCTTGCATCAAAAAAAGCTGCAACTGTTGACCAAGATCACAAGTTTAGATGCAAGTTCTTGGACTGTTCAAAATTCTTCCGCAAAGCCAAGTTATTGCATTATCACATGAAATACTTTCATGGAGTGGAGAAGGCTGCAGAATCACAGCAGAACCCTGTAAAAAGAAATATTCAAACCAGAGCTTCTTTGGCTTCTGAAAAAGCTAATCAAGAAAGGTCAAAAAGAGGACGGACCACAGCTGGTTCACAGTGTAAGTATGGTGCTGATCTCTTTCTTTTTTTAAACAGCAGCAGGCAGGACAGGCAGAAAATACCAGAAATCAATTTTCTTTTGGGCTGAAAGAGTCTCTTTTAGGGCTGTGTCTTAGCATGTTTCTTTGTGGAGAAGAAGCATAATATGTATGTACATCATGTTGTAGAAAGGTATGAGGATGTTTCTTCTTCTAGAATTCAAGATCATGTTCTGGTAAGATCTTACTATGCAGCTTCTCTTATTTTTCTGTAGCAGCTCACTTGTTCCCTTTTAAAAACCACAGTTCTCTGAGTTTGACTTGATTTTTTTCTCTGGCTTACAAATCATATTGGTTGGAGGCTTCTGTCCTTTTCTGTATTAGAGAACAGTTTGGGTACCTCCAGTTCTTTCCTATTTCTTCCATGTCTTTAGGTTTTGACTTCACTTATCTGTACTTTACTACCTTCAAGTGCATACCTGGCTGGAAATCCAGTACCAGTTTCTGCAGTATTTACTGTTCTGTGGGATGAAAAATCCTAGTATTTAACAAGTGCAGTTGTTTCAGCTTGCTTGAAGATGATTTTCACACAACAGATGGTCAGTGGAAAGGAATAAAAACTTAGTGGTTAGCCAAAAAAAAGTGGGTTTTAACTGCTTTGCAGTCTGCAAAATCACATTCACTTCTGTTTAACCCTCCTTCTCTGAAGGACTCTCTGCCTGGCATGACACCAGAGTGGCAATCTAGGTCTAGTGTGAACTGCAGTGGTTGTTGATAACCTGTCCAGACTTGGCTCTTGTGTGCTGATGTCTCTGTGTACTGCAAGTCTGTAAAACTAGTCATGTCTTCTGTCTTTTCACTGAGCCTTTTTTATAAAATCCATCTTTCTCCTTGCTGAATTCCCTACTGCCTTTTGTCTTTGCAGTTGATCTTTCATTAATACTTTAAGAATTCTAAAGTCTTGCAAGTTGCTCACAGAGCTTCAGCTCACTACAGCAGGATAGATCCTGCCTTACTTTGCTTCACAGCTGCTTTTCTTAAAGAGTCCAGATAATGGCTTTTCATTTGAGGTGCTACTGCTTGTTCTTAACAAGATAAGTGTGACTTTACATACTGTTACTACATGTGAACCCCAGATACTCCTGTATCTTTAAATAATACAAAGCCATAAGCTTGGATTAGGTAGGGAAAGAGTTCTTTAAATGCATTAGGCTATAATGATTTGTATGCATTGTACTCTGCATGCAGCTTAATTGAACCCAGGTGTAGCCTAGGGGAAGATACCTGAGATAAGCATAGTGTGAAGACTGGCTGCTGATAGCTGCAAAGTGATCAAAACAGGCTTTGTGCATGTCATGGGCTTTTCAATAACGAGACTTCTATTTGCCTCTTTAAAACTGTGTAATTAGTTTGATTTGAGAAGTTGTTTTATTGTGATTGTCTTGAATGCAAGTGGCTCAAGATCTTGACCCCTCCATTTATCCTTTCCTCCAAGTTCATACAGTCAGATGCATCACCATCACTGGTAGGTAATTCCTTGTCGAGCTGAGATGTAACTGTATTTGCTTATTTTAAGCCCCCATCCCTCTAATTCCCCATTTGTGGATGGATACTTTGCACCTGAATAATTTCCATGAGGTGCTTCATAGTGGCTTTCTGCAGAGTACCTGGGGTGTGCTCACAGCTGCAGAACATTGCATCAAGGTGGAAGTGGGGGGCTGTCAAGTTCTTAAGTCACCTTCACAGTTGAAGCCTGCTGCTGTGGAGCTATAGTACATTTTTTCTTGATGAGGAAAAGCAATCTCATTATATATTAGTTACATGTCTGATACTAAGTGCTATTGTTTTCTAACTCAGTGTGTTCTTTATTTCCCTGATTTTTGTTTGGTGGTGCTAGACAGTTGAAAGCGGAGTTAATGAGGTTAGTGAGCTCTTACTGTAGTATTTGAAGTTCTGTTCTTCTGTCTTAATGGCATGTAGAGAAATCCAGTCTTCTAGGCAAGACTTACTGTCTACTGAACATTTACAGCACCTTTTCCAAAGGCTTTTCAGGAGGCACTGCTTAGAGTGAAAGCTTTTGAATCGATAATTTAGTCTGGTATGTGGTGGGTATTCTTTTCATCTTTACAATCCTTTTGTGAGCAAAAATTCTCCTGTTTGAAAAGAATGTATTTAAATAATTTTACCTTTTGGTACAGATGTTCTTTTCTTGAGCTTCACTGTATTAGTGCTTAAGAAATGGTGGCAATTTCTAACAGATAAATCTTTCAGCAGTCATGATTTTTGTTATTCCATAAACTTGAAGATGCTCTTGCTTTAGAAGCTTTGTCACACTTACCTCACAAGTTTTATTTTAGACTTCTGGGACTCCTTACTCTTTCTGCTACACATAAAATAAATGGTGGAGGTTGTCTGGTGCTGGATTTAAAGTGGAAATACTTTCTGCTTCTAAAGTTGTAGGATAATATGCAACATTTAGAGCAGTAGGAAAATCTTTTCTTTGCACTGCTTAAAATTCAAATTTTAAGATGTAGAAGAGAAGATGGATGTAAGTGATCTTCAGTGATGATGTTGTAGGATTTGGGAAAGAACAATTTAAATATAGTTGCTTTGCACTGAAGTGGAGAGTCTGAAATTGCAGTTTCTGATACGTAAATTGTGCTGCTTGACATCGAAATCAAGGCTTGAGTGAGCTGGGAAGGTTAATCTGAGACTGATTTGACCTTTTGAACAGTCTCCCCCTTTTTCCAAAGAAGAATCTTGCCTTTGCAGTGGCATGCTTGACAGATAGGTCTCTGAATTCTGTAGTTGCTCTGAACAGAGAGGAAGGAGCTGCCATTGCCTGCAGCTTGTGTTTTACATATGCCTTACAGAATATGCCTGAACAGAATGACTAGGACTTCATAGCTACTGGATGTGTTCAGGCAATACCTTTCTTAAATTCATCAGGAAGTAGTATGAGATCATGATGAAGCAGATCTTCCCCTAAGTGCATGTTACAATACTTACCTCCTTGAGTTGCTGCTCCTTTGGTCCTCAGGAAAGAATTATTCTTTCATAGAAGAAGGCAGTTGCTGTGTCCCCCTGGGCTATAGGAGATGCAGGTGTACCTGCCCTCTGCTCTCAGGTTGCATTACACCTCAGCAGCTGCATTGCAGAGCCACCTGCAGCCTTTGTCAGGAGAACTGAGATCTGCACAAGTGTATGTGAATGCATAAGCCTAAAAGAGGCTTTTTGAGTCTGTTCTGCAGATGACTTCAGTGTTGGTCTTAGATGACAGAGTTCCTTAGATTTTGTGCTAGTTCAAATAGAGATGCTCTATCAGAATTATAATTTGGAAATTAAATGTGGTACAGTAGCTGTGAAAATTTATGTCTGTTAATTACATACTGATTACTGTAATAATGAAGTACAACTAGATTGTGTACCCATAAGCCTTAACCTTAAGACAGGCTTTTTTCTTTGTGGTCTCTTCTCTTTTGCTGCAAACCCCCTTAGTTTGTTGTTGAAGTACATCATCCCATACTGTGACTTGTGCCCTGCAGAGACTATAAACAATTTTCTCTGAAGGTACCAGTTTTCTCTTTCAGATACGTCTGTCTGTCCATGTTATTTTGTATAAAGTGCCTGCAAAAGGTTATTCTTAATAAAGATTGTTGTTTCCTGACCTATAAAAATTGTTTTTTCCTGACCTAGACCAGTCCAAGGGCATGTGGTATAGAATAGCTTCATTTCTTTCTTTGTACCTGCAAGTCATAATTTTGACATCTTGACTTGGAGTTTTTCTGGATTGGTGTCTTTCATCTTTTTAGTGAAATCTGTTTATTTGGAGATTTGCTAACATGTAGTTTGTGCCTTTTTGCTGAACATATTTGCTGTAATTTGAAAGTGAAAACTTGAGTGCTTGCAGAGCTGATGTGCCCCCACATCATCCCCTGGCAAAGCTCTGCACTTGCTGGGTGCTGAAGATCTCTCAGGAGACACAAACCTCGTGAGCAAACAGGAGTTGCACAGAAGTGCCATCTGAGGTGATTGGTGTGCTCTTAGTGCTCCTAATAACTGCTTAGTACTGCTGTCTGCACAGTTGTACTGACAGCGAGCCCGTGAGTTGATACCCATTGGCTCCTAGGACACAGTGTAGCTCTTCTCAGGCATTTTCGTCATAATAGAAGCTAAACTCAGTTTTGGGACTTCAGAAACACTGTACTAGTATTAGGCTTTGATTTGAAGTCTGGATGTAGAACAGTAGTCTCAGTCTGGTAAGCTGCTGCCACTCTTGTGTTCCTTGCCATGAGGAAGAAAATAACAGAGCAGGCCTACGATTTGTAGTTTGGATACTGTAAAAAATCTGTCCCTACTGTGGAGTCCATATAAAACTCTTAAAGAGGGGGAAAAAATCGTTTTGTCAGTAGGTTTAAATTTTTTTACATAACCTCATTTTTAGAAAATTCTGGCTACCTAAGTTAATTACTATATGTCCTGTTACTGTATAAATGGCTCCATGCATGTAAACAAAACGGGTATTTGGTCCTTTCTTGTGTTACTGAGGAGAGCTGAATTGTGTATGGGTGGGGTTGGCAAACTTGTTTTGTCATCTCAAAACATCTCAGGCTGTGGTTGTCCTTAACAGCTGTTCACAGGTGAACCTCTGGCCTGTTGTGTAGTGATTGTCAGGTTAATCCTTTGGAAATTTTCCTATTTCCTCTTGATTCTGGCTGACTGATGCTTCTGCTAGGCAGTGGGACTTGCATAGTGATCTACAAATGTGGGTTTTTTCCTTGCAGCAGGGGAAGATCTACATAAACACCCTCTGTGTTTGCAGAATTGCCAATTGTATTTGCATTATCATGACAATACTGCATTTGATTTCTGGGGAGTGGCTGTAAGTCAAGATGAAACATGGTCTTTCAGTTCTTGAAAACACCACTGGAAGTTCTCAACAAGTGATCTCATAGCTGTGCCTGGTAACTTTGGCTCACATACTTGGGAATGCACTCTCTGCTTCCTGCAAATGTGGAGTTACCTTCTTACCTGGGCTCCTACATCAGGGCTCCAGGGGACAGAAAGCTGCTGCCTTGTCTGGCACTGAACCTTGATGTGCTTAGTAGTAAGTTCTCTGATGCTCTATCCATGTGGTTTCTGCATTGTTGAGGGAATTTTGTATCTCAGGTCTGTATATGTTAGTTTCTCAGATCCTTCACAGCTTCTGGGTTGGCTCTTGATATGACAGTGGATACTTCTTCCAGGCTTAGGAGAGAGAGGCCTGAAAGAACTCCGTGGAAGAAGGCTGGAGGCAATTAATCAGCAATCCTGTTCATCTCCAGTATCTTGTGAACAAGATACCTCCTGTTGCTGTTAGTGGTATTTAGTATCATCTGAGCTGGAAATTAATTTGCTCTGATGTTTAATCACAGCACTGCTGTTCAAGGACAATGAAAATGTCATTGCCCAGAGTGTCAGGAGGCTTTTCATGCCTTTTGTGGTTTCCCTGAGGTGGGACACAGGTTTGTGTCTCCATGGGGCTGGCACAAGCAGCTTTAGGAAACGCTCAGGGATCCCCTGTGTGCTCCTCATGGGAATCTATGGGTGTGGTCCTGCTGCAGCCTCACAACCCAGTCATCCTGTGCCTGCATGGAGGCAGAGGAGTAGGACACCTGGAGAGTTAAGGTTGGCTTGAGGAGACCAGGGGATGGAAGCAGGTGGCACTAATGCAGAAAATCCAAATATGAGAAATGTGCAAGTTTTAAAGCCACATGCCTAAACATAAAGTCTTAGTTGTGGTTGTTATGAATAACTGTTCTTTGTTCCTTAGGGAATGATTTTATAAACTGACCTGACTGGGTTATACTTCCAAAGGAAGAGGAAAAAGGGCACTTTAGTGTGGAAGGCTTGTAAGTTTGCATCTCCATGGCATCAGTTTTAATATTTACTTTCCTAAAAGTTGAGGATAAATTTCCAGATTTTTAATCTCGTCTTCTCAAATTTAAACACAACTTCTAAAGTATATTTCAGGGTGTTCAGAGATTTTAGAGACCCTTTAAGCTTTCCTGTCAGTGGAACAGAGATATTTCAAAACCTGGTGTGTTTGTGTCAGTTACTGAAAAAGAAAAGCTTCCAGTATATGAGAGAGTACCTTGACCTGCCCCCCCCGCCCCCATGGCAATGTTATAGTTAGCTGAGAAAGCTTAGAGAAGTGTATTAACCTGTGTATCTTAAAAGACAGGCTGTATTCTTGGCAAAAATCTCCAATAAATTAAGTCTCACAAAGCTACAGAAACCCAGTGGACAGAAAATACAATTTTGTTCCACCGAGACCTTGTGTGCAAATATGTCAGCTCACAGGAATGAAGCTCAGAGGCCTTATGCTATTGCAGACTGCTGGGATTGGGGTGGCTTCTGTGCTCTTAAATGTAAATTAATGAGATTGAGTTGAGCTATTGGGAGAAGGGGAAGTTAGGAGACCTGACTTTAAAGTTATGAATTTATGAAGACTGTCAGGTTTGTATGGATTTTTGTATTGTAATTTTGAGTTTCACTGACATGGTATTGTGTAAATATTTTGGAAAATTATTGCAAAGTGGTGGAAAGGAACGCTGCAGAAAAGGTTGTTTATGTGACTTTTCACTCTATACTGAAATATACCATTTGCATTTAGTAGAGTTTGGTAGGGTACTGGTGATTATGTAAGATTATGTAAGAGACTATGTAGTACCTGAATCTTATTTCTCAGCTGCTGTGTACCATGGGAAAAAGTTTTCTTCTCTTTTTGTCATCTGCACTTGAGGGTATCTTGACCCCTAGTCATGGAAGTCCTCACAGGACTCAAAATAGACCTGACTTAAAAACAAACAGGTAAAGACAGCACCAAAAAATCCAACTGAACAAAAAAATTACCATGAAACCTCTTCCTGCTTATTCCTTCAAGAGAACTCATGTTGCAAATGGAAGGTCATACATATACTGTGGTGATTTATAAAGGAGAATCTTCTGGTTTAGTACTTCTGCTTTCTTGAGGGAAATACGCACCTAGTGAGAGGCAGCAGTGAGTTGCCTGTCTGGACAAAAGGCATCTTTTACAGAGTCTTGTGTGGTAATTGGGTTTTGCTTTAATTTCTGTCTTTTGAGGCTGCTGTAGAGCACTAGGGCAGATGACTAGAAGATAAGTTTGGTTGTGGAAATAGTTGCAAGTGGCTTTTCTTTTTAGTTTGGATTTTCTTTTTCCTTTAATTTCTAACTTCCTAGAGAGACAGGACCAGGGAAAATGCCATCAGATTTCTGCATCTTGACATTTATTTTGTCTGAAGAGATCCACGTGATTCTGAAAGCTCTACAATGACAAGTCTTAATGTGCCTTGTTATTTCTTCAACTTGAAATGTGGATCAGTGTGGGGTCCTTGATCCAGTTTCTTCTCCCATATGTGCTCTCTGGGACTCTTTCCCTTCTCTTTTCAGTCACTCTCAGGTTCTGCTCACAATTGTTTTATTAAAGGTGTCTAAGTGTGGAATGTTCATCTTCAGACCAGAAAGAAGTTGCCTTTCTTATACTCTGAACTTTTGAGATGTGTGTGATGATAGAACTGGATGTTTTTGATCAATGTTGGTAATCTGTCACCTTGGCTGCTGGGTCTCATTGACCAAGATACTTGATGTAATACTCCAAAATAACAATGTACTGGTCTTGTTTAGTCTGCTGCCCTGCCATGCAGCTTTAGCTTTTATCGCCTTCGCTGCTCTTCTTCTGTCTTTCTTTCCAGAAGTCTTTCAGTAGGACTTGTTACTTGCAGTTAGGAGGATGAAACTTTGACTTAAATAAAAAATGGAATCTCAGGTGAAGCCATGTCTGCATCCTATGATTTTTATGAATTTTAGGTAGTGATCCTAAATTCTTGCATCTCACTCTTGATTGAAACACCATTGTTGCAGTGTATGTATTTAAAAACTGTTCTGTGTGTTATGTTATGAAGCACACTTTTGAGAACTGGCTGTGATTCCTCTAGTTAAACCAACTGGGCAGCTTTTCTCTTGGAGAAGCTAATAAAAACTACCCAACCCTCATCTCTGCCGAACAGAACTGTTTCTCTTTTCATCGTCTCTCGAAGTCATAGGTTTTTCTGGAAGAACAGTGCTTTGGGGAATGCATGGACATCCCCTGTTTCTTTTTAAAGAAAAACCCCTCAACAAATCCAACAAAAGCACTGAAGGTTTTAGCCTTTTTGTCAGGGCTAGAACGGAGTTTGAGCAATGTCTGATCAGAAAAATTCCACATGGACTGCCAGAGCTGCTGCTGAAATAGACTGACTTTGGAAAGTATTTAAAGCTTGGACTTGGTCTTTGTTCTCTTTGTAGATGCTCCTCCACACATAGCCCTCAGGAGTACCCCATATAGAGATGAAAAAGTAGAAAGGAGAAGAACCTCAACTCCTGTAAGTGTGTTAAATAGTCACCGACATTCTATTAGAGACCAAACCAGGAACCACATAGCGAGAGCGCTGCGGAGGCCTCGGGAAAGAGTTCAACATGGTATGGCTTTTGTTTAACATGGCAAGTTAAACATGGAGAAGTCTTGGGAAAGTTTCAGACATTGTAAGGAACTGATAATGTTCTGTATGCCTTCATTTAGCCAGAGTAATTTTGTGTAAATGCACGGCATAAAATGTAAGCAGTGTTTTTTCAGTCATTTTGTAAGTTTTTATGCTATCTACACTGGGGTTTATTCTTCCCAGTCAGTTGGTAGTATTTATAAAATGTAAAAAGTACTAAAATTTTAAAGGTCATGAAAAGGTTGTAGGTCTTAATTCTGTTAAACTCCTGTCTGTCCAAATCATTCAATATTTTAAGTAATGTTGTACTCACTGAGATACCTAAAGTTAAAAGAGGAGGATTGGGGTGGACGTGAGGCACAGTGACCTAGGGTAGTATATTTTATAGGGTTTGGGTTTTTTTCAATAGCATTTGACCACTCTGGTAGTCAGCAATTACTACTAGACATCTCTGAAGAACTTAACAACTTTGACTGTTCAGTGGTATCATGTAAACTCTGTTTGTACTGAAATTTACTGTAGCGTAGGTGAGTAACAGCCAAACGGGATGGGGGGAATGTATGTATACACAAACACACATGCTCATAGAAACAATACATCTATTTTACTATTTTGTATGTGTATAAATAATATATAAATAATTTCCAGCATAGTTCTAGATTACTACATCACCACTTTCCTTCAGATTTTGGTAAGAACTTGAGTCACAGTGATGAGAAAAACACAAATAAGATCTGAGGTTAGACTGTTGTATCTATGACAGATGGTCTGTGTCCTGGAGATCACCTCCTTAGCTGCCTGTCTCTGTTGTTCTGTTGATCATAGCAGATGGACAGTGCTTAGCATCTTGTCTGTCCTTGGGCATCCCTCACTGCCCTTCCTTGTGGGAAGGTCTGAATGAGATCCATCAGTATCTCCTCACTGTTCTCACTCAGTGGGACGTGTCCTATGTGCGAGTGTGGCATTTAGAGATTATAATGAACCTTCACACTGGTGATGTGATGGTGAGCACTCATCACAGTTCTTTTGAGTCTCTGCCATTCAAGGAAGTTGAAATCCTTCATTTTTTCAAAAACAGCCCCAAACCATTTAAAAATGTAGTTGTTCTCTGCATAAATTTTAGGATTTCTCAGTTTATCTTTGTTTGGTCATGTGAATCTGTGAGGATGTTCCTAACCTAGACAAGTGTCTATCTGGTTTTATTTCAGTGAAAATTCATTACAATTCAGAGCACTTACAAGAAACAGCTTTAGACAACAAGATTGTTCAGTGCCTGGTTTTTTTGAAGACACTGGTATAATATTGAATACTTGATCTTTGAAGATTTTTTTTTTTTCAGGGAAACATGCATTAACTGTGTATAGTGCATTTCAGAAGATAGCCGCACACAGAAATTTGCGAATACTTGGATTTTTTTCTGATTTTAAGACACATGGGGAAGCTTAAGGAGACAAAGATGATGAAGTAATGATTTCTTTCATACTTAGCTTGATATGTTGATAGTGGTTGAGGAAGCTTTCCTTGTGCCCTTGGATATCTTCAAACATATCCAGCAATCTGATCATGTGAATTTCAGTTTTCAAATGAATAGAAGCAAAATTTTCCTACCTCTGTTGAGCTCAGTTATTCTCTTTGCCCTTCTGGAAGAATAAAATGGTAGAACTTCTTTGCATCCCTGTGAGCAGAGAAAAGGGAATGGTACCAAGAAGATCCTGACCATTGGAAGAACAGGAGATGAGGACAGAGGAAAGTAAGAAGGAAGTTGCAAGCACTGTGTTTGACACTTAAATATGAACCTTTTTTTTTCCTGTTTATTGGAGGGGTTTTTTAACCCCCCTCAGCACCCATGGAGAGGTGGAAGAAGGTGACTTTTGTGCTGCCACTGCTGCTGCCTTTGAAGGCCAGGTGACTGCTGTGGCCATGTGGGTGAGCACACTGAGGTGCTTGCTAACCTCATGCTAAGAGGGGCACAGAAGTGGCAAAGTAGCAGGAAATCTTTGAGAGGGCTGGGGAGGTGCAGAGCTAGAGTCTCCTGAGGACAAACTATTGAGCGTGTCTCCTGCATGCTTACCAGAGCTGATTAAACATGACTGCAGTTTGCAGTTTCTCAGTGAGCTGTTTGTGCCATAAATATGCAGCTGATGAATTGGGGAGTTTACTGTTGACATGTGTGAAAGAGGTTGACATAATATGCTGGTATTGCTGGTTTGATTCGGAAATGGTTACAGCCAACCTAGGATTCTCAAATGGTTTGTGCAGGTGAAGATTTCTTACAGTATAGAGTGCCTTCAAGTGCTTATTCAGATGTCTATCATCCAACAGTGAAATATGTTTCTGGGTGGGATGGTGAGTGACTCAATCAGCCAAGCACTCTGAGAGCAGAGCCTTTTTGAGATACAAGGAATCCTTCCATAGTAGGTGTTGATTACATCTCTAACTGAGTCAGGATAATTTGCTTAAGGAGCTGTGTAAGTATCTAAAAATTCTGCTGCTGAGACCTAAATCTGGAAGACAGGATGTAACCAAACACTGGGATCTGGAAAGCAGAGATTTGTGAACATGACCTTGCAACAGGGTTATACTGAGTGCTGCATACTCTGGAATCATGTTTTGAGGATAGACTTGATTGACAGCTGTCAGTCATTCAAAAATTATGGTGTGTTTTTAATCACATAAAAATAGAATAGAGAACAGATGTTGAGAGAATAGTAGTTAAAGGCAGCTGAACCAGTTACTCCATTTTCAATATTAATGAAATACTTGATTAGTGAACTGAACTGAAGTTTGGGGTGTTGGTGTTTTGTTCTTACACAATGCTAGTGAAATGTCCAGCCATAGTAGTTTAGAAAGTGGAGGTAACAAATTCTTCAGTCTTTTGTATGATCTCTGAAGCATGTAAATACTAAATGGGCCCTGCTGTGCATTTGATTTCTCCCACATGATACTCATATTTTGTTATGGGACAGTCAGATTTGGACTTAAAATGGATCATTCCAATTGAGAGCGGGGGAATTCTTACAAAAAAGTTTTCTTCTTGTTTTTGGTGGTTTGGGGGTTGGTTTTGTTTTTTGTTCTTTGTTTTTGTTTGTTTTTTCGGCGAACTGGTCTTGATTGTCCAGAGAAACTGCGGAGGCTTTTAAGAAAATTATGAAGTAGAGTAAAGGTATATATATATTTTTAAACTAATTTGGAATTTTGTCTAATTTCAGCTGTTAAAGGACATGAGAAGAAGGAAAAAAAATCCAAAGACTATGGAAGATCCAAGTCAAAGAAAAAGAAAAAAAAGAAAAAGAGGTCTAAGCCTGGTAAAGTTCATTTTTCTTCTGTAGATGAAACTGGCTTCATTATTTTGTTTTGTTACCTCAGAAAATTCACTTCAGATCACTTAAGAGCAAGCATTGCAATTCAGACTTCTCTTTTCACTTGGCTTCTATTTTATTAAGTTATCAATTTTAAATTGTGATTGGCAAGATAATCTATTTCCTGGTAAAGGTTCATTAATGTTGGATGTAGTAGTGCTTGTAACAGTACAGAATAGATGTCACTCCTGAAGGAATGTCAGTCTAAAAAGTCAGGCTTTTCCTTAAGTGTGCTTCTGTGCAAGCTTTGCCCAGTTAAGGGGGTGCAGATGGCCTGTGTGCAGGCTCTTCTCAGGTTGATTCTGGGGCTGTTTATGGATGCTGCAGTTAGGAAACATTGAGTCCTCTTTTCTGCTGGTAACCTTGTTATTTCTTACACCTTCACTTGAGGGGCAGGGAGCTGTAACAATGAGCCTCTTTTAAACCTGTCACAGCTTTAATTTCCTTTTTTTTTATGAGAGATTAAATGAAAACCCCCTTTAAAGTCTATACTCAAGCTGTGTCCCTCTGTCATGTCTCATAACATGCTGTTGCACTACGTTAGAACAGCTGTAGTAGCAGTGTGTCTCCTCTGTTGGTTTCATCTCTGGAGGCCTGGGATGCTTTCCTTGGGCCACTTCAAGCTGTGAACCTGAAGTAGAGGCCCAGATGTTAGAGGTAATGGATTCTTCACTGCTGAAAGTGAATTCTGGAAAAATTCTTCAGTGAAACATTTAAGGATCAAGTGGGACAACTTTGTCTGCTATTGATGTGGATGCAGCATACTTCAATCTGCTAGGCATAATTTGTGAAACTAGATGTCCCTAAGGAGGAGTTTCTGATTCTGAAAATACCTTTTCTGATTGTTGCCATGAATAGGGCAAGCTATCAAGAGGGTGGATAGGAAGAACCATAGGCCAAGTGACTAAGAATTGTACTGAAACAAATAATTTTAATGGGTTTCTGATTGTATGGTGCCCACAAGTATAATGATAAAGTGCAAAATATAATTTGTAGATTTATGCACCAGTAGTCCCTAGCTGCTTGTCAGTCTCTCCTTGGTTTTGATGATGTTGAATGCCTTTTTTTGATGTTGACCTTATGGTAATTCAGTCCAGGAACTGTGAAGATTTTTTCCAAGTAACTGGAGAGTGCTACTTGTAGCTTCAGTCAGCCTTGATTGATAGCCAGTGTAGGCCTCGCAGAGAAACCATTCAAGGTGTTTTCTTCACACACTCCTAATCTGGGTTTGTCCACCTGTGCATTCTGTTCCATACACAGATAGGAAAACAAGTGCTTTCTGTGCACTTTGAAGTCTGTGGGATTCAGGAATGTGTGTAGCACAGTGGGATGTGAGGGGGAGATCCCCAGCTAGTGGTGCTTGTGTGGAAGTGCCTGTAAAGCAAAAGCCTTTGTTCACCTACTCAGCCTGAGCAATAGTTGGCCTGGAAAGGCTGGTCACTTAGGCCTGTCTCACTTCTGTCAGCATAAACAGTCACTGAGCAGCATAAAATTGTCTGGTTCAGCCAGTCCTTTCTTTGCCTCTGGAAAGCTTGCACATGTTGCAGCAGCATCATGCAGTCCCAGAGCTCCAGCATACTGGGAACTGGCTCAGTGATCATACATTCCTGCTGTGGGCATGCATGGTGCTGTCTCTTCTGCCAGCTTCTTTTGACCATAGATTTTTAATGACATTTACTACAATTTTACAGGGTATTCAGGCACTGGGGAGAACACAGATACCTCACAAGAGCTTCCACCAGAAAAATCAATTGTTACAAAATCTAATTCTTCAAATAAGTCATCTGCTCACCCGAGTACACTGCTGCACTGCACTGATTCTGGACAGCACAAGGGAAAATCAAAAGCAAATGGTGAGCTGACTCTCCTCTATGGCTTTCTTGTTCTGTATATCATTACCAGTAAATACATGAGCAGCACTAACATACTTGAAAACTGGTTCTTATTGTGTAAATTTGGTTATTCTTACTCAGGGCTGTATTTCCTTCCCCCTGCTTGACAAGATTGGACCCAGCTCATTTGCCAGAGCTTGATATTACTGCTTTTTACTTTGACTTTACTTTCATATACACTTCAAGACTGTTGCCCTTATTTCAGAAATTGACCTCATTTTGCAGGATTTTTTTCAGTGCCTTATTAACTCTTTAAATAACTATGTTCCAACCTAATTATTAAATTTTTCCTATTTCCAAAGGTTCCTTCAAAGTAACAACTCATTCAGAGTTAAAAATGGGTGTTTTGCAAGCTTGTTATGTTTGAGAGACCACTGGTTGTGGTGATGTGTAGTTGTATAGATACAGAATGATATATGATGATAATGGCTTTCTGAGCTTCATAATGAGAAGCTCTTGAGTAGCTGTTTATTGGTGTCTTCATAGGACTTCATACACAGGATCCATAAAAATATTGCTGCTGTGTACCAGCTTTCATAATTCTTAGTATCTTGGTCCTTGTTACTATTTACTGTTACAGACTGGTACAATAAAAAAGATAAACATTTTTTTTTTCTCTTGTTCTTAAAACTCACAGATTTGAAGGAAATAAAAAATATATGACAGCTTGATTATATACAAGAACCTTAAATTAGTTTTTGTACAGATACAGTGTTGAGAACCATTTGATTTTTTTTTTTTTTTTTTTGGCATAACTTTGTTATTAGATGAAAGTAAAATTTAACTTCAGTTAAATTCCCCTTTAGAGGTCAGACAGGGAACATTAAAAGCTACTGAAGTGCAGATGGTGGTAATGTCTTGAAACATGTTTTGCAAGTCTGAGCAGTTGTGTTTCTGGAGTATATCAGCAATAGGACATACAGTTTAGTAATTTGGCCATCAGTTGCTCAGACTTCTTTTCATCAGTTCATAGATATTGAAAGTGATGGAAAATACAAGAAATTATTTTATTTCATCCTTTTCAGAGCTGTTTTGTTGTTTTTTGCATCTGCAGAACTTGTGCCTAGATGACCAAGATCTGGTGTAAATAAAAGTGAAACTTCTGTGTAACATGGAAGCGTAGTGTGCTTAACCTGCCACTTCCACAGTATTTTAGGAAAGAGTATCCTAGTTCAGAGGTGGAATAGAACTTTTAAACATGAAAATAAGCTATTGTGTTGGTTTCTTATCACTTTTAATTTGACAACAGATGTTTCTCCAAAAGATATAGTTTATGCCTCAGACTGGTGGTTCAATTTTTGCATTCTATGATTCTATGAGCTAAATTATGAAAGTAGTTGTACCCACTGTAGTGAGACCCCATCTTACTTAAGACTGCAATTTTTACATTTCATTCCCCTTTAACTCACTAAATTATTTTCAAATAATTAAAATACCTCATCTTCTTTTTCTGACCCTCCCATTTTATCCCCAAGAAAGATGCAGACATTGCTTTAATATTACTGAGGTAAGATTCCAAATTTAGCAGGCTGTTCAGTAAAAATTTCCTTGGCAGTTTTATTCAATCTAGGATGCACTAATGCTCTAACTAAGTAGTGTGGATGTGTTCTGAAAGAATACCTTGTGCAGTGCACTGCCTTTGAGTTTATAAATGCATCCTAAACAGAAGACTAAATGAAAATAGTAATTTCTGAAGCAGGATTAAATTCTGTGTTGGACTCAGTATTTCTGTCATGGAAACATCACTTCATGGGATTGAATGGTTCATGAAACAGAACCCTCTTGCCTCATTTTGAGAGCTGTACACTAGAAGTGCCAAGTCACAGTTCTGTACAAATTGCAGCAACTAGCATGAATCCTGTATGAATGTGCAAGCATAGTTTTGTTGTTTATAGTTTTGTCTGAAGAGACTTTGTGCTTTGGTTTGAGACACTGTATGTTGACAGTACAGTTGTCATGACAGAAGCTGTTAAGTTGGAATATTTTGAAGGAGCCATTATTGAGACTATAAAAGCAGTATGTAATAACCTTCATTAAACTGTTAAAATTGTGTTATTCCTTAAATTGCTCTGTGAACTCATGCTTTTAGGAATGTATGTCTGCATACTTGGGATGAGATTTTGAGGGACCTTTTTTGTAATTACTCAGGATTTTATATTTATACTTCTTGTACAGAGGATGACACCCTGAGTGAGTCATCTATGGATAGCTTGCCTTGGAGTGATGATGACTGCAGTCAGGATGTTGATGTAACCACCAACCCTGATGAAGAAGTTGAAGAAAGTGATTTTGAGATTGTACGGTGTGTTTGTGAAGTAAAAGAAGAAAATGACTTCATGATTCAGGTATGAAGGGGAGGGTAAATGTACATTTCAGTAAATGCAGTGGAAGCTGTCAGCAGAGAAACTTTGGTTTTGTACATGAAATAAGCTGTTGTTGTCTTCCAAAGTCGTAACATTTTTTGAGGTAATCTGTCAGGTAACTGCTAGGATAGTTAACTTTTGCTTCATGGTAATGAAGCATGGCTTCAGATTTTTAATTGAAGGGAAAAGGGAGAATTCACTCCAAGTCGTAAATGGTTGGTTTGTCATTTGTGAATTTTTCTAAAAATAGAAGACTTCCTTGATTCTGAGAATGCATATTTGAAATCAGTGACTTTTTAGATTCCCTCTAATTTAGAGGCTGCTCAGAGCTTTGCCATGAGATAGTAGTGTATCTCCTGTTCCTCTGCCCTGGAAAGAAGCTCTTGTTAACATACAATTCTCCAGACAGGCTGAAAAAAAAAAAAAAAAGGCAACAAAAAAACTTGAGTGTTTTGCTTTAAAGCAGAACTGCATTTGTCCATTCTGCAGTAGTCTGCAAATTCAAAGTTCCTAATCTAAGGCCATCTGTCCATTCCACATCTATCTGCTCTTTTTAAATCAGCTCCACAGAAAACTTGGAAAGACTACTGTTATCTCTCCTGCTTATAACTGTTGATAAAAACCTCCTTGGGAGTTACCTGCCTGTTTGTTTTTTGAGATGTTTGTAAATTATCAGGAAATTATTCCTCTACATAGCTGCTTTGAAACATCCCATGCAGTTCCTATTAATTTCAAGAGGTGAAGTCAAAAAGATCAATTCAATTTCTTCATAATTTTTTGCTCTAATTAATTTTCTTTGAGTTTCCATGCTCTTTTATGGAGTCTTGCTGTGAAAGGTATGATGCTTTTTCTCTTTGTGCAAGGTGAGCTCACCACTCCTTTGTTCTAGTGTTGGATCCTGACAATGCAGGGCAAAAGGTACCTTATGAATTAGTAGGGCTGGGTGGAGTGATGGGCAGTGGTCAAGTTTAAGTAAATAGCTCTAGACTGCATGGGAGAAAAAAGGAGTCTAACAGTGGTGACTAAAGGGGGTGGGTAAATGCCTCTGAGGGGATGGCTCACAGAAAACCACAAAGAAATAGCCTGGAGTATAACTGGCAAAAGCAAGTTCAACACTAGGTTAGGATTACAGAACAGAGGGAGCTGTCAGCTGGCTCAGGACACAGCCCATGGATGCCTTTCCTTTGAAGTTTCATGGGCTGCTTCTAAGATTGGACTAGTTTGGGTGGGTTTTTTAGCCTATTGCAAACTTCTAAACACTTGAACTGTTTGGTGAAAGAAATTGACTGGGGGAGTAGGTTATTCTCTCTGGAAAAGAGATGCAGATCAGCAGTACTGTGAGTACCTGCATTCTTCATTTAGGGATTTAGGAAACAGGAAATGTGCTGGCACCTGGGGTACCTGCTTAGCTTTGCTGTGTACTGATCTTGATATTGGAATGAGGAGCCAGAGCAGTTTCTTCATGGATCTGACTGGAGGTTCATTCCTCAAAGTAAACATATATCCCCCCTCTTACAAGAGGGAGAGCGCTAAGCATTGTTTTTAAACTGTGTTCATTGCCATGAATGTGCCAAATTTAGAAATAATGCAGGAAAATGTTAATTTTATACACATCAGCACCTTCTTGTCCATGAAAGATTGGGTACCATTAAGGTTTAATGAAATACATACACAGTTAAAATGAGAGTTTGTTCCTTTAGGTATCTAAACTAATTATTTGCCTCCACATTCAGAAGATTTTATAAAAAATTTTCTTTGACCTGTACTTGCCTTGAATTAATTGTCTTGAGCAATTAGTGTGTTAAGGATGTCATTCATTGCACCAGGATGCAGAACTCTCGAGTTTGCATTTATAGAAGTATCTGCTTTAGTTAGTAGAAGTTAAGTCTGGAAAAAGTACAGAAAAATAGTGTCTTGTTGGTTAGTGCTGTTTTGTCCCAGTCCCTGTAACCCTGTTGGAAGGTTACTAGACTTCACTTAGGGACCTGGTGTAAAACAGCAGTGTAACATTGCCCTGTGTTCCTCTGCGGGCACAGCACTCAGTTTTTGTGGTGAGACCCAAAGAAATCCAGACAGACTGTCACTGTCCCTTCTTTTTAGTTTTTATACTTAAACATTGGTGAATTTGTGTATGATGCAGAAAATTCTGGAGCTAGATTTGATGGCCTCAGAAGTGATGGATGTCAACAGACTTGAGATATTTTTGTTCTGGAAGGTGAAAAGCTCTTTTAAATACACGTCTTTTGAGTTTGGTTATTTCTTTTTTGACTTGAATTTCAATTTGAGTACTTTTTGCACAATGCTGTATGTTTTTTCTCTTCTAAATCTCTTGCTTGGCGTGCTTTGAACCTCCCTACTATCACCTGGGCAGGGAGTAGCTTCCCAGTAGTATGTGCCAGAGGAGTATCCTGTAGCCTGGCAGCCAGAGTGTGGGGTAAAACCTGCATGTTAAAGAACAGGCTTGTGCCCTGAAGTATTTAAATATCAGTTGGGTAAAATTTTAAATTTTAAAAAGTCGGGATGCTTGTGCTGGTTTGAAAGTAGAAATGAACCCCACACAATACCTGGAGAGTTATTTCAGGTCAGAGTTACAGTTTAATAGAAAGACTACAGGAAATGCCACGATCCAAAACTGGCTTAAGCTCGGAGTCAGACTACAGCCTGGTACCCTGTTGGGTGTGCAGCTCTGCAAACGAGCCACCATTAACAGTTCATCAGGAATAATGTATGGAGTAGAATACATAGTTTGGTTACAATCCCGCTTGTAACCCAGGGCAGATGCTTCACTGGAGTTCTGGGCAAAATTGCCTGGAAAATCACTGAGTACAGCCTTGTGCAATGTGGTGTGATTTATGGGATGCAGGGTAACTAGATCCAGGCGCTCCCTTCTTACCTTTAGCACACAGTCTATTTCTATTAATCTGTTTTCTTTGTTTTAGAAAACCTTTTTCTGCCTCTAATTTGTGAAAGGAAGATTGTCTCTACCTTTTTTTTAAAAGATCTCCTAACTACCTATTAACCCATTTTGGAAAGCAAGACATTGTTGGTCCCATCCTTCAGAAATCTGTTTCTCTCTAACCTTTTACATTCTCTGTGAAAAATGAGATCTGTGATTTGGGATTTTTTAAAGTTTAATAAGGGATAAACAAAGACAAAAACAAGAATTAAGCAGCAGTGGGGTGCCCTTGTCAATTGACCAAAAAGCACACCAGTAAATTTGGACAGTATTGCCTATATGCTGTTACATTACTGAGGTGCATACAGATTCATGTGCTTCTACATTTTTCAGACATTCTTGTGAGCTTTTGATGTTTCAGGCACTCTTGTTTGTTTTCTTCATACTAACTTATCTGCATGACATCCTGTGAATCAGGTTGATGTGTTTTATTTATTCTACTGTTCTCTGCTCTGGTTTTTGTCACCGTTATGTCATCTCTGTGGGAGAGGTCAGTCAGCAGATGTGGGAGCCAACATAATTGTTTCCCACCATTCTTTTGCTTACATACAAGTATTTTAACATTTCATGGTATTACTTAGGACTATGATATAACACATTAATCACACTGTTTCTATAAACTATACAGTACATACTTAAACTAATAGATTATATTATACTAATGATCAACTAAACAGAGTTATACATTGTACTAGATCCAAATATTTGTGGTCAATAGCAGCATGCAAAAGCTGATACATAAATGTGAAAGCCAATATTACACTGTAGTTTTCAACATTCTCCATTCCAAGACCTTCTATTTCCTCCACACCTAGACCACTCATTTAATGCAGTGAAGTATTTGAAGTCTGATTGTCCTTTTCTGTCCCTCCTAGCTTGAGGGGGGGGCAGGAGCTAAGAGCATTAATTGAAGTGGTGTTGAACACAGATGAAATGTTTAGCAAGTTGGCATCTTTGTAGGTCAGTGAAGAGCAACATGTGAGATTCCTTGCAGTTACTGTTTGGGTTTGGTTTAGCACATATTGCAGTCCTGTACCAGCAGTGACAACATTTCTGCTTTTGGTTTATGCTCTGAGAAATAAAGGTTATATGATCTGTTGTCTCATTGCTTGGTAGAATAGTAATTTTTAACTGACATCAGTTTCCAATCAGAATTGGCTTAATATTCTTATGTGGGGTTTTGTTCCATGTTTCAGTGATCTGCAGTCTACAATCAAAATTTTGTCTCTTTAAAATACTGATGGGGGAGAAAATGACAAAGCATGAATAGTTTTTTTCGTGCTCTAGAACAGTGTGGCTTTAAGAACAGTGATTGCATTTTAAATAGTGTTATTGTGCTAAAGAGATCCAAATTATATGCCAGTATGGTTGTCCTGCCTTGGAAGGATGTTGGAAGCTCTTAAAGCTGGTGCAACTGCATCTGCATGGCAGGTTTGTGTTTGATATGAATAAAATGTTTACTGTTTGAGGGGGAAGCTTTTGAATTCAGAAAAATTCATCTGTTTTGGTGAAAAAAGCTTAATTGCTCTATTGCCTATCCTGGCTATGTGCACATGCATCTTGTGAAAGTTTTTTTTTTTTGTACCTTTCAGGATCTCTGCTTCCACTTTTTAATTGTCATTCTCCAGAAACATACAGGAAAAATATGTTGGGGGAGGGTTCACATTTTATTATAGTCTGATTCTGTAATGTATTTGCTTGTAAGTGGAAGGTGGGGTGTGGATATTAATAGACCTTTTTGTCTTAAAATAAGTAGATTCTGTGTTTCTTACTTGACATAATGGTATTGAGCTCCTCTAGCCTTCATTTCTATTAATGTGCACTTCTTGACTTTGAACAGTGTGAAGAATGTCTGTGCTGGCAGCATGGAGTCTGTATGGGCTTATTGGAAGATAATATACCTGAGAAATATACCTGTTATATTTGCCAAGATCCTCCAGGTACAGAAATCTAAGGTTACAGACCCTTGTTATGTAGTATATGTAGTAAATATGTAGTATATGTAGTAAATGTGCTAGTTTATCTATATCTATCTCTCTAAAAAATTACACTGTTTTTTCCCCTACTTGTGTCTGTTGCTGTAGGTGAGTTTCAGTTTCAGAACGTTTAATTTATGTGCATGTCCATGAGTCAGTATTATGGGGTTACAAAAGGACAGGAATGGAAAATAATGTTTTCACTGTGATGACTATCTGTCACATACTTGCTGTAGTAAGGATTGTACTGTCTGACTATGGCCAACGAGTGTAGAAAGCACTCAGCAAGCTCAATCAAAGACTCTCCATGGTCACATCTTAGGGGATGTGGCTGCAGCTCTCCCCCAGAAAATCAGGTTTATATGTTCTTTAAAAGTCAGCACAAGGCTCCTGGCTCTCCTCAGCAGTGGCTCTTGTTGTTGACTGCATTACCTGCTGTTGTGGTTTAGCACTGGCCCAGTGCCAGGCACTCACAAAAGCCACTCACTCACCCTCTCCTCCCACAGCTGGGCAGAAGAGAGAAAAATTTAACAAAGGGTTCATGAGTTAAGGACCAAGAGAAATACTTCTAGGGCAAAACAGGCTCAACTTAGGGATACGAAGTGAGATTATTACCAACAAAATCAGAGGAAGATAATGAGAAATAAAATGAGCCCTTTTAAACACCTTTTCTTCCTTCAAACCCCCTCCCTCCTTTCCACTGACAGACCAGGGGTGTTTGGTCAGTTCATCACCTGAGGGAAATTTTCTTCCACTTGCCCTGTGAGACAGTGGGGTCCCTCCCATGGGAGACAGTTCTCTGACAGTTCTCCCCTCTCCAACGTGGGTCCACTCTCATGAGCAGCAGTCCTCCCAAAACTGCTGCAGCATGGGTCACTTGTCCACGGGGTGCAGTCCTCCAAGGACAGGCTGCTACACCTGAGAGCAGGGACCCTCTCTCTCCACCAGCTCTCCCACTGGATCACAGCCTCCTCCAGGCATCCACCTGCTCCAGCATGGGCACCTCCCTCATGGGCTGTGGGGGGATCTCTGCATCCCCCCTGGATCCCCGTGGGCTGTGGGGGGATCTCTGCATCCCCCCTGGATCCCCATGGGCTGTGGGGGGATCTCTGCATCCCCCCTTGGATCCCCGTGGGCTGTGGGGGGATCTCTGCATCCCCCTGGATCCCCATGGGCT
>JAOTQP010000841.1:680184-713049 GCA_026413545.1 Cichladusa arquata
CCCTGTGGATCCCCATGGGCTGTGGGGGGATCTCTGCATCCCCTGTGGATCCCCATGGGCTGTTGGTGGATCTCTGCATCCCCTGTGGATCCCCATGGGCTGTGGGTGGATCTCTGCATCCCCTGTGGATCCCCACAGGCTGTGGGGGGATCTCTGCATCCCCCTGGATCCCCACAGGCTGTGGGGGGATCTCTGCATCCCCTGTGGATCCCCACAGGCTGTGGGTGGATCTCTGCATCCTCCATGGATCTCTGCATCCCCTGTGGATCCCCATGGGCTGTGGGGGGATCTCTGCATCCCCTGTGGATCCCCATGGGCTGTAGGTGGATCTCTGCATCCCTCGTGGATCCCCATGGGCTGCAGGGGCACAGCTGCTTCACCATGGTCCTCACCATGGCCTGCAGAGCAATCTCAGCTCTGGCACCTGAAGCATCTCCTCCCTCTTCTTCTCCACTGACCCTGGTGTCTCCATGTTGTTTCCCTCACATGTTCTCACCTCTCTTCTGGACTAAAAGAAAAAACTGTGTGTCTTTGTTTTGACTTTCTTTTTAAATCTGTTATCACAGAGGTGTTACCAGCGTCTCTCATTGGCCCAGCTTTGGCCAGCAGCATGTCCGTCCTCAGAACCATCAGGGATTGGCTCTGCCAGACATGGTGGAAGCTTCCAGCAGCTTCTCACAGAAGCCACCTCTGTGGCTGCTCCCCCTCCACTACCAAAACCAGGCTGTGCAAAACCAACATGCACACAGTAACCTATAAATTGATATTTACCTGGGCTAGCACAGTCAGAGTTGTTTAAGCAATATGTTCTCTCCTCCTTAGCAGATATTTTTAAATGTCTTAGTCCATCTTACACAGCAGGTAGAATTACACTTAGGGGAATATTTTCTGTGTTTCCACTTACAAAGCCTTGCTAAAAGTGAAAATGGATGAGGTTTGGGGTTGAGTCTCTGGTTATAAATGGCAAGAAAATGGATCTGCTCACCTGATGAAAAGACCTTTTTAGTTTATATATGTATTTAGATTGTGATGCCAGGGGCTTTTGGCTGCTGAAAGCTACCACCTCTTTTGTACTTACAGGTTTGTGTAGTATGTTTATTGCTGTTGTTTGTACTCTCAGCAATGAAGACATGCTACACTTGAACTTTAAACTTTTACTACAGAGACAGCAATATATTCGTTTTTTAGACTACCTTACTTCTAGGATTTTAATTCTGTTAAAGATCTTTTGCTTTATGTCAGTTGAAGGTAGTTTTAAATGCAACTAAAATGCACATGCAAACTGTAATTGTGTCATCTCCCTTGAATATGAGTGCTTTTGTGCAGAAACTGATTTACAGCTTTGTTTAATGAATCATTAACTTCATTTAAAGATTCTGAAATTCACATTGGAGGGGGCCTAATTTTTACCTCTGTCTTGTAAAAGGAGAACATGTCCAACTTTTTGGCTGCAAAGATGGCTTTTCATGACTCTGCTTTCAGCTTGAAGGGAGCTAATAGACTGTATGAATCTGCAGAGAAGTGCCATTTAAAACTGGGCATGGCTATTCAGCAAACTCTTGCTTAGGAGCTTTCCCCAGTCTAAACTGCTGGGACTTGTAACAGCACTGCTCATTCTATTAGAAATAAAGGCAAATTTAATGTGATTTTGTCTAAAACTGTACTTACTGTGATTTTACTCCGGTCTTTTTGAGTCAGGTGGGATTTTTAAGAGATTTGGTAACATTTACCCTTAAACATGATCAAGGTGATTATGTAGCACAATTGCTTGTGGATATGGTCTAGTGTCTCCTCTTAAGGTTATGTACTTCAAAGGGAGCACTTTTTATCTCAGGGTGTACATCATCTCAGTTGTTCAAGTGACCATGAAGTTCTCAAAGCCACTACTTTATTCTTGTGGACTGAGCTCTGCTTCCTGTCACATATGCCTGGGTCTCTAATGCAGAAATTAATAAAGGAGGGCTAATGCAGGTGCCTAGGGGTGTCTCCAATGTGGCTCTGACCATACCAACAGCTTTGCTCACCTTCCTGCTAGACACAATGTATCTGCCTGGAAGGTTGAGCTGGTGCAGATTTCAAAATTATTTTTTACCCTGTCATGACTTCTGATACCACCTAATACCCATGGATTGCTGTGTAGTGCCAGCCTCAGTCTTACTCTGCTGCATAGTAACTCCCTTTTTTCTTTTTATCTTCTCCTCTAGGCAATATTAACCTGCTTATATTGGATACCTTTTTTGCAATTCTGGTTCTTAGTCTGTGCTCCAGTTTTATCTCTGGTTGTGTGAGCTTGCTGCCTGGGCTGTACACAGGCAGTGGCTGGTGGGGTTGTTTCTCTGGGTGCTGAGCTGTCCCCTGAGAACATCTCTAGTAACTGTACATTTTACAGGTTGTGGGGGAGCTTTTGTTAAATATTTAGCATGAAGGTTTTTTGTGTCTGTTTGCAATTTAGGAAGCGTCTTTCCTTGTAATACCATTTGTTTGGCAGTTTAAGTTACTTCTATTGATGCATTTATCCCATTCAACACCATTTCATTTCAGCTGTTGTTGAGATTCAGTATCAAGCTATTGATATCTCTTAAGATAGAATTATCATTATTAGTAGCTTGACTTTTGCAAGTTTTCTATCGGAACCTCATCCTTCATTCCTTCAAAATGTACTTTTGCACAACTCCACTAATACATGCTGTTGTTAAAAGCAGGACCACTGGGAAGCTGATTGCCTATTTCTGCATTTTTTCTGTCTGCAGAGAGCTGAATTCAGCCTGTAACTTCTGTCATAACCATGGTTAGACTAGACAGTGTGATATCCTGCTAAAAACACACTTCTCTCAGCCGATTGTGGATGTTCTTTGGTGGAAGTTGGGGACTGAATGCTTTTACAGTTGGGCAGAGGTTTTTGGCTTCTTGCTTTACAAGTTCTCCATTTCTTCAGGATTATGTCTGCTGTTAGAGGATCTTCATTGGTTCTGTTGATAAGAACAAATAAGTTGTTACAGTACCTGGAGACAATCAGAATTACTACCAGCAATGTCAACATTTCATTTTAACTCACTCATTACTGTCACTTTAGGTCAGAGGTCCAGCTTAAAGTACTGGTATGAAAAGGAGTGGTTAAGTAACGGTCACATGCATGGCTTAGCATTTTTGGAAGAAAATTATTCCCACCAGAATGCCAAGAAGATAGTGGCCACTCACCAGCTGCTTGGTGATGTACAGCGAGTGATCGAGGTCCTGCACGGGCTGCAGCTGAAGATGAGCATTTTACAGTAAGCAGTATTTAAGAACCAGCTGGCATGTTCTCCTCGGGAATTAGACTGCAAGTATAAAAATAACCAGAAGTTCAGGCTTGCATTTGTGCTCTGTGGATTTATAATGTAGTTTGAATTACTAATGTGTTACTAATGTGAAAGGACTTGGCTGCTTGAAAACGGTTTAAGGGGGTTGGGTGTAAATGGACAATGTGTTTAGAAAGGGTTAAACTAATAAAACTAATAGTGACAGCTTTTCCTTAATCACCCAAATGGATTTTAAGTAAGAACAGGATAGGCTTGTAACCCATGGCACCATTTTTTGCAGCACTTGCTTTCTCCATTCCAGGAAATCTGGTCATAGCTTGTCCAAGAGGAACCAGATCTTTTTGTTTGGTACAGTATGTTGTTCTGGTGCAGTGGGAGAGTGGTTGCACCCTCAGCAACCTGCAGCACTTCATTTCTGAACAAAGGTCATTTCAACTACATATACTGAAAATAACATTTATTTACATAAAAGGGTTTTTTCTATCAAGTCAACTTTTCTGAGTATTTTCCTATTTGAAGTCGTCCTTGGGTTCTGAGGACTGAAAAAAGATATTTTTAACTCAAATCCAGCAGTTTTAAATTTATTGAATTCCATAATTGTAATTTATTAGTTGATAAATTGCACAGCAGCAGCTATTTGGAAAACAAAGTGATTTTGGCATTTTTTAGATCCTTTCCCCTAATCTGTGGTGTTGCAGGAGGTCCACTGACATAGAATAATGCTTAGAGCAAGAGAGGAGCCATTTTAACACAGGGTTTTACTTTTCCATTATGGGATCCTTTAGATCTATAAGTAATCTCTTTCATTCTTGGAAACTGAAACATAAATATTTTAAGGCCACTCCTTGAGCCTCGTTAAAGAGTGACACTTGAGTTTCAGGCTTTCCAGTTGTGAATTGAGATTTACATAGTACTGAAGTAGGAGCACTGGCCATGTCTGATGGTTGCTGCAGGATTTGCACCTTTTCTCTCCCATGCTCAAGTCAATGTGATGGCCTGGCTTAATTAAAGGTGAGGTGCAGTCCTGTTTGGATCATCTGGTTAAAAGCTTCAGCTGCTGTTTGCTTTATCATGATATAAATCAGAAGGGATTTGAAAAATTGCTGAATTAGAATATTGTTGATGCAGATCAACAGATAGAAGATGATTTCACAGTTGCTTGAAGTGATTTAGGAGGGTGTTGCTCAGTGTTTCAAGGAGGTGGCAAAAGACCCAAGGTGACCCTGGCAGTGCCATGGGAGGGTGAACCTTCAGTAGACAGGAGTTAAAAGGTTATTCAAGTATTAGCATTTCAATTTTCATCCTTAGGTAACTGGTGCATAATTTTCCAGAAAAGCATTCTGTCTTTTGTAAAATTATCCCTTGCTCTGTTCTGAGCAAAATACAGTTTGTTTAGGTGTAGCAGATGAGTGGAGCTCGAGCAGAAAGCTTTGGTAAATGAACACCTGGCTTTCATTTTCCCAGACATACCTTCAGGATGGTTCACCAGGCTGATACCCTCACTATGCCAGCACTGGAGGCAGAGGTGCTTCTGTGAAAGTCTGAGCATATCCTTGGCAGCTGTACTCACTCTGGTTTCCTCTGAGCTGCTGCAGGATGGGTTAGAGAGCAGTTCCTACTAAAGTCAAGTGGTCCTGTTTTGTTGAGTGGTTCAGTGAACAGCTGGAATAGCTGGATCAGCTGAATGGAATAAGTCCCTCCACCTTTGCAAGGAAGCAGAGCAGGGTGCTTGAGGGCAGCCTCCCCTTTCTGTGCAGCCCAGTGCAGGTGCTTTAGAGTCAGGATTTGCTCTGCTGTGTTCCTACAGCCTGTAGCAGATGAGCTGCCAGCCCTTTGAAGACAGAGTATTCTGCTTTGCTCTCCTTTTACTGCTGTGCTGTTGCCTGGCACAAGGAAGAGCATGGGTTACAACCCTCACTGTAAATCTTTTGTTTGTTATATCTGTAATAATCTGATATCTATAGTTGTCCCTTCTGCTGGAATAAATAATCTATTAGTCAATTTGAGGACAATTAAAGAAGAATTTTTCTAAGAGGAGGTGAAGGGAACTGTGGCCTCTGTGGAGCACTACTACAGTGTTGGTGTACCATACCTTACTAAAAATATCCCAATTAAAATTAACTTTGCTGTTCGTAAATTGCAAATATTGAAGCAAAATGTTCCATGAAGGACCAACATTAGTGAGAAGTTGTATGTGTCTTTTTGCAACTTATTCTTCAAGTTTTTTCTTAATCCAAACACTTAGCACTTTTTGGCTTAATTATTCTTAATTATTGCTTAGTCACTTTGGCATTTAAACTGGATGGTTTATTTTTTATGTTTGAACAGAAATAAAGAACACCCTGACTTAAAGCTTTGGTGTCATCCATGGAAGCACATCACAGTGGATGAAAAAATCCATACAAAACACATCATTCACTTTGAGGAAAACTGTTGCAAAGAGGAGACAGCAAGTTATAGAACTTGGAATGGGACAGTTGAGAAACCCTCAACAATTCCTTCTGTGGAGGAATCTTACATTACAAGTGAACACTGTTACCAGAAGCCTCGAGCCTACTACCCTGCCATAGAGCAGAGGCTTGTTGTGGAAACAAGAGGTTCAGCCATGGATGATGGAGTGAACAGAATAAGGGAAAATGGGGATGATACCCTCTCAGAGAGGTTTGGCTGGAATCTGGACCAAGAAATATGCAAGGTGGAAAATGAATCCAAACACAATTACTCCAAGGTATTTTTATTAAAATAGCCCTCTCTGGCAAAAGACATGTGTTTGCCTGGCAACCTGCAGACCTCAACCTTTATTCATACTTTTGGTTTGTTTGTGTTTATTTTTTTGTTAGACTGTTAAATTTAAGTTGCCAGTAACAGTTAAAATGATAAATGTGATCAACTCCTTCATTTTACTTTGTAATTAAAGCTCTAGGTTGACTTCTGGACCTCAAGTCGTTTGAAAAGAGTGGGCCATGGATTATGGTCCACTGGTAGTTCATTGCTGCTTATTTTTGTGTGTTAAATGAAAAACAAACACTAGCAAAGAGAGAGAGCAGGCCAAGCATGTAACACTGGTAGGCCAGCTTCTATTTCCATCTTGTTTCCATGTTCCCTCTAATAGCTAAATTAATTTTAGGTTCTTCAGGCAGCATTTCAAGATGGAAAAAAAAATCAGCCTGAAGTGATTTGATTTTTTTTTTTTTTTAAGACTGATCACCATGGAATGGTCCTGTGTCTTCTTCCTGCTGGAGCACTTCAGGTTTAGCTTTTCAGTGCTTAGTTCTCACTGTCAGCTCTGTCAGCCTACAAGAGACCTTTCTACTCCCCAGTGCAAAAATTTTGCTTCTATTAGTACCAATTCCTATGAAATGTGGACTGAGAAATGTTGAAAACCCTCTGGGAAATGAATGAAGCCCCTGTGCTCTGGAGCCAGGCTGGGAGAGCTGGGGGTGCTCACCTGGAGAAGAGAAGGCTCCAGAGAGAGCTCAGAGCCCCTGCCAGGGCCTAAAGGGGCTCCAGGAGAGCTGGGGAGGGACTGGGGACAAGGGATGGAGGGACAGGACAAGGGGGAATGGCCTTAACATGATGGAGTTTAGATTTTAGATGAGACATTAGGAAGAAATTCTTCCCTGTGAGGGTGGTGAGGCCCCGGCAGAGGGTGCCCAGAGAAGCTGCCCTACCCCTGGACATGTTCAAGGCCAGGTTGGATGGGGCTAGGAGCAACTTGGGATAGTGGAAGGTGCCCAAGGCAGGTGTTGGAACTAGATGACCTTTAAAGGCCTCTTCCAACTAAAATGTTGTATGATTTTATGATTCCATGGAATACTGAGCTCGCTTTTTTAGATGAAAGCTTAAGGTAGCTCTTATTTCATCCATATGTAAGTCTATTGAGTCTGTCAGTCTGTTGAGATTGTGTTATGTTTCCTAGAAAGGCGAGTACTGTAGTTCTTCAATCTAAAAGAGCTTTTTTCTAAAGGCTCATTTCAGCAGAAGGATGAGAAAAGTAGGGGAGTAGAATGAACACTGCTGACATGGTAGTCAAGTTTTGTAAGGAGTGGTAATGCATGTTTGTAGATGGTTCAGTGAAAGTTTTAGTAGAGTTTAGATTTGATTCCTTAAGGAAAAATCCCTTTTCACTCCTGAATTGTTTGCTCTTTGGTTGATTATTGTCAGGTGAAAAACAGCTTCAGCATTCCCTGAGATGCACAGATTCGGTGCAGGATCTTCCAGATGAAAAGTGGCAGGGAGATAGATGTGTATGTTACCTTCAGAAGACCAGATGCTTGTGAAAGTACAAATAGTTTTTAGGAAAATACCTATAAAAATATGTTTCTATTTAGATCTTCTTGCCCAGAGCAGTTTAGTATGTGTATGTGGTCTGTGTCTCACTCACTGGCCATTGATGAGGTGAGCAGTTAGGGGAGACTGGGAGGACTCAGGCAGTTGTGTTTCACTGTAACAAACATTTAATATGTGTATTTTTGCTAGGTGAGAGAGTCTGTCTCTAAGAAAGTCTCTCCAGAGGAAGCTATTGAAATGAAGTTGCTGGAAAAAGACAAAGAGGGAGTTGTGAACTCGCAGCTGCAGTGGCAGCTCAATCTTTTAGCTCATGTGGAATCTCTGCAAGATGAAGTCATACATAGAATGGATTTCATTGAGAAGGAGCTAGATGGTAAGTAGTGTTATTCTCATTTAAAAAATAACCTTTTTATATCTGAAGTACCTGTTCAAAACATGTTAACCAGAATTTTACTTCTTCAGACCTATGAAGAATGAATGTTTCATTATCACGTTTCCCAATAGAAAATAGACATGCTGCTGATGTGGGGATAGATTTTAAAACAAAAAGCAGGATCTCACAGAACAAGTTCTAGTTAGGTCATCTCTAAATAGTTGCATCAGATGTACTGGAACATCTTTGTGTCTTTTTGGATTTAGGTTTTTGTCATTTTCCAAAACTCTTCCGTGTGTCTGTATTTCTCTGTTCTTCAGGGCCTTGCTGGCTGTGTCAGCCCATTCTGGGTGGCCTCTTCCATGCACAAGGCTCTTATCCTTTCCTGTGTCTTCCAAATTCTTCACTTAAATGTCTTATAAGATTTTCATAGTAATGGAAAACTTCTGAACCCTTTGTGTTGCATTAAATGATTCAGGATAGTTCTTTACATTGTTATGTCTGACATTGGTTGTGTAGTGGTTACAACAACAGCTTTACTTGCAGGGGAATCCAGCTTCTGCCTAAGAGCCCTCTCTTTGTAAGTAAGGTACTGAAAAGTTGGAAGGCTAAAGGGCTATTTCAGGTTGTGGACATCACTCAGGGCTGTACTGCCTAAAGAAGCTCTGGTTCCCCAAAGTTACATTTTTTGTACCTGCTGCTGAGCAGGGGTCTGTGCAGTGTGTTGCTGCTTTGAGCAGGAGCTTTCTTACTCCAAGGCAGGATGTGTCAGTAGCGAGTGATGCTGCTGCTCCTGCAGCAGGTGCTGCCCATGGGTGAAATTCACCTCCTGGGCTGGTTGGTGGCAGTGGCTGCTCATGGTAGAGGCATTTGTTCTGTCTTCAAGGTTTCAGTCTCCATCTGCAGTACTGTCAACATCCCCAGAACTCGTCGTAGTCCAACCTGACCACCTTCCTTGTGGCGTGTTGCATTGTCACATTGTCCCACTCAGTGGGATTTCTTGTTTGCCACTGAGAAGCTTTTTAAAGCAGGAGTTCATTTTCCTTGTGCAGCACTCTACTGGTTTGTGCTTTTGATCTTCATCCCCATTTTGTGTCACTGAGTTCTGTCTTAGTCAGTTGTGTTCTGTATTGATGATGGATTTCTTTCGTTATGATAGTCCCATCCTTGATAGCATAAACTGCCTGTACCACAGGGTCCTTGCCCTGGAATTGACACAGATCAGAGGAAGTTCAGTGTGAGATTTCACACTGTCTGGTCTGAGTTTTCCTTTCCTGCTTTTTCCTAGGAGCGGCAGCTTATCCCCCATCCCCATGTGAATTATTTGGTTATGTATCAAGTTACTTGCCAAGATTGGTGTGAGATGTTCAGTTTTATGATTTCTCAAATAACAGCGTTAAAAATATTGCCCACTGCTTTGTCAAGATTTACAAAAGATTTAAAGAATTCTTGTTTTGTGACTTCAGATGAGCTGTTTGCTGAAAACTGCAGTAGTGACAGTTTTTACTTTCTTTGCAGTTCTGGAGAGTTGGCTGGATTACACAGGAGAGCTGCAACCCCCAGAACCACTGGCTCGACTCCCCCAGCTCAAGCACTGCATCAAGCAGCTGATAACAGACTTGGGCAAAGTGCAGCAGATTGCACTGTGCTGCTCCACGTGAGGCTGGGCAGCACTGGGCTGGGAGTGCTGCAAAGCTGGAGTGTCTGATGGGAGCAGCTCTGAATCTGGAAAAGAAACCAGCGTGCTGGTTGCATGGAATGCAGAGTGACTTCAGGGACTTGTGAAGAAGTGTTGTTCAAAGAGCAAAAAGGTTATTTCAGGTCTATTAGATGATTATAATGCTGTGGAAAAGGTCATACTCTTGTCTCCAGAGGTTGCCTGTTGGTTGATAAGTTACACTCAAATTTTCACTCCTTACAAGTTGCTCATCAAAACAGTAGACTTTTTCATCATTAAATTGACTAAAAATTGTGCCACTGAAGAACAGAGTTCTAAGAGCCAAAAAAGTTTGGTTGACAGGGGTTGTAAATAACTTTGCATAGTTTAAGTGACTCATGTCATGTTTTATTTCTTCTGGTTTATGCATACTAGCACTCAGTATTTAATCATTAGGAGATGTTATAACAGTTTCAGACTTAGTAAGTATGAATGTCCAGCTCTTGACTACAAAAGTGTTACGTGGAGGTTTTCAAGTAACAGTGGCCTGACCCACACTTCTGTTACAATAAATAATGTAGCAGGAGGTCACAGGTAGATTGCACTTATTTTCAGAATAAATGATTGTTTTCCATATTTATCGTGTCACTGTCACATGACTTGGTACTGAGGAAGCCCATGAACGTGGTGTTTGTGCATTCTTGAGCTCTTCCATCGGCCCTCCTGCGCCTCCTGCAGCACTTGCTGGTGGGATCCCTTGTTGCAGGAGTACAGAAAAGGACTGGAAAAGGACTGGAGCCACACTCTGAGTTCAGACTACAGCATGGTCTGTCATGGATGTGATGTATTTTCTACCATTTGTTAATAATTGCCATTCCGGTTATATTTGGAAATGTAGATTTTTTTTTTGCAATACTCTGGATGTGTTCACTGTAAAGACTTGCTATGAATGTGTGGTTTTGGGAATCAGTTTTTGTGTAAATAAAGCCTCAAGATTTATGCATGAGGTGCTGTCCTTGCAGACAGTGAGTGGGTTATTATCTTAAATGGTCTGTGTTCACAAAGTCCCTTTTTATACCTTAAGTTTTAATTTTTGGTCTGTATTTACTTCTTCATTATAAGGTGACAAGGCTGCTGATGTTCAGTCACATTATACAGAACCTTTGGAGCATTGTGAGCAGTTGAGAGGTTCAGAGTCTTTGAGCTGCAGATCACCACTCCTGCAACTTTAGTTTTCCTTTGCAGACGCTGCTGAGTTCAGTTCCCTATGGAACATAGTGAGCTGGTTTTGCAATGAGAGGGTGTCCTTAAAAAGCTGGATTTGTTACCCTTATATTGTGTGCAGTGGTTCTACCAAAGGGTAACATTCAAACAGAGTTTTAATGGAAAAGCCCATACCTGTACAAATTATTAATTTGGAATATATATCTATAATGTGTTTATTCTACAAAGAATAATGAAAACTTGAAATATCCAATATTGTTGTAGGAGTTACACTCTCTACATGGTGAATATTTTATTTCCTTCAGAAAACAAAATAATTAGGCTGCTCTAGGTAGTAACTAAGACTTTTATGCCAAGATTCAGTTCAGGGAATAATTTGTGTCACAGGTTTATAGTACTGAGTTGGTATACAGTGAATACAGTGCACATACAGCAGAAAAACAAACTTACTCTTCTGTAACACAGTTGGAAGACAGCTTACGTGGTATTTTAGGGATAACTTGGCTCTCTGAAGATGAGACCAATGCTTATACCTTGGCTTATTCCTGTCAGGTACCTGAGCTTGTGTAGCTCTAGAGGAGGTGGTGATGACCAGACAGCCAGAAGAGCATCAGAGGAGCCTCCCAGGCCACTGGGGATTTTCAGGTGCAATGGACCAGAAAAGGGGTTCCCTGGTTACAGCAAAGCAGGACGTGGCTGTGTGGAACAGCTTGGTTGTGCTCCCATTTGAGGGCAGTCAAGCACTCAGTCCCTGAGCAGGATTCTTGCTCCAAAGGGGGATTTCTTCTCAAGCAATGGCTTTTGTGTGCTCGTTGTGTGTTTTCACTTGTCAGTTTATTTTTGCTCAGGGCAGTACTGGAGGTCTGAAAGAAAAGCAGTTCCCATTGGTAGATCAAGTTGCAGATCCTGGAGACTTGCATCCCTTCAGTAGTGCTGGGAAAGCAGATAAAGACTAAAAATATTTATTTAAAATAGAGTAGTACTTCCCATGTTCAGGGAAGATTCTTCGTTGTGCTCTGCCTGGATTAATTTCTGTCCCTGTTTTTGCAAGTTTCCTCATTGTTATTTTTAGTCTGGACCAGCTGTTCAGACTGACAGGTCACTATTTTCTTTCTTTAAATCACTGGTAGGTGAATGCAAAGTGGAGCCTTGGTGAACTGAGCAAACATTGCACTGTGGGTACACACGTGTTTGTTGATGCACTATTAGAACCAAGGGTCTGTACATAGAATTTTGTTTTGGAGCAATATTTGCAAAACTTGAAAACTGTATCTTGGTGTTTGGAATAAATAAAAAATAGGTTTTTGTTGGTTAAGTCTTAGTAAAGTCTTTGTTTCAATTAATGATAACTCAATAAAATAATTCTGGAATTTTTTCCTTCATGTCACTTTGAAATGCAAATACTGTAGTTTGTCAGGTGTATGTATATATATATATATATAGATATAGATATATATATTAACTGTTGCTGAAGTCTGGAAGTTAATTGTTTTCCAGATCTATGTTATATAAATATCCTTAATAGTGTGTTGGATATTGCTTAATGAGGAGCTCATACATTTTGTTCCCAAATCCTAATATATATATATATATAATATATTAGTACCTAATTTTTGTTCTATTTGGATGAGCAGCCTGTCAGCCACAGCAGCTCAAGGCAGAGGAAACACAGCTTTAGCTGTGTTTGATGTGAATGGAGCAGGGGCTCTGGATGCAGCTGAACAGTCTATATGGGGAAAATGCATGGGAAGGTGAGGGAGCTGGGGGGGCTGGAGAAGCAGAGTACCTGGCCCAGGGTGCCTGAAGGCAGGGGCTGGCATTGGTGTACCTTCAGTTCCATCTCTTCCCTCTCAGTTTCCCCAGTGGGAGGAAAGCAGATTTATTCCCTTGTCCTAGCAAGTTTTCCTGCTCAGTGTCATCATTTAAATGTCAAAACCAGATTTTGAAGTTGTGGTCTGAATTTGACATAATTCAATGGGATGTGTGTGGTGGCTCATCATGTTTTGATGTGCCCTCTGATTGATTTACTTGCCTGATCTGAAGGTTTCTGTAGATGCAGACTCAGAGAAGGAGGCAGCTCTCAGTCAGCTGTCAGCCTTCATGTGGGTAGAGTCACCATATTCTCACTGTTACTTGGCCAAAACACCATCTGTAGTTCCAGAATGTGCTGTTGCCCCTTGTCCAGCCTGTGGGTGATGCTGCTGCAGTTCTGATGGCCAGTGCAGCATCCACACTGCTGCCTGTGCTCCATCCAGCTGTGGCAGTGCTTGTGGCTGGCCTTGCTCTGATTGCCAGTGGGGTTCTGGTGCACTGCAGGCCATTGCAATTGTTCAGCAATGTTTCTCAGCTTTGTGCTAATCCTTCAGGTTGCACAAGGCTGGGAAACACTTGTGAAGGAAAAAAACTGTGTACAGCTCTTGTCTGGGTAATACCTGCTGCAAGTAACCCAGAACGAGGTCCTGTTGAAACAGAAAGGTTAACAGTAAATATCACTTTATTTTTTTTTCCTTTTACAACATAGAAGCAGACAGAAAAGCTGAGAACAAACCAGCAAAACTGGGATTCATCCTGTCCTGCTGTGGAGTTTTCCTCTTGGTGGTGCTTGTATGCTGTTGGGGTGTTGGAAAGGAGAGGCTGGAAGGGGCCATAGAACCTTGCAAATGTTCCATTCCTGATTCTGGGGGGCTGCATGGGCTTGGGAGTGAAGCTGAATGTATCTTCTGGGCTTCCAGACTGTGGCTTGGTCAGTCCTGGAGCTTGGACACACGCATGACAAAGGGCACCAGAGAAGGGCCGACGGCTGAATCCATTGTTTCTGTGCCCTTGGATCCTTTGGGGTGAGGCTTGGGTGGGTGAGTCTGAGTCTGGCTCCTGGCACACCGTGTCCTTGGAGAGGCTCTGAGCTGATGGAGACACTTTGTCTGCTTTGCAGCTCCTCGAAATCCTTTGATCCCAGCAAATGCTGCCGATTAGTTTGAGGAGGCTGAGGGGGCAGAGCAGAGTCTTGCCTGGCTGGGTTGCACATCCAGACATTGCTGAGTGTGAGAGACTGGACTTGATGGGGTGAGGACTTGAGCATTCCTCAGCTGTGAAGGCACCGAACGATGGGCTGTGAGTGAGGTAAGAGACAAAGCTTTTGGCAGGATGGAGCCTCATGTCAGGGGAAGGTCTGATGGGGCATTCCTGGCAGCTGTCGTGTCCTGAGGTGTCATAAACCATCAGGGTCTCCCGAAGTGCCCCCACACTCATTTCTGAGGCGTTTCACCAGAATGAAAGCTCCCCAAATGAGGGGAGGTAGCTGGGCATTCTGGCCTGAGTGTGCTTCAACCCAGGGGCTTCTTTCCCCCACTCCCGACACATCACTGCAACCAGAGCACAGCTGAGCTGCAAGCCAAGACTCAGCAAAGGCCGACTGGGTGGTGAGATTCTTACTCTCCTCCTTCCTTCCCTCCCTCCTTTTCCTCTCTCTTTTCCCTTCTACTTGTCCTTGGGTGATATTTTTGTGGTTTCATGTTGTTGGAAATGATGTAACTTAAAATTTTTGAAGTTACTTTAGTCATGTTTGTTTGCCTTTGCCAAAGGGGAAAGAGGGGTGGGGCGTGGGATGGAAACTGAGGTTTCTCTTCAAAAGACTATTCACCGAGGGTTTGAATTTCACTAGGTAAGGCCTGATGAGCTTCAGCCAACAAAAATCAACATTACAGGTTGGGAGTAGCAAGAAGATACAGAGAAGATAAATGGACATTAACAAATCTGCCCTTGTTAGGTGGGAGTAATCTGGTCTGGAGAAAGATTGATAAGAGAACCAAAGAATGAGGACCAAATTAGCATCGAAGGTGAATCCAGTAGGAGATGGAGTACTGAGAGCTGTATAACGTAGAACCAATGAATGAGAATTTCTTTGGGTTTTAAATGTATAAATGTGTGAAAAGTCTGGCAAAGAACTAGGTGATCTGGAATGATTTCTACTGCACGTCCTGTCTGGAATAAAGTAATGCCTGATTCTCTAGCACTTGGAAGATGGTATTGGAGAGTTTCTTTTATTCCTGCAGAGCTTTGGTGACAATTTTGCAGTGTTTTCATATTGTTATATTACTATAAATAATAATAATCAAAACAGCTACATCCTGCTTTCCTTTGCAACCAACTTGTTCATAAATGAACCCTGTGTACTTGTATTTATACACATGGAGCATTTCAGTATTGTTTCACTCTGATCCACCCCAAGGGATCCATTAGCAGCAATCTGGGTGTTTGTAACAGAAGCCCTTGTCCCTCCAGAGGAAGTGCTGACACAGCTCTTGGGGATGTCTGTGCTGCCCACGGTGTGCCTGATCTGCCCAAAGTGGCCATGAGTCACAATCACAAGATGCTCCAAACACTGGGGAGCAGCTGGGAAGTTCCTCTCCTTGTGAGGCTCCTGTGCACTCAGAACACCACTGGGAAGACCTGCTGTGTCTTCACAGCTGCCCACACTGGGGTAGCTGGTGGGTCCTCCCCTGTCCCAGCACTTGTGGGTGAGAGGAATGTGGGGTTTGTGTGTACAAAGAGACTAGCACTGAGAGATAAAAGAAACAATGGGATGGATTCCACTGATTGATGAATGGAAAAAGATATTGGCCTTTACAAACAAACTGTAGGTTTGCTGATAAATGAAATAGGGTATTGAAAGATGAAAGAAGCAATGGGACAAAACTATGAATTCTATAAGAATTAGCAATTAAAAGAGAAGGTTTTACATTAGAAGGCAATCTCAGGTGTCAGGTGTTCTGGCCAGTCTGTGCCTCTCAAGTACCTCAGCCAATGGGGAAAGAGAGAGGGAAATGCAGTCAGGAAAATAGGATAAAAAGGAGGCTGTGTCCTCCAAAAATTTGAGAGATCCCAGGGGAATGCCCCATGGCCTCTCCCTTTATTTTAATAAAGAAAATAGGACTCCTCTGTCTCCTTTTTGGACATAAACCTCTGGTGTTGTGGAATTAATTTTCCTGACATGGGTCTTGATGAGGCTTGTTCTGTCCCTTTGGAACCTTCAGTGTCCCTGTCCTGCACTGCCTGGGAGAGTAACCCCATGGGCAGCACTCTTGCTCTGCTCTCCTGGGGCTGGTGGAGTGCTGCTACTCTCGGGAGCTGTTGGACCCACTCTGTGCTCCAGCCACTTGTTAAAATCTGCTTTGTGCCCGTGGTGTTCAGAGGCTGCAGCATTCAACTGTGAGAGGCAGGGAATGGGGCTGGCAGTGCCCTGGGAAGGCAGTGCCAGCATGAGTGGCATGTCTTGAGAAAAGGAGATTCTCAGGCCAGGGAAGTTGGAGGGCTCAGAGGCTGCTGGTGATGGGGAAGGATTTGAACAGCCTTTACAACCCCATCTGTCTCATTTTACCTGGGTCCAGGTTACAAGTGCCAGAGCAGCAGGCTCTTGACTGTGGTCCTTTGTGTAAATGCATCCAACAACCTGGGTGCAGGTTGGTGATGGAGGGAGGAACTCAAGAACCACGTTGGTTCACATAACATGGGTCAATAGCAAAAATAAAGGATGCAAAACAACTCTGAGTAACCTTGGGGCCCCAAGCATGACAACAGCAGGACAAGGCCTGGGACAAATCCCAGCCTGTTCTGTGCTGAGGCCGTCTGGGCTGGAGGCTGGGGCTGAGCAGGTCTGTAAAATTCTGGGTGGAGAAGGAAATGAGAAGGTGATGGTAGGTTGCAAGATTTGAGCTCATCAGACAGGAAAATGAGGAAGGGATTGGATCATGTCCAAGCAGGAAACCTGCAGCTTTTGAGTTAGGGGGAAGTCTTGCTGCACTGGCCTCAAAGTGCAGAGAGGGAAGGAAGAGAGAGATGGTGCCAAGCAGCAAAATTGCTTCTGCACCACCTCTGGCTGGAGAGGAAACTCCAGCTTTGCTGCTAAGGGCCTGTTGAAAGCAGAGGCTCAGAAGTGAGGCTGCTCTGAGGCCTTTCTGCTGCTGTTCTCAGCCCTGTGGTGTTGCTGGGGTCGGGGCTGTACGTGAGTATTTGCAGTCTGCTTCTCTGAATAATCTATTCCTGGCACAGACCTATTGCTTTCCCCCTTGTTCCTAGAACAGCAGTTGTGCATGTTAAATTAGACTTTTAAACCTATTGGGCTCATGAACTTGCCCAAAGAGAGTTGGCTGAGGACCAGCACTGGTCTGTGGCTGGCTGCCTGCTCACTCCAGCTGGAGCCAAGGGTGATGGCAGGAGCAAATCCCCTCAGGTTGTAGCAGTGAAATCGGCCCCATGGGCAAGTCACAATATGTTCACCAAGCCTCAGCTGTGAACAAGGTGCCTTTTAATTGAGACACTACAGATAGTCATTGCTGCATGTCCAGCAGGATCCTGTTTTATGGAACTTACAATCCATGTGTTAAAAGGTTTAAAAATCAGCTGCTTTGGGCACAGTCAGGGGCTGGTTCCTCCCTGGCTGCTGGTCTCAGCAAGCAGAGTGGTGAATTATGGGGGTGAGAGCACCCTGAGGGTCCATGGCTGCTGATCCAAGGCCTGCACAGACACCCACGCCCCTAAAACAGCTATGCTTGAACTTGGGGGGTCTGATGGATGCTGTTCCTCCAGACAGTCCAGGCCCCAGGGGCTCTCCATAGGTAGAGACACCTGACAGTGGGAGTAGAAGCTGGGTCTGGAAAGCAGCAGGTGAAGAACCAGGTGTGTCCCACGCCAGGCTGCTGCAGGGGGGCTGTGCCTGCTGCCCAAAGTGCCCTCTGGTGCTCTGCTGCTGTGACAGTGGTGAGCTCTGTTTCATGTCTGTGCAACACACCAGTGCAGAGCACTGCTCCAGGGACAGCAGCTGGCTCTGAGCACTGGCTGTTCAGAGGTGGTTTTTGCCAGTGCTGCTGCAAACCTGTTGTTGTTTCCATTCTGGACGTTTCTAGTTGCATTCAGGCAGAGGCCAGCTCTCCAGTGCCCTTGACAGCCTTCTGCCAGGGGCCATGGGGCTGCCAAGCACATTATTCTGGAGCAGAGGTGCCCAGTCCTCTCCCTGCCCTGGGGACAAGTTTACTGCGTGCAGCAGGAGACACTGGGACTGCCAAACCCCTGGGGGTGCAGGTCCGGCCAAGAGAAACACCAAGAGCACACAGTGTAACAATGAAACTCAGTTATAGCTTTATTCAATAACCGGTACAAAGTCTCCCTCAGGCAGAGCCTCCCAGTCCCATTCCCTACCTGAAATGGAGCATGACCCTAGGAGGAGCTGGCTCCCATTGGGTCAGGGCTGTTCAGCAGTGAGGAAAGAATGTTTTGCTTATCAACTGAGTCTTGCAGCCTGACCACTCATCCCTTTTCTCCCATGAACACCAGACCCTGGATAGACAGCAGGCGTCTGCTGTCTGCCCTGGTGACCCAGCCAGGTGTAAAAAAAGCAGCACAATTGTGAATTCCACAAGGGCAGTAACTACTACCTGCACAGAGGTGTTCACTGCTCACCCTGCTGACCTGACTCACAGCAATGTGTGACTGCTGGCTGTCACATTCACTGGTGTTCCCTGCACCCTGTGCAGATCCTGCCTGGGGCAGCAGCAGTGGGACACAGAGGTGGCAGTGCAGGAGATTCTGGGATCTCCCCCTGGCAAGAGGCACTGCTTCCCATTTCACAACCTGCTGAATGTTAAAGATTCACCTGTGCCAGGGTAGAACAGTGACCACGTCACTGCATCCCATCCTCGTGCTGGGTCAGCAGAGGGTTGCAGAAGTGGTCTAGAGCCAGGGCTGCTGGAGTTCAATCCCTTGTACTGGGTTAATAGTGCACCTTGTTAGTGTAGTTAACTGGTTAATTGCTTTGAGCTTTCAGGAGGCTCAGATAAGAAATCACTCTGCTCCTTCTCAACACACATACATAGGTAAGACCTAGACAGTAATCCTGACCCTTTGTCCTTCTCAGGCTGCATGGCATGTGAAACAGCCCTGGGGACACACAGATCCTCCAGTGGGTTCTGCATCCCAGCTCCACACTGCATTGCCTGCTCCAGTGCCTGGAGTGCCACATCCTTGTGGTCTTTCCCACATCCCACCAATGACATACCAACTGCACCACAAGGGTCCTTTAGCAGAAGCACAACTAGAAAGCAATTCTAAACCTCACAAAGCCACAGAAATTATATTTAAATGAAGAGGGGAAACAACAGCTGTCATCTGGATTGATACACAGCACAGACAGGAGATGGCATCAGCATGTACAGTAATGGGGCTTACTAAGACTGTGGAATGTGAATGAGTTTTAAAGAGACTCTGATGCCAAGGGAATACAGAAAAGATCAAAGTAATGTCAAGTACAGACTACCAAGGAGGTGGCTGCTCGGATGGGCATGCACAGGTTAGAGAGAACAGTTAATGCCATGTTGGATGAAATGCTAAATTCGGAGTGGGTTCAGTGGGGTGAGTGGAGCTGTCTGAATCCAGAAGAGGGGCTCCTGCCTAACAGGATACTTCCATGGTTTGAGGGGCAGCCTGGAGGTCAATTCCTTCTGGGGTTCCAGCACTCCCTTCCCCATGGGTGCTGGCATGAGAGCGGCTGCGGCTGCTCTCGCCAGAGCCCACGCTGGAGGAGGAGTGGCTGCGGGAACGCATCAGCCGCGTCATGCTGGCTGCTGGCACTGCAAGAGAGAAAAACGTGCGACTCAGACACTGACACACTTCCTGGAGCCAGGAGCACAGGCACTCAGCTATGTGTCACTGGGTAAGCACGGAAAGAGCTGTACCCTTCCGAAGAAAACTCACCCTTCCCTGCCAAAATTAAGTCTCTGCATGTCTAAAGCAAGATGTTTAAGGCCCAGTTTCAAAAGGTCCAAGGTGAGCGAATGCCAACAGTGTAACTGATCATCTGCAAGTGCAGCCACAGCCAGTGTCTGTGCAAACCAATGCAGCTGTGGCATGGATGACCTTTTGAAAGTTAGTCTCATCACTCTAGAAAACCACAGAGCTGAAGTCATGCAACAATCAACAAAATACAAATGAAAGGTGGAAACCCATAGCACACACGGTACAATGATCAGCCCACCCACAGCAGGACATGCTGAGACAGAGCAAAGCACCCAGAGAACAATTCCACTCAGCACACAGACTGGGGCCCAGGTGGATGCATGGCTGGAGGTACCTGACTCAGTGCTTAGGTGGCTGAGCTGCACATAAGGGACTGGAAACAACATGAGACAAGGAAAGGGATGAATACAGGAAAGAACCAATTAGTCGCAGTGTGTGACTAGTGGCTGCACTACTCCTGGGACCCCCAGCTACCTTTCCACTGCACTGAAAGCTCCCATGATCTGTTAGAACAGCTGCTAATGAGCATCTCAGGGGCATGCCAAGCTCACCTAAAAACCCATCAGGGCCAGATCTCTTCAATGCCTTTAGCTGAAAATCACACTGTACCTGGTGACATTAACTCCCCACTGCACACCCCATACCTGCTTAACAAGATACTGTTTCCCTGGGGTATACTGTGTAACTCCAAATTCCAGACAGAAATTCCTGCCTGGGATGACAGCACCAGACTTCTGCTACAAGTCTCCTTCAAGGCTATTACCCTCCACCTGCAGTGTCAGCAGAAGTATATCCAGCTGTTTCAGCCCATGGACAGCAGGCACAGGAACAGCTACTGGGGAACTGTATTTCTAGCAGTGCCCAGCTATGTTTTGCTTCTACCTTATTCTCCCCAAAGAACTGACCACGCTCCACAGTGTCCCACAATCTTGCCCATGGAAGCTGGGAAAACTGTTCTGGGACCAGCTGGTTCTGGAAGGAGAAAATTGGCCTGTCCTTCTCCAGTGCTGCACGTCCTATTGACAGAGAGCTGACCCCAAAGTGCTGCCAAAGCCCTTCTCTGACAACAGCACTTGCTGACTTTACTAACACCAGGGACACAAGAGACATGAACACTGAAACACTTCTAGTGAGGGTGAGGGACCCTCCTCACACAGCACCTTCCTCTGCAGGATCAGGTTCCTTTGGCCAGAACATGACAATCCTACATGTTTGTTTTACCTGCAGAGCCCTGAGGAAAAGCACAGGTTCTGCTATGCCCTGACCATGAGCAGGCAAAGCTGTGAGGAGACTGCAAGTGTCCCAGCTCTCAGTGGCCATGCTGAGTGGTCAGCCAGTCACACAAACCAACACTAACTCCAGCTTTTGAAGGCTCATCATCCACAAAAGGGAACTCCTGGCCCCAGCAGGCAAGAAAGAGCTGCTGTAGTGCACTGAGAAGCCCTTCTCCTGATGTTCCTGAGCAGTAAAGCCCTTCTTGGAGATAAAGAAGTAAAGAAGCCCTTCTGCTCCAATTCCTCAGGAACACCAAGGGCAGGGAGCTGAGCAGTTGTTAGTCTGACACACTCAGGTTACAATGTCTTCTGCCTCCAAGCATGGGGAGGAAGCCATAGGGCAGGACATGCACTAGTGCAAAGCACAGCCCTCTCTGGTGCCTCAGAAGTCACCCAGGAACCTGTTCTGCCATTAGAGGGACTTATGGTATTATTTGGATATGTTTGGATATATATTTGTGGATCTGGGGTATTGCTGATGAGTCTGAGAGAAACAGGAACATCTGAGGAGAAAGGGAGGAGCTCTCACACCTGGACTAGTCATGGGGCTGCACTGCTCCTTCACCTTTGAAGAAAGTATGCACAGATCAGTTGTTCTTTGGAACACATTTTTCTGGACTGGCACAAAGACAGACTTAAAGGTTTTACCAACACCAGCAACCAGAAAGGAGTCACCAACACAAGTCAGGGAACAACACTAGCTTGCTAAGGCGTGTCAGCACACTCATTGATTTTCCAGCATGGATCAATCTCCTGGCAACCACACTAGCTCAGGGGTGGGACACAGATGCCAGTGGGCTCAGATGGACCAGAAAGCTTGAGCTCCCTTCACGACAACTTGCTCCAAACCACAAAGTTGTGTTTGCCACTTACTGTAGCCCATTCCCTGCACAAAGTACTTGAAGGCTTCAGTCAGCTTGCCAGGCTGTGGAAACAGAGAGGGTGGCTTTAGTGCAAGCAGAACAAAGGGCTCTGTAGCACCCAAATGCCATGGGAGAGCCAAGGTGTGTCTCACCTGAACCACCTGGGGCAAGCCCCCGCAGTCGGCCATCTGCAGCAGGAAACAAAAGGCAGGTTGAGCTGTCCTTCCCTCCCAGAGAGACAACCCCAAACCAAGCCAGCAGCACCCACCCACCAGGGCTGAGAGCACCACACTGCAGTTTCCAGCACCTCAGCTCTACAGCCAGAGCAAGGCCTAGGTGATACATCTTCAGGGACCTGCTGCTGAGGGAACCTTGCACCCATTGTCACCAAGTGATCTCAGGCCACTCCAGAAGCCCAGCACCTTCCCAGCCACCACTCCCCCAGCCATTCTGCCCAAACCTGTCACTCTGCACTTCCATACAGCTGCTGTCTGGCACACTGCAGGGCCACAGGTAAGGGTGGGAAGGACAAGCACACAGCCAGGAAAAAGGATGTTGTTGCTGCAGAGAGCAGGGTGGAGGCAGGGCATCTCTGATAACTCTCAGGGGTCTTCCCTGACAGTTGAAGGTGGCCATAAAGCAGGGACTGGGAACTCCCTGACAAACTCTTCCCCTTCAGCTCTGGCTCCATGGAGGAGAGAGCACAACCTGAATGACTGTCCACAAACTTCTCAAAGCCAAATGTATGGAAAGTAAAAACCTAATGGAGCTGAGCAAAACCAGAGTCTTTATGCTGGAATGAACCTCACTCGCCTTCAGAAGGGTAGTTTTTGTTGGGTCAAGACGTGAATTGCATTCAACCTAGAAAAAAGGAGAGAGGGACATGGTGTCACATAGAAAACTTGAAGCCTCAGATGTAAAATGTGGAGCAGCTGCACCAGAAGCAGTGGCTGTCTTCAGCAATGGGAGCTTCTCTGGAGCCAGGAAGGACTGAGCAAGAAAGCAAAGATCATGTAGGAAGTGAACAATGAATAAAAGATCCAGGAAGGAATGGCAGGTGTTCCATCCAAGGGATCTTGTGATGACAGATCATGACTTCAACTGAAATCATCCCCTCGTTTTGGGATGTACTATAAAACCCTGGAGCACCTTCTGTGCTCTGACAGCAACACTGGGAGGGAAGGAGACTTATGTGCAATGCAGCATGAGGGAGGTCACTCAGTTCCCTGTCCAGAAAAGGAGGCCATGACCATCTCTTCTCTGCTGCAAAAAGGGAATAGGCAGGGGCTCTACAGGAAAAGCAACCTCAGCAGGGGAGGTTATCCTGGGCTGGGAACCTGGGCAGCCAGAAAGGCCACTAAGATGCAGAACACCCTATCCTGTACTATTCTGTGGCAAGTAAGCAACAGGAATCTCCAAAGATGGAATCCTAGTAAAGTCAAAACTTGCAGACTTAATTTCAGACTTCCAGATCAAACAGACCAAGGCAACAGGCCATGGCCAGAAATGCTCTCCATGCATGGCTCCTAGATTCAAGTTACTGCTTTAGGAGACTCCTATACTCTGCCACAGTTTTAGACAGCTGCTTTTGTTCACAACCCCCTGGTCTGTCTACAATCCCTGGCTGAAAGGGAGGAGCAACATCCACCACAACCACACTACCCTGTGCCATGCCCTGTTTAAGGCTGTGCTGGGAGGGAAGTGGGTTATGGGTGTCTGCAGAGCACAGCAGCTCCTAAGTGCTGCCTTCCTGATGGCACAGTGCTCTACATGACTCCCAACCACAGGAACTGAAGTCACATTCAGTTATTTTTAATCCCCAGATAGCCCCAGTGTAACAGCAAAACAACAGCAATTTGAGACTCGAACCCAAGGGCAGGCAGCAGCCTGGCAGAGTCTGGGGAAGAATGCACAATCCTGAACAGGGTCCTCTGCATCACATCTTGGGCAGGGTGCTCATTCAGATTCTGCCATCCTCACCTTGGAGTTGCCCTGATTCAGGGCCCCTGAGCCTTGGCTCTCCCATGAGCAGCTGCAGGACTGAAAAAGAGCTTGGGACAAAGAAGCACTGTCTGTAACTAATTCTGAGCAAGGTGAAAGCACTGCAGGGTGCTAAGTGACTTGTGGGGCTAATGTCACAAGAGGAAAGAGTTCATGGATACATACCACTGCTTCCACAGCAGGTGAGTTGTCACCAACAACGAGTAAGGCAGGGCACCTGGTCAAAAGCCAGAACAGAAGTGTTACTCCAAGTGCATCAAAGGGGCTTCTGAGAAGGTTGAGCTCCGTGAACCAACACCCTCATGAAAGGTTAACAAAAAAAGGCTCAGCAAAATCCCTGCCTGCCAACACCTTGGCATTTTGTTGTACCAAAACCTTCTCCAGGGCTTGCAGATACACCCAGACTGTCCCCTCCATGCACACCAACTGCCACTGCTGTTGCACACATGTGCCTCTGACCCTGCCTTCTGGAGAATCTCAATGCAGTATTAATGAGAGGACTTGCAGACACCTCTGCCCCATTGCAGCTGACAGTCCTGCACCACAATCTGGGACTGTCTTGGACAGTCTTTGCAGTGCTTGGGCTTGGTGCAGTTCTTGCTAAAAAGCAACATATTTTCTGCTAAAGAGACTGCACAGTCTGCAACTGAGACAAGCTGATTCAGACAACTTACTTGAGTGTTTTTGCAATCGTTTCATTGACACCAACAACTGGTCTCTCAATTTCCAGGTCTTTACGACTGAAAGACAAAACAGAACAATTCTCCATTAAATCTGCAGAGGAAACTGGTCATCATGGGGGCACACAAAATCCAGCGTGAGTGCTGGCTCCAGCACCCAGGCAACTCTGTGTGTCATGCCCTGAGCAGGAGCCCCAGCAGTCATCCCCAGAAAACAGGATCCATCTCATGGCATTGCTGTGTGCCAGAGACAAGAAACTGAGGGTCTGGGGCAGACAAAAGGGCTAGGTTTTGCTCAGGGTAACAGCTGAAGACTAGGCTTAGCACAAAGGTTCCCCTGATACAATAACCAATAGGAAAATACACCTGACACCAAATCTACTGAGCAGGGAAGCTATGGGAGCTGTTTGTCAAGCCAAAAGGTATCCTGTACCTGTTGTATGAGGTGAGGAACAGCTGAAGGTTATCTTGGTTAATGTCCTGTGCAATATGAAGCCTGTATGTTTGGATCAAATCTAGATTTGCCTGCAGTTCCTCCTGTACAAAAGCAGAAGAATTGAAAAACAGGAAACATACTTTTCACAAGTAAAGAAGCAATGGTCATAAAAATGCCAAAGCATTAAAGCATGTCCATCCACGTCATTCCCTGTGAACAGTGACACAGGGCAGCAACTCCAGACTGCAAGAGGATCCCAGAGACATGAGGTGTTCATGTGATGTGCTGTACATGCCATGCTTCGGGAATGTGACTTCGCTTTTACAACTGGCAGTGCACAAGCTGCTGCAAGAGTACAGGTATCCTGAGATGGGATAAGTTAGCTCCCAAGCCTCAGCAATGCTGACACAGGTACAAATCACTCTGCATTTAGCAGGTCTTCCACTTATGCTTAATGTTTAAGAAGCAAAGTACATAATAATACTAATGAAGGTAATAAAATAAATATGTAAGCTGTAAGACTGTGACCAAAAGGAAGTTCATATTCAGCACCCAGTTCTAAGAAGAAACTACATTCTGAGAGAGCCAGAGAGAGCAGGGAATGCAAGGAAGCACTACATACAATGAAGGAGCTTGACAGTGGGAAGAGCACAGGATGTGCACAGGAGGAAGCAGTGCTGAGAAGCAAGCATTCCTTTCAGCACTGATGTGTTGTTGCAAGAAGACTCCAGGGCAGGGACTGATCTGCTGTGTGGCATATGCAGTGTGCACTACCCCTGTCATTGCCCAGTAAGCTTGCTGGTTGAGAGACAGCTAATCCCAAACATAAGGCACTGCTGCATCCAAAGTTTTCAGGAGAGGCTGGTCTGCCTCTGCTGAAACTGAAGGCTAAGATGAAGAGCAGCATTTCAACATCTGCACAGACACAAGATCCCACTGCCAGCTCCCAGCTGACCTGTGCTCTACCCACAGTCCAAAAACTTCCATGCTGGCTACTGAGAACTGGCTGCCACTTATTTCTGCAGCCAGTGTCCTGGGCACCACAAAGGAGTTCTATCACCAGTGCATGGCCTGGAGACAGTTAGGGCAAGAGTGAGGATGTGTGTGCCCCCCAGCATGCCAACCTGGATGTGAGCTTGACACACAGAGAAAATGGTACTACCTGTGGCAACCCTTACCTGATGGACCAGAACTATTTGGGAGCAGACACATACAGAAGCTATAGCTCCATGTACAGTTGCACAGGCAACATTAGCATCTGCTGGGTACTTACATGGCCAAAATGATGTGCCAAGACAATATCCACTATGTTGGTTGTCCAGCCTGAAAACTGAAGAGAGATTGTGAATGAGGAGGAGAGTAACAGGAAAATGCAGTTTCATCACACATTGTAAAACAGCTGTTCAGAGTAAAGAAAACAATGAAGAAACTATTCAAATTATGTAAGAAGCAAATGCCTGAAGCTTGGGATGAACATGCAAAGCTTCAAAGAAACTGTGTATACACAACACAGCTCTCAAAAAAACTTGAAACTTAAATAACTTCAAGGGACCAGAATAAGAGAATAACTAAGAGATCCATTCAATATCAATCAAATGAAGCCTGCAAACAGAAGTACTAAATCAGAGGAAAGCTGAGTGATCCAAGCAGTTCATCTGCATTTCTCATTCACATGATCACACCCACCCCTGCTCCTATGGCAGAGGCCATACTATACCCAAACTAAGAACATTGCAGGGAAATTTCACTGCAGAAATGGAGTTGTACAGTTTCCACAAGGAATGGAAAAACTCCTGCACTCTGTTGGTTTTTTTCTCTCTACACACTGTTCATTAGATGCTGTGGGGAGCACGTGTGGGAAAGCAGAATCTCACCTTGGATGCTGCCCAGTCAATCCATCCCTTTGCACATGGATCAACATTAATAAGAACAAGTCCTTCCACCAGGTCAGGGTGGCTGAGCTGTAGGGAGAGAGCAGAGGCACACTCAGAAGGATGATTCAGCCCACACAGTGGTCAACAGCTGGTGCAGCAGCTGGAAAGCTTCTTGCAAAAGGTGCAAGACAAAGTAAAATGCAGACAAAGTAGGGAGCTCTGCTGTGCCAGGCAGCCAGTGGCTCCCAGGAAGAGCAGACTCGACTCAGTTGTGGGACTGAGGTGCCCCACAGCACCTACAGCCTCAGCAGTGCCTTCCGGTGACCTGTGTACCTGGCACAGCTGCAGGTCCTGCTCAGGCCCTGTGTGTTACAGGGCTGGGAGCAGCAACCTTCTCTGCTCCAATCCAGCACCTCTGTGAGGAGCCTGAACAAGCTCCTGTGCATGGAGAGCAACTCCTTCTCCTCAAGGAAGAGGCAGTTTTCCTAGTGGAGATGGGGCAAATGGCAGGGGAGTTAGTGCTGAGGCCCCTAAGCCCCTGCAGTATGGAAAGCTTGAGCAGCAGGAGCACCCTCTCCCCAGGCAGCACCCCTGCTGCCCCCCACCTGCAGACACCCCTTCCCCTGCTCCATCCACAACCCAAAACCCTCCAGTGTACCTTGGGCTGTCCCTGGGCAGCATGGCCATGAAGCACTTAGGAGAACTGCTTGCAAACACAACTCAGAAATCAGAGGCAACCAGCCCCTGCTGAGTTCTGGGCTCGCTCCAAGGCAGCTCTCCTGCTCTACTGCACTGATGTGAAGGAAAGGGAAACACCTCTGTCCTCAGCAGGAAAATGCCCACAGCCCAGGGAGTGTGGCAAGGGCCTTGTGACACTCTGAGGACTAAGGCTGATTTGCACAAACTCCTCTTTAGCAAGGCTGAAAACTACCCAAGATACAAAAGGCAAGGAACAGTGAAACACCAGTGCCTCTCACTGCCTGGCTCAAACCTGACTGTAAGGAATGGAAAACAGAACTTTGTGTAAGGAGGGGCAGCTGCCCAGCACAGTGGCTTGAAGAAATGATAGTGGCAACTAAACAACTGGCAACTCTCTGCACTCAACAACTTGAATCAAATTTTACTGAAAATGTCAGATTTCTGGGGTTTTTTAATGCTAACTCTGAAAGACTCAGGCAAATTCCTGGGCTGCTAAGTGATACCCACTGATTTCACATGAACACTGCACTAGAGAAAAATGTATAAGCAGGTACTGAAATAGAGGCAGCTCTCTTGTGTAAGCGTGGAGCAAAATCTGCTTCTTTCCAGTGACAAAGCACACTCCTCATCAACACTGATTTGCAGAACATCACCACATCCATCCTTTGGTGCCACAGACAGTGGACACAGTACACAGTAAAGCAGCCAGTCTCTGTGAAGACTCAAGACTGGCTATTCCTAGCACTCAGGACGGGCTCAGCTGACTCAAAGGCATCCCATTACAATCTTTCCATGCCTGGCACAGCTTCAGAGTAACCCTGACTGCTTCAACACAACCACCTGGATGGAGGCAGCTCTCCCATGGCTCCCTGCAGCCCTGCTGTAATTATTGAATGTTACTTTGCCCCTGCCCCACACAGTCAGTCTGATCAAGGATGCCCACAGCCCACATGAGTCAGGAGCAGTGAAGAGATACTTACTGCACACCTGCTGAGGACATAAGCACCAGCTCCTAGGCCAATCCCAATGAAGCTTTTCAGGCTGAAATACAGGCATTTCACAGTCAGCACAACTAACTTAGCTCAGCTGAAGCATCCCTAGAGGCAAAGCCTTTCCCCTCTGCATCCAACTGTGCACTTATAGTTTGTTTTCATAACAATGCAGCAATGATGCACCACCCATAAATTGCCTCATGTAGCAGACAGTGTCCCCAGCACAGAAGCAGACAGGGTCACACTGGTTGGGAGATGCTTGTGCCTCTTGGGAGACCTCAGTGAGCATATCAGTCATGGCAAGCAGAGACAGAGGTAGGTGCTGGAATAGCAGTATCCAGCTGGCTCACCCCATTTCCTTTCAGAGACTTACTTCAGGTGTGTCAGAACAGCAGGTAACATTTCAGCCAGTTCATCCATACTGGGATACTGGTACCTGAAAAGCAAGAGAGCACCTCCAAATACAGAGGAGCCTGACAGAGGTTACCTTCCAGTTCCACTCAAGGTAGGAGGGACATCTGGCAGACATGTACACAGGTTATTAATGTGCAACAATTCTGTATCTTTCAGAGCAAGATCCCATCCCTCAGAGCAAGACTACCAGAGCTTTAGGCTGTCTGACTTTGGGCAATCTTTTGGGCAGTCAGACTTCTGTGGCAAGATGGACAGATGACATGCCAGCTCGATTGCAGTGCTGGGTTCATGTTCAAGTCAGGAAGGTGGTACCAGACCCAGCACTAGTGAAGGCTTTACCATGTCTTAGTAACTGGAGAGTTCCCTGAATGCCCCTTGGGAAGGTTCCTCATCTTGCCATTTCCTCTGCTGCTGACACCTGCTTACCACTACACTTAGCTTGGCAGTCCCACCTGGCTCAAACTGGGTGTTACCTCAATCCAGTCTGAATGACATGGATCTCTGCAAAGCTCTTACCCAGATGGGAATGGAGGGGCTCCTTCCTGTTGGCCTGGTGCATCCACATGGCACACGGCAAAATGATGGGTGATCTCTTGCATGTCTTCAAAGTTAAAGAATGCGTTAAAACAGGATTTGTCTGCAACAACATCAAAAATAAATTAGACACTTCGTTAAGTTTTATTGCAAGCCACCCTCCAAACAGCAAGGCACACACCTGCAGGAGCTTAAGTCCCCACTGAGGGTGCTGGATGGTGTATGTGCTGTCCCTCAAAACTGCAATGCAGCAGTGAGTCTCAGCAATGGAAGTGCCATGACTGGAGGGCAGGCAGACAAACACCAGCCAGCCTGCAGTGCCCTGGAAAGCAGGGTCTTGCAGCACCTGGGTACTCAAAGCACTCACAGAGGAGCACCTGTGTGAGCCTAACAGTACATTTTGGGTGGGAAGATTTCAAAAGAGCAACCAAGCCCACCACAACATTACACTACTGCTGCAGCCATGTAGAAGGGACTTGTTCACCTGCCCAGCACCCAAGGAATGGATGCCATATCACACAGTGCAGCAAGTCAGCTAGAGCACTACGGTCTTTTGGGTGCACCTATTTCCACCTTTCCACCTTGGCCCTACCTTTCAAGGGCTGCTGGAAGGGACAGGGGCACACCACGTGCTCTCTCTCCTGCAGACCTTTATCTTTTCACCCTGGAATGACCTCATCTCAGCTCCATGCCAGGCCTGCTACTCCCCACGCTCAAAAGCAAATACCACGAATAATCACTTTTTCAGGGTCCTGGCAATGCAAGGGCTTACGGTTGAGGCCAATGTCATGGTATGTGAGGATGACAGGTCTGTTCCCCTTGGGTGTGCCCCGCATGGTGACATGAACCACTCCGAAAGCTGTCTCAATGTCATGTTCCTGCAGAGAGAGAAGAAGGAGCCCCAGTGTTACATGTGCTACCTGCACAGGGGACCCTAACTGAGGGCAGCAGCAAGGGCCTCATTCCCCTTTAATACTGCTCTCCTACCCATAGTCCAGCTCTTGAAATCACAGAATGGTTTGGACTGGAAGGGACCTTAAACACCAAGTCATTCCATCCCCTGGCCACGTGCAGGGATACTTTCCACTGTATCAGGTTGCTCCAAGACCTATCCAACCTGGCCAATTCACAACACTGTCAAACCTCTGTATCCAATCTCTGTGTCCAACCACTGCCCAAAGTAGCTTGCTTTTGTACAGATCTGCAAACGGTCATCTGGGGCTGCATCTTTCCATGATCAAGGTCTCTGGGATAACTATGGACTTTGGAAAAGCTGTGGAGATGTCAGGACAGCTGGGTACACAACATCACCTGTAAGTCCCTTCTCTCATCTCCAGAAATCAACAGAGAAACATGCTCTTACAGAAACTGTAAAAAACTCCAATTATTTTCTTGGTATTAAGAAAGCATTTACTTAGCAAAAAGCCTCATGGATCAGCTTGAAGATGGGACATTAAAACCTCAGAAATATGTTTTACTAGTTGACATAAAGTATATTAAACTTTTTTTTTTTTTAACAGTAATTTCAAATGACCTGAAAGTCATTTAATCAAAGAGAGGACTGATGAGAGTACCTGGCTTGCAGCACACCAAAAATCCACCTCACCCCACCTTCTGGACACTCTGAGGGCTGGTTGAGGGGCAGACTGATTTAGTTCTTGCAGTGCAAGACCCTCCTTCCCCCAGGTGTGCTTCTTTTCAAGGACTCCAAAGTCTCTCTCTCCCCCTGCCCCAGGAGTGTGGCAACAGGAGGATGCTGGCCCAGCCAAAACACATGAGGTAGCCTGAAACATTCTCAGGATTGTCTTTGAAGGATGACAAGACACCTCTCTGGCTGCCTTGTCCTCTGAATGGGGCTGGGTTTTGCCTGCATGCAGCTGTTGTGCTGTGCATGTACAGAAGCTGCAGCTCTTCTCTACAAAGCAGCAGAGACCCATCTGCAGGTGACATTACCTTACCTGAGGCTCACCTGGCTCCCTTTCCCTTAGGAGGGGACTGGGGGTAGGAAAGGACTTGTCAGTGTGTGCAAAGGGAGCATATGTCCACATGGCAGGTATTCCTCTCCTCACTGCAAGGCTGCACAAGGCAGCCCAGGGTGCAGTCTCTGCTTCCTCAGCCTCCAGCAAATCTCCAGCTCTGCCCCTTGCTCATGTCTCAGCTCTCAGGGCTGCTCTTCTGAGCTGGGCAAAGTACTGATCCTCAAGGATGTGCTGTGCAGCCACAGCACTGGACTCCAGTTTAGTGCTCTCCAAGCCTACAGGTGTTAATAAGTTTTTTAAATAAATTGGCCACTTTTGGAGAAGGCGACTGGCAGCGCAGGTAGGTGGAAGGGTGAGACCCAGCGAACTCAATGGAGAGAACAGCAAGTGCCAAAGTGGCCAGAGCCTGCGAGCCTCACCTGTACTACCCCACTCCTGAGGGCTGGACTAGGGGCTGCCACTACCAGCAGGTCTCTCTGCCAGCTCTGGCACTTGCTAGGTTCTTCCATAAGCAGCTTGAACTCATTGAGCTGCCAGGAAACTATCCAGTTGCCTTTTTTTTTTTTTTAATTAATCTTGCTTTGTTAGACTTCTGCCAGGTCAGTGAGTTAAGAAGCTCACAGAGAGGTCTGGCAAATGCTGCTTCTGGCTCAGAGCCCAAGGGGAGTGCATGGGGTGGCAGAAGGTTACAATAACCTTGCCCTGAGCACAAGATCAATTAAACTGACTTGGCTCATGAAGGGGGGACACCTGCAGAGGACGAGGGAGCAGCAGCAAAAGGTCAACTATCAAACAGAAGTACAAACACTAAACTGAGGGAACAATGAGAAAAGCATAGGAACAACAAAAGAACTGATGATATTGAAATATGTCTGCAACATAATCTTTCCTGCAATTACATTGGAACCTACTGCTAAGTAAAATAAAGTATGCTTTCACCAGGTAAGCTCCAGGACAAGGTACTAGAAATAGGAACACACACTTCCCTTCAAGAGCCTCTATCCAAGCATCTCACTGTGTTTCACACTGCAGCACCCTGCATTTGTTTCCCAAAGCTGAGCTTGGATCTCAGCTCTCAACTGGGGAAGGAAGTTTCCTTGAACTAATAATCAATTCTTGGTTTCCTGCTTACTTTGACTTTGCAGATTGTGTAAACTGTGATTTGGGGGAAAGACTACCCTGCTATTCCTTCAGTCACATCAGTGACTCAAATACCAGGAATGTACACTTGTTGGAGGTTAGGATTTTTTTTCTTTTCTTTTTTTTTTTTTTCTCTCCTTTCTCTGAGGGAATTTTCTCTCACCCGTTGGCTAAGAGATGATAGCAACTGGTGCTTAAGAGAGACAAAAGAAATAGTCAAGGCAGGGGGAAGGGTGCAGCTGTCTGCTCCCTTAGCTGGGGGTTTTTCTCTCGGGAAGGGCAGATAAAGCCCTTTTTGGGATACACGTTTTTGGCTGGGGGCTGAGGGGCTGGGCTCAGCTCCTCACTC
>JAOTQP010000841.1:713166-727066 GCA_026413545.1 Cichladusa arquata
GCACACCGGGAACCAACTGCTGCTGCTTCTCCCATAGCCTTGCCTGAGAGCCCTGTCATTTCAAAGTTAGAATAATCGGAGGGAAAGGGGTCATGTTCTCCATCACAAGGGAGGTTCCCACCTTCCTTGGCAGACACCTGTCCTTCAAACCAGGACAACACTGAACACAGCAGCAACATAACGAATTCCATCTTTAACAAATCTCAGCAAGCACTACTTGAAAAATATAAGAAGTTAAACCTGCAAACTTCTCACTCTGCCCTGTACAGCGTCAATGCCTCAGACTGGGAGCACTTAACTTCTTATTTCTCCTGTTAGTTCCCTGGAAAGGTGGAAATCCTCCTCCCGGGAAGCAGCTACTCTTCTATGCTCTAAATAAAGTATATTATTTTTTAAAGCCTTTTTCCAAGGCTTCCTCCTTTCCACAAAGGGAGCAGGAGCCACTACAACTAGATAAGGGTTTCTACCTTTACCTTTTTAACTGCACATCAGCTATCATGCTGATCTCTCTTTCAAGATTATCTGGAGAAATAAGACTGACTTTTACCCCCAGCTTCCCTACTGGTAATTGTGTTAGTTTTTCCAGCGAACTTTATTCTCTCTGAAACTTTCCCTGGAGTTTTTGGGCTTTTATCTCAATCTCTCATTGCAAAGGACAAAATCATTTTCAGATACCACATGATTCAAGCACACATGACTCTCCTCACCTGTTTGTCTCCACAACAGCTCTCCTATGTATCAAAGCCACAGGACAGCAACAAGATAGAGGCTTAAACCAGAGCTTAGGTATTATGCTTTGGATGACAACAACAGTCTCTACACCTACACAATACAACTGCTACCTTGAACTGCCCCTCCAAAAATTATTATTTAGTTACATTATTACTGGCTTATTACTCTTTCAATAGCAGAATAACCCACTTACAGTGGGTACCAGAGCACTCAGTGAGAGAATAGGAACTTTGCAGGCTGCACCCTCTGTCCTTGACAAACACACTTTCTTCATGTCCTTGTAGACACCCTTCATAGGTGCCTAGTGAGATGTCCTGCCTATGTCACACTGCATCAATGCTGCCCAGTCCCAAAACAACAATTCTAGCATGGTTTTTTTTTCCTGGCATTTGCCCTTTGCTTGTGTAGAAGTGTTGTGTTGGAAAGTAGCAGACACTTCCAGACTCTGGTTTCTTTCTGCTCTGTGCTCAGGCCAGCTATGACACACTACGTCAGTGTAGTTTGCAGGTGTCCAATTCCAGCTAAGGTCTGAATGCTTATCTGGTCCAGTGCAGGGAAGCAGTGATACAAGAAGGCAGGTGGAAAACATGTGGCCAGGAGAGAGCCAGACTTTTACAAACCTGCAGTCTTCAAAATAAGGGAGATGAATGCAAAAGAAGCCCACGATCCACAGGTTGTGTTTTGCAGAGCTGGATAAAATTCAATTTTTACTTAGGTACTGAAAACTTCATCAGAAGTTTTTCTGAAGATATTTTTATCTTTTGCCTTTTTTATATAGTAGGTCAAAATAAACAGCAGCTGCAGCCCACCTGCTGCAGATAGGAAGGAGGTGTGTAGCAGACACAGCACAGCTCCCAGAGCCATGCCACACTTACTGCTGGGACACAGTGCTGAGGCTGGGCAGGCAGTGGCCATGGACCCACCCAGCACAGCTGGGAACCATAGCTGCAAACACCAGCAGTGCCTGGAGCTTGGGAATGAGAAGGGCAATGATGGAGGAGGAAGAGAGGACATGGAGAGCAGCTGCAGCTGTAGGTTGCTGACTTCAGGAGCCTGTGCTTGTGGAAAAGCAAAAGGTGAGATACAAGTTCTCAAACATTTGCATCTTGTAACAGTTTCCCAGCCTCCAACAATCTGTAGGTCAAATGAGACTTCTTTAACTGGAGATGTGGTCTTCAACTTTCTGAGGATGGGGCTGCTACCCACAAACACTCATGCCTTTGGTACCTCTCTCCCACTGTGACCAGAGCAGCTGAAACTTATTAATGTGTGGGGTAAAGAACCACATAATTCTCCATCTTGTACCTGTTGATTTTGCATGAGATCTGGCCCTTGGTTTGGAAGCTGGGGAGCAACTGACCCCATTTCCATAGTCCCCAGAAGTGACACTCCAACAGCTCGTGACCCTCACATGCCCATTTCTGGGCTGATGTGCTTGGGGCTGTGCAGCCAGCCCTGCTACAGCAGCTGGCCCTGATCACACTGCTGTGCTCCAGAACTGCCCCAGGGAGCTCTGACCTTGCTGAGCCCAGAGGCCTGGCAGGACGTCAAATGCACGCAGGCACATGCTGTGAATGCACCAAGCAGCACAAAGGGGTTGCTTTCTTCTCTGTTCCTGATGAACAAGGATTAACTTGCTTTGCTGAAAGCCACAAGCCCTGTGCTGACATTGTCACTCATCCCTTGCAATGTTAAGGTCTTATGCCTCTGGGTTGTCATCAGCCCTGAGCCTATGCTTTCATTTTTCATTCTAGGAAAGTTTGACTCAATGTGTAGCACATTTTGTTTACCCAAAGCGACATAAGTTTTGTCCCTGCACCTTCCATCACTTTTTCCATACCACTGAAGAGTATATTTATGCAGCACAGGTCCCAGTACAGATCTTCAGAGTGCTCCTCAAGTGATCTTGACTTTTGTGAAAACAAATATTGGGCTTTTTAAATCAGTGTTTCATCCATCAGTGGACTTCTCCTCTGACTGCATGGTCTCCTAAGTCCCTTAAGAGATATGTCTTAAGACTCCTTTTGGTCCTGTCTCTTGGAAATCCAAGTAGGTTGCATTGACTGACTTCCCTTTATTTATATCACTACTGACTCTTCTGAAGAATTCCAACAGCTCTGCAGAGCAGGACTTCTTCCATTAAAAAAATTACACTACCCTTTCCTAATATTTATCAGAGTAATTGATCCACTATACTCTGCTAATTTTATCAGTCTGTCTGGTACAGCTGGCCATTGAATTCCCAGAATTCCTCTGAATTCTGATCTGTCTTATAAAATGTCTGACAGATGAATCATTGGGCACCATGGCAGCTTCAACAGAGGAGCATAACCTCTAAACACTTCAACTATTTAATCTTTAAACTTATTTAAATCTCCTGGGTTTATACTTCCAGTTCTGGCAACCTGCTACAAATGCATAAATATTCTTTTCGTAGAGCCTCTGGGCACTGTGGGTTAAGGCAGGGTCTGCGCTGACTCCCCACAAAGAACATTCCAGCACAGACTCTCTGAGCTGCTCTGTGCCAAGCCTGCATGCAAAAAAAATATGTTTCATTTTTCTGCTATCAGTAGCCCTAAGCCTTCCTTCCAGGTTTCGTTCTGACAGATCTGAAACAGGACAGTTGGGTTTTTCCCCTTTGCAAATCATCTCTCAAAACCCCCTCTGCCTGCTTTGTTCTGTTCATATATTTAATCGGCTAGAGTTTATAACCTCTTTCATTTTCTCTAGCTTTTTAAAAAATGCTTTGTTTATAATAGCCTCCCTGCCCTTCTGTTAATCATGCTGGCTTTCTGCCACCATTCCTTTTCCCTGCTGTAATGGATGATGGGCATTTGCTCTCTGCTCAGTTTATATTCAACAATCTTCTCTATTTCTGTGCAGGCTTTGTTCTGAACTTTGAGTGCAAAACTAGTGAAGTTTTCTATGGTTTGCTGGTTAGTTTTTTTTCCTTTTCCCCAAGGATGTTGATCTGGAATACATTATGGTTCCCATCGCAGAGCAGCTCTTGGAAGGCACAGAATACATTTCTCTGCCCCCAGAATCACATCAATGATGGCCTCTCATGCTCTGGGGCTCCTTAACCTGCTGCTCCACAGAAGTCTGTGGCTAAAATGCAGTGTTGTTACCATGTAATGGATGCAACTTAGATTGGCTGACTTGATGATGAAGTGCCACTGGAAAAAGTCCTTCTCCTGTCCCTCTGCCTGCCCCATGTCCAGTGAGCTGACGGTCTTATGGAAATCTGTAATCAGGAGTGCAGGGCTGGGTTCACTGCCCTGTCAGTTTTGCTATAATCTCTATGGTGCCAGCTCCTGAGAATCTCTGCTATTCATCAAAGAGCCCTGCACTTCAGAAGTGTGTGTGAACCATAGTGGCTCAGATACTAGGAGGTGATACAACCCAACCCAACAGAAGCTTTAAAATACCTGAGATCAAACTCAAACAAGAACGGCTGGAAGGCATTCCTTGCTGGGCATTTGCAGAAGGTCAGACAAGGCTGGGACATTATTCTATTTGCCCTTAACATTTCTGAATGCTTCTCAAACTAAAGAGGAAAACCCAACTATGATTGCCAAAGCCTGAATCTACTGTGGGACTGATTACAGAAGGAAGTAGGCATTTGGCCAAAGGTTCAAATATAGGAACAATTTCTGACTGCCACCCTCTGTCTTCGGCCAGAGATGGGAACAATGACAGTGCCACTGACAAGGTGCCACCTGTTAAAGAATCCATTCAGGGCCAGTAGCTTCAGGTGCAGCTGCAGTGGAACTGCAGGTTGAGCTCTGGAGGGGCAGGAGCCTAAGCCTGCAGCAAGAGATCATGAACTAAAGACCCTTTGCAGAAAAGGGCCCGAAGATCTGAGGCCCAGAGAGGGGACCCAGACTCAGAGACACTGCAGTAGCTGAGGACCCTCAGACTTTCCCTGCACTATGAAGGGATAAAATCCCAGCAGCTCCTATGTTTGGGGTCCCTCTTTGGAGGCACCAGCTCGAGCTCTTATTTTGTTGCTTTGCTATTTAGTTGCTCCACTATGATAAAATTACCTTAGGGATACGGATGTCTGTGACTCTGCTATGGAAAACCTGGGGTAGAGCCAGTAAGAAACCTACTGTGACTGAGTGTGGGATGTGAGCTGCCAGGGACTTGGTCCCAGTTCAGGTGGTGCAAGAGAGACTGCCAGAGTAGCTCCAGAAGGGTTGGACAGGGAAGTTTCCTTAACACCACCAAAAATTGCCCATACTGAGAAAAAACATTCTGACTGAAGGAATGAGGCATCCAGTGGCAGCTCCAGAGGTGCTAATGCCTTAAGCTTCAGAAACTCACAGGCAGCAGAAGTAGCAGTCCAAATTCCAGCCATGCTCCCACAGACCCAGGTCACAGTGTGATCCAGTACTTAAGTTTTAAAAGTTATTAAAGGCTGAAGCAACCATTTGTTTCACAGTGGGAATGATTAATGACTAGAATTCATATTACCAGTGCTTTTCATGACTAATTTATTAAGCTGCTTTTTTGGCATTACCAGACGAGTTTTATTCCCAATGTGAAGCTGGCTCAAAGTTCAACATTAATTCCTTAGAAAAACTGGGAATTTATTTAATTTGCAGACTGACGATAAAGAACACATCTGTAAAATCTCTTCAAAAAAATTTTTTTAACATGAAAACCTGGGAGAGCACAGAGCAGCAAAGCGGCTGTTGCTTGCACTCTGCTCAAGCTCGTTGAATGTCTATACTAGCACTGGCCTAGAAACATCCCCAAAAAACCTTTCAACTTAAGGACATTCAGTTCCTGGTTCACCTAAGACAAAGAAAACTGCCTTTATCATTTTGCTGTATGGTGGGGGAGATGCAGATTACTCAGGGCAGGCTATCCCCTTTTTCACTAACTCTGTGGCTACAGCTATTTACTTAACGTCATCTTTGCCACTCTTGGCAAAGGTGAAAAGCAACCACACCATGCTCCTGGGGCAGCCTATCCCAGCTACTAACTATGGAGAGATTAAAGCAGGCACTCTGCTGCTCTTGGACACAACTGCCCTCAAATTTCTACACGTTACTAAAACAATACCATAAACTATGACTATAAGATAAGAAAAACATACTGTAAGACTGTAAAACATCACCACCTGGTAACTCTTCCCATTATAATACTGCCAACCTTAAGACAGTTGGCAGTTGAGTGCTTCCCATCTCCTTCTCAGTGCAAAGCTATTTTGGAAATAGTAGAGTTGAAGGAGATGGCTGCATGGGAAGCAAATAAAAATCAGATTTAAAACAACACCTTGAAGTAAATAATTCATTTCTATACAGAGAAGAAACTTATTAATACAAAACACAATATGATCTTGTTTTGGTTTGAAAGACAGGTGTTTGTTAAGAAAGGAGGAGCCTCTCTTGAAATGGAGAATGCAAACCCCCTCCCTCCAAATTATTATAATTTTGAAATTAAGGAGCTTTCAGGCAAAGATATGGGAATAGGGATAACAGTTCTTTACTAGGAAAAATTAAAATAAAAGTACAGTGATACAAAATAAAAAAAAAAAGAACCGAAACACTGACAGAGTCAGAATACAACCTGACACCCCGTCAGTCAGTCAGGGTGTTGATAGCAGTCCCATTAAATGGTGGCTGCATCCTCCTGCAGTGACAGATGTGGTTCTGTTGAAGTAGCTGTCCTATAGAAGGGTGTAGTTTTCTTCCAAAGGTCCAGTGATGATGTAGAAAGGTCTGGTTTTCCTTTGGAATCCAGTGGAAAAAGGCTGCCCTGATGTTCCAAGATTTTATCTAGGTAGGAAATGTTTGGCTCCTCCCCCTGGCTGGAGCATCTCCCAATGGGATGATGTAATCTTATCAGTCATGCAGTGGGACTTAATGGCCCATTAACAGAAAACACCTCCCTGGAGGAAGGATGAGTTGTGGAAAAGATAAAGATGACTGCCCCACCTGGTTTTAACCAGGATGGTGATAGAATACATACTTTTGGTTACATCCTGCTTTGTGAGCCAAGACAGGTCTATACAGACAAGAATTGGTTTCTGGTACTCTGTGTAATTGGATTAAGTCTTAAATAAGAGAAATTCTAGGTGAGAATTGAGAGCAGCAGAAGAATGAGAGATATAATCTGCTTACACAAACTCAAAAGCAACAGGAGACGTAGTTCCAAGCACCTGTTCCAAAGGCAGGTGACAGTGAAAGATGGACCCAGTGCATCCCTGTGACCCTTGTTAATGCTCAGTGTCAGCCAGCAAGAACTGGCAAGTCTCTTCCAAACACAGACCCTGCCAGAGAACAGACACTGGCTCTGCAGTCAAAGGAACTCAGTCAAGTGAGCTACAACATGAGCATGGCTGACAGGCTGGGTTTGTGCTCCCAAAGCAGAAATCATGAACCCCTACAACCACACAATGCTGAGACCAGTAAGCAATTCACAACAACATGTCTGAGACGTAGAAAGATGCATTTTTCCATCTCCTGCCCCGCCCATGTGTTACAAGAAGCAGTTAAAACCACAACTTTCTTGCACTCCAGTCAAGCATCCAGTGTCATGAGCAAGGCACCCAGCACAGACTGAGGAATATGTGGTGCTTCTTCCTCCTGCTCTAAGAGTAAATCCCCTCTTCTCCACCTGAGGCAGGAAACTGGACCTGCCTAGATCTGTAATAGTTCAGGGTGAATTAAACCACGGCAGCTGAGCTCTGCTCTGCCCAAGGCTGGCAGGGAGGCACTCTGCACTGCTGTTTTGAGACAGCAGTGTGAGACTGCATCCTTCCCCACGGGCTGCAAACAGAACAGAGAACCTCTGGCCCTCTCCCAACCCCTGAGCAGTGGACTAAAGGTGCCACCACCTGCAGACACACAGCCTTTGTAAACCTGAGGGCCACACAAGGGAGATCTGAATGCGCTAATACACAGGTGAGCCTGAAATAGTTTGTGTGCCTGCTAGACTCCAGATCACCTTAACTCCTCAAGGAACCTGGCAGATAAGCCAAGGGCCATGTTTCCAGCCAAGGAGAGTCCTCCTACTAATATGATGTCCCAAACTGCATTTCAGTACTCTGCTGAAGACAATGAACATCTTAAAATCTCTTGAAGAAGAGAATGCAAGGCTGTGTTCTGTGTCTCCAAACTTTCCACATCCCTGGGAACTAGAACTGCATTGAATTAAACCTGGTTACTCATTAATTGCTGTGAAATACCATTAATGGATGTTGCATAATGGATGAAAACAGCTCAACCTAAAGCACATATATTTGCTTTGCTCTAAAAACTCACTCACAAGAACTATAAAGTACAGGAACTTCAAGTATTAAAAATGCTTAATCACCCCTTTGGCACATTGTTGTCACAGAATACAGAACGCAAAACTAATGTTTAAGTAAACCCCAGGGAAGGATTGTGCACATACATTTAGAAATAAGAGTCATGTTTCAGTCCAAGTCCAGCTAGCTAAAACTTTCCAGAACTCAACACCACAGTTTTACAAAAAAAGTGAGCTTTTAGATAGAAAACTAGAAGAAAAGAATTACAGGAAAAGCTTCCCAAGAAACATAAAGAATGCAAAAAAAGAGGCCAAAATAAAATCCTTTTTTAATAATTGTTGTCTTTACAGTGCTTTTTTGCTGCGATGTCAGAAGTTAAAATCAGTACTTTAGTGGTGATGCTAGTTTTAATAAGATTAGGAACAGAATTAACCTAGCAGGTATTGAATAGACTTGCTTTCTAGATTAAAACATTTTATGTGTTCTAAGTAATTTCACTCTAGGACTTTAAACAAAAGAACTCTTTGTACAAACCAGAGGAACAATGGTGTTCAATATCCTAGACAAAATGTTTAATAGGGGTGAGAACAGCTCCCATTATTCACACAGAAAGCAAGCCCTTCCTCAACCTTATTTCAGCACAGTAAACAGAAGATGCCTTAAAACATCTTGTATTCAATGCCACTGGGTAGCACCCACAAGAAGTCTTACATAAAAAATGAACACAGTTTCAAAAAATGAGCACAATTTCAATTCAACGTCTCCAACATCAGGAAATCCACACAAGAACTTCTCCAAAACTGAATCAGTACAAACACAGACTTATTGAAAAGACACTTTTAGTAAAAGTAAGTGGCAAAAATTCCTTATCGAGGTCTGATATTAACTCTGCAAACATTGTGCTGATTTTCACTCTGGGCACACCCAACTGAGTAACTCCACATTTTTCATTAATGCCAGCAAGACAGCACATTTTTATACCAGGTAATTTCTTTCCTCCAAGGGTTTATTATGCATGCCTTGTCTTTTCTGTTTCAGATGAACCCTGCATGTTCTGGACTTACTTATTCCCTCCTCCTCCTCCTTTCTGCAAATACTGAGACAAATCCCAGACCACCTCCACACTCCAAGCCCCCTTCTGCATGGTGTGTGCTGAAAGCCAAACACTTCTCTGCCTTCCCATTGGAGAGAGGCAGTAGAGGGGAAGTGTCAGCTCAAATGATCAAATCAACTCATCAGATCAAATACTAGCTTATTTCAGACTGAAACATAACACAGGTTTAGTTGGATAGTTTTACAAATATATCAGCATATTCCTTCATTTCTATTTAAAGTAAATCATCTGGAAAAGAAGAGAGATGTAGGCTGAGACAGAACACCTACTTCTGAAAGCTGCAGAGGGTCTGCAGATAATAATAAAAGCACAGGCACAGCTCTGTTAACAGTGCAGGTCACCACACCATCTGTCCATAAGCATTCCAGACCATTTATTCGACCATCTGCCCATGGACATTGGGAAAAGCCCAGCCTGGACTTCATTAGGGTTCATACCACTTTTAAGTAAAATGTAGGTCTCAGATTTAGGTTAATACTTTTTAGTTCTGAGAATAACCTAAATTCATATTGCTAAAGACCACTAAGCCCCCATGCTAGCTCTCCACTTCATCTCCACTGCAGTTACCAGATTATGTGGAGTTGTTTAGCTGATGCCCAGGCAATCTGTTATGTAGCAGGGTTAGCTTGCATATGAACAGTTTAAGAAAACCAGGACAGCTGTATCTGGAAGTCAGCTGTACCAGAAAAGCTAAAAGCTCCCTCACACACATTCACCCTAGAGTAACAAATTTCAGAAGCAGGAAGAAGCAGAAACTTCTGCTGTTGACTTTGCCCAGATCTGATCCTGGCAAGTTACTCAAAAATAAAACCAAACATACAGGGAAATAAATAGAAATTCACAATGGCATTATCCCTTTTCACCAAAGGAAAATCTTACAAACTTAAATATGTTACATATATGTTACATATGTTTCATGTTGCATTGAAAAGTAACACATGCCAAATATACAGAAAGCAGTGTGGGGAACCTGTGTGCCGGGCCCTACACAACTCCTAGAGTCAGTGACAGTGCTAATGACAGGCTGCTGAAATGGGAATAAACTAAACACTTCTCCCATTCATAAGCACAGCCCAGCTGCAGGGAATATTTTGAAATTCCAGATTTCAGCCAGATAGAGGTCTAAAGGCACCACAGAACTGGCACTGAGGGTGGCTGTTACTCCAGCTGTATCCAAGGAGAAGCTAGGGCAGGGACATCAGTCAGTCCTGGAAGGAGCTGGGATCCTGAGGTTAGCTAAGTTGGTTATTAGCATGGTGCTAATAACACCAGAGATGGTGGGTTCAATACAGGCCATTCACTTAGGAGTTGGACTCGATGATCCTCATCCTTCCCAACTCAGCATACCCTGTGAAATTCTGGGATGGACTTACAGCAAATGACCTCGTGGCCAAGGGCACAGAATAACACAGACAAATAAAACAGGACTTGTTCCAATATGCCAGTGTCTTTTACTGGGGGGCTCAAACTGGACCTGCACTGCCAACAGGGTTATCAACAGTGCTGACCTTTCCCTCACCATCCCCTTCCCTCACTGCACTGCCTGCAGCCCTGCAAGCACAGTGCAGGATGTGGTCAGCCCCAGACAAAGCTACAGCTTTAACTCAATTTAAAACAACTTTTTTTTAACTATTAGAGTAATAAAAAGGTCTGAAATACAGGTCTCACATCACTGATGCCACGGTCTCATATTGAAACACAAGACTATATAAGATAATAAAATCCATCTCACAAATTCTTTAACTTTTGCCTTAAAATCCACCAGGTCCCTTGCAGATGTTGCTGCTATTGGAAGCTGACTGAGAACTTCACTGCACTGTAACTGGAAACCCAGCCTCAGATCTGGGGCTCTGCTTAAAGAAAAGTGCAAAGAGGCTTTGCTTGTTGAAGGAAAGTGTAGAGCCAAGAGGCAGCAGCTACACACAGCTCTATGACAGGGTCCTTTCCCACCTTCCCACTCCACTCTAGCTCCCATCACCATGCCACTCACAGTCAGGCGAGGCGTGGGCACGCCCAGAGCTTTGGTGGGTCAGTAGAGGACTGCCAGCAGAGGCCAATACACAATATATTCATATTATTCCAAATCCTGGCACACAGAGCTCAGCAGGAAGTGTCTCTGCTGTCTACGCTTCCTCAAAGGCATTGCACCTATTTTTACCCATTACCCATCTGACATGGGAGCACACTTTACCTCTAAAGGTAACAGAGAAGATATAGATAGATGAAGACATGACAGTACAGGAAAGTGTTTCAAACCCATTGTCTAACTTTATTTCAAAAGAAAAAACATTTCTTAACACTATTGCCGATTTCCAGATCAGACACTAAAGTTATAATGTGATTATAGTGTTTTTTATACTTGTAGGCTTTAAGATACCAAAACTCGCAGTTAATTGAGCTAAAGCAGTACACTGATGTGTACCTGCACACTATCAGTATTTGATATTACGAGAAGGAAAAGATATGGACTGCCTTTATAGGACTGTATTTACTATGTTCCTGATATGCATAGGCTTGTAAATGGTTTTCTGGAATCATCTACATCAACAGACTTCTACTAAATTTATCACATGATGTTACCAGCCCCTGGTGTGCTACAGCAGTGCTGTATGACGTGCCCTGTGCTGAGCAGAGCACTACAGACACAGCAGCCTGCAAGTGCCAGAGAGAACAGCCACTAGCTGCATACTCATATGCTCAGTGAGAAAGCAGCAGGATAATCTGGTATGAGAAATGAGCCTGTGCTCCACAAAATGCCCCACAGAATCTCAGTGCTCTGCTCTGCCTATCACAGAGCATGTTCTCTCTCTTGGATGCTGGTGGAGCAACCACTTCTACAAAAGGATTATTCCTATGGCAACCAGAGCCATTGGGCTCACCTCTGTACCATCCATAAACTCCTGACAGACAAGCACAGCTGTGTCAAAACAGGCCCAGCAAAGCAGTGTGCTGTATCTGGGGCAGCTCTCTCACTTCCATCTCCTCTCAAGGAGGATGCCTCAAAAGGGTAGAACATCCAAGCTCCTCCTTTCTCAGCCAGTGAACCAGATAGGACACAAAAGAGCTGCAGCTCTTCAGCATACTGAATTTTCCAAGAAACTATTATTCAGGAGAGCAGCCATCCAGCAAGATGTTGTGTAGCCTCGGCAGAGCAGTCTGCACGTCAGAACTCTCCTGCTGCTTGGCATGTAAGGGTGAAGGCTAATTTCTGTCACTGGATATATTCCAGTTCTTGTTGATTAAACCTTAACAGGAGCTAAAATTAAAATATAGAGGTTTTTGTTTGTTTTTTTTTTTTAATCTCTCTCAACATCACAGCTGAGCTATGAGGAGTTACCAACTGATCCTTGTCTCCTGTACATGGTCTTACCTGACAGTCGAAGTCCTGGAAGTTGCGAGCTGCATTCTGTTAACAAAAAACAGGAAAACAAAAAAGAAAAAATAAAAAAGGAGATCAGCACAATGCCTCAGAACACCCCCAACAACATCATGAAAATTTCCCATAGAGACCTCTGTTATAGCACAGTCGAGACTGGCTGCAGTCAGGTAAGGAGTGAAATGCAAGACCTGTACAAGCAAATTCCATGCAAGGTCTGCCCATTCCTATACAACAATAGTTATAGGGCTGTAAGGAGGCTACCAGCTAAGGGAAATGAGTACCTGTGTACACAGCTGAGATTGTTAAAGCAGGGACATATGCATATAGGAAACACACTGGCACATGGGCTTCATACAGCTCCGGGTTTTGTCTACTCCTAGTGTCCATTAACAATTTGGATGCAAAACTCCTAAAGGGACTACTCCTGGGATCTCATGTACTGAGTGCAAGAAAACAAGCCATGCAGTCAGCTCCTGTGCAGCCACTGCTGCAGGTATGGGATCTGTTTCACGACAGACTCAGGGACCTGCAAGCTCCTGAAACCCGAGTGCATGGGAACTCTGTGCAGTAGCTCACCACTGACCCTTCCCAAAGGGTGCCCCATGCACGCAGGCAAACACAGTCAGTACAGCACCCACTTGGCATCCTGCAGCTGCCCACGTGCTTTGAGAAACACTGTCCCTAACCACACAGTAGGTTACATCACTGAGAGCTGTCAGTAAAAGGCTGAGCAAACCACTTGAGATGGCATTCCAGCTTATGTGTTTTAGGCATAGCACCTGGTGTGGTTTGCTACTGGCCAAATGCCAGGCACCCACAAAAGGCGTTCATTCACCCTCTCTTGCTCTCAGCTGGGGAGGAGAGGGAAAAAATTAACAAAGGGCTCATGAGTTGAGATGAGGACTCAGAAAACACTCTAAGGGCAAAACAGGTTCAAATTTAAAGGTGCAAAGTAAATTTATTATTAACAGAGTCAGAGGAAGAAAACAAGAAGCAAAATAAGTCTTTAAAACACCTTGGTTTTTTTTCCCCTTAGCCCCTTCCTCCTTCCCTCCCACAAGTGCAAGGAGCCAGGGTGTGGGGGTTTTGGTCACCCCTCGAGATCTTCTGTTTGCTCAGGGAGAGGAGTCTTTCCTCTGCTATGCCATGGGGTCCCTCCCATGGGAGAGTTCTCCATGAGCATCTCCAGCATGGGTCCCCTCTCATGAGCAGCAGTCCTGCCAAAACTGCTGCAGTGTGAGTCCCTCCCATGGGCACACAGTCCTCCCAATACTGCTGCAGCATGGATCACTTGTTCATAGGGTGCAGTCTTTTAAGGCTGCTCTAGTTTGAAGCAAGGGCTCTCTCTCCATTTGGGTCTCCCACTGGATCACAGCTCTCTTTGGCATCCACCCGCTCCAGCGTGAGCGCTTCC
>JAOTQP010000841.1:742182-757819 GCA_026413545.1 Cichladusa arquata
GTAGAATTAAAGCCTCTATTTCAGAGGAAACTTCTGCCTCTACTGGCAGACACCTGTCCTTCAAACCAGGACAACAACTTACACCAAAAAAAGAGCCATTTTCAGAAAGGTAAGCTGAATCTGCACAGCTTTTGCTTGCAATATCTATTGGGTAAAACCAATAACTTCAGAGTTTAGTTTTCATTAAGAAATAACAGTGCAAGTTAAGGTGGTTCCTAATAAGTGAAATTCAGTTTGTACATTTGAAATACAGCAAACATTCACAAGCTTAAGACAATTTCACATCACATATCTTACAATGGAAATCCAAGATCCCAAGGGCAATTGTCAACTAGGACATGCAGTTATTGTAAACAGACCCCTGAAGATATTAAAATACAAAGATTTTACTTCTTTCAAAACTAACTGAAGATCATGTCACAATCGTGGGAGATGAGAGACGACATGACACACTGAATTTCGTGCAGCCAAGAGAGGTTGGTGGTGGCTACAGTTCTTTATACAGGCTCTCAAAGGACTCTGTGTTGGAACCTGACTGGCTATGACTGGTCACCACCCAGCTCACTGACTACTAGCTGCCTGCTTATCTTTATCAGCAGGGACTGGCTACCGTCTGCTCTCTGTAGCCAAACCCCTCCTCCTCTCATGAGGCACACAGACCATCTGTCTGCTGTTGCAGATCCCAGTACAATTTATTTAGTTCTAATACTCCAGTCCTGAATAAAGCTGAACCATCACACAAGTTTCAAGTTTAACCCCTCTGTTTAGAAAGACTTGGTTACAGCAGATCAATTCCTGATTTCATCCCCTAGAAATCAGCATGAGATAAGGATGTATCACACCAAAGCAGCAATGAAGGAAAAGCTGACTACACCAAAGTCTAAAACTAATTAGTCAACTAAGAATTAAGAGGAATTTTCTCAGAAGCCTGCTCACAGCCTCTTTCTCAGGTAAGGACAGCACAGTAAGAACACAGCAAGGTTTCTGTTTATGGGACCTGGATGCAATTGCAGAACCATGTAGGCTGGAAGAGATTTCTGGAGGAGAGATTACTCTCCAAGCAAGACTAATTTCAAAGCTGGATCCAGTTGTTCAGGGCCTTAGAGATTTTAAAATCTCTAAGGATGTAGATTCTAGCATTACATACCGTTCTCATTGCAAAAGTAGTTTCCTTCCATCCAGTGGGAATTTCTCTTGCTGCAAGTGGTATCAACAATGAGATTTTTAACCTGAAAATATCACAGGCCAGAATAAAAAGAAAAATGAAAATGAACACATCAGAACTATTTAAAAATTCCCTTTCTAAAACTGTTTTATAATAAATAAGGAGTTGACTCAGATACTTCACATTAAAGGCATAGTTGGAGCAGAAATTCATCTCCTGGTAAATTTTTCAGGGAAGATGTTAATACATAAAAAAAACCAGGCTTAATATTAAATTGACTGCCAACTCTGAAAAATGTTCCACAAAAAGAACACGTGGAGAACTACACAAGATCTAAGTAGTGTACCATCCAGTCTGATTCAGTTCAAGAGCAAATGTCCAGGATACAGCAGCACCTGACAGTAATTCCCCCTTGCCTGTACATCCATGTGTACTTCAGGCAGCGTCTGAAGTCCTGTAGAAGCTTCTTCCCCAGTGCACTGAAACACTGCTGTTCCTTGTGAACACAGAAGGTATTTATTCTCACACTTTGTGCTGCAGAGAAACAGTAAGGCAGCCTCAACCATTAAATCTTGGTGCCTCTCTCCTTCCTTGAGTCACCAAAATTATCCAGAGCTTGACCTACTATATACAGAATACTCTTTCACCCCACTATTACAAACCCTCCCCAAAATATGCAATATAAAGTAACACACCCTGGAGATTTTATCAAAGACTAACTCTTTCTGACAGCCCATTTGAACAGTTCTGAGCAGCCACAACTCCCCTTGCCCACACACGCTGTCCAGAGAAGGAACTTCCCAATGCCCTTGGCAAAGAGCAAGGATTAGAACACCAGCCTCAACCCTACAAAAGCCTGACAATACCTCCTCTAAAGACAGCTGGCTAGCCAACACTCACTTGGAGAGAAATTATCCAATACTTTTACTCATTTCTTTCTGTAATGTTACTTGCACATTTCTTCCATATTAATCTTTAAGCAAAATTTAAACTGATGCAGGCATCCCAGACATAACATGAAAGCCCTACTTACTTCTGTATTGATTTTATTCACTCCAACATTACTCTTTTCTCCTTCCTTTCCAAGCTTTGTTGCCATATCCTTTTGGAAAACGGCAGCTGTATTATATATCCCATGCCCAGCACTGCAATGTTATAGCTGTGGTATCTAAAAAAATCCTCAGAAAATATTTAAAATGTTCTGAAGAAGAGTAATTGTACCATAAGATGTAAGGAAGACAGCATTAGTCAGGTGAGTTGTGGTACAATCAGGTGCCAAACCCCATTGCAAAGAACATCACATTGGTTTAAGTCACCAGGAGGGAACCAAAGCATGGATATTCTTTTTAGCCTCATCCACAGCAATTTCAGCTACTGAGCATTAGCTGACTAGTGGAGAGGTCTGAGAACACCCACGGAGCACAGGACATTCAGTTCAGTTATCTGTGAAACCTCAGCACAATTACTCTGGACCACAGGAACACTTTAAAAGTACAATGATAGTAACTCACCACCAAACACTTCCTCAGCACCTCAAGAGTCCAATTCAGTCTGGGGCACAGCCCTGCCCGGCTCAGGAGCAAGGTGTCCCCAGGGAGACACAAGGTCCTTGAGACCATGTGCTCACACAAGTGACCACGAAGGGTTAGCTCAGCAATACCAGCACTCCACTCCCATATTCTTTCAAACTCCAAATACCTCAAGGGTTTGCAGGTAAAGGTCATAGCTTTTATTTAATGAACTATAATGACATGCTTCTGTGACCAGATGCCCTTCTGCACGTCAGGAGCAGATGTTAAACACAACTCAAAAGCACAGTTTACTTCAGTACTTTATGAGTTGAAGTTAGCTAAGTTTGTCTTTACAATTCAGTAAAGAAATGTTTAGCAAGGTGCTAAATCGGCCTAAAATGGCAACAAATTAATTCTGTCAACAAATATGCAAACAAAACGCAGGTAACAAAACAAATAAATAGCACCTGTACACTGAAACCATATCCAGTTTCCATGAATCCAAAACCATCTGCTTTTTTAACTCCTGTGGAGCAATCCCAAAACAACACTATTGCAACTGGTTGGTATTTTAATATTGGATTATTTCTCTAATAGATGCAGCTGGAACTGCCACCACAGCATAAGAAACTGCCACCATCCCAGCTAATGGTCAGATAAAGAGGGTATATTAGGACTTGCTGCCACAGAAGTTTTAATACACCAATCACAGCCTGAAAACACCAGACACAAGGCGAGGCCGTATGTCCTGAACTGCAGGAACTGTATTTGACTTTATCAGGTATTTCTACTACAGTATTTTGCTGAGGAGTTGCACTGATTTTCCTAACCAAAATTGATCAGAGGGGCCATTTTAGCCTGCCAGGCTGCATGTACCTACTCCACCATTGGAAAGGATTTCTCTTGTGAACAGAGCTCTAGAGCTAAGCTTACAAAGCCCCATGAACAGCGTTCTGATGAAGTGTTAACTGCAGAATAAATCAGCTTAAATCCAGGGAATTGTTCCAACAGATTAAAAACTCAATGCCAAAGAGAAAGGAGGAGGTCGTGCCCCCACTTCAGAAATACCTCACTTCGTTTTGAGCCTGCCACCCACTATTTCCATTTGGTGGTCTTAGTCCTTTTATCAAAAGAGACAGTGAATAATAGGTTCACACTCACGCCATGCTGCTAAGACTGTGCTGCTATCATACCCTCTTCAAAGACATCTTTTTGAAACTGAAGAGCTTTGATCTATTTATCATTCTTTACAAGGAACTCATTACACATCTTTGATCATTCACATCAGCCTTTTCTGAATCTCTCCCAGTTCCACTGGGTCTTTGATAGCATTGAGACTAGAACTCATGCAGCACTCACAACACAGGTGCACTGTGAGCTTACACACCAGTGTTTCCTAGTTTGATCACTATTATTTTTCCACAAGCATCTAACCTTCAATTTGCTTTTCTAAACAATGAGATAATATTTTGATAGAGTTGCCTATTATAATCCCCAGTTCTGCCTCTGACTGGAAAAGCAATTCAGAGTTCATCATTGTACACATACAGTGGGGGTTGTTCTGCAGCTGCATTACTTCACTCTGCTGAATTTAAAATGCTACTTTATCACTTAAGAGACACAGACACTGTTTCCTCAAAGCTAACTATGATAATGTATGTTTGTTGATACAAATAAACGTCACCTGTCTTCAGGCTTTTTTTCCAGCTTTGACTTCTCTGTGCTTTTGGCTTCCATATCTTTCTCTGGCAATGGTTAATATTGTGAAAACACTGTATAAAATAAATCTTCCATCTGTCTGACTTATAGCTATATTTTTATTGGATGTCCCAACAGTCCTCATGGTCTCAGAAATGCCAGCTATTCTTCACACACCTCCTGCATCAGTCACCCTTTCATAAAGCTTTATTACTTCCCTTTGTCCTCCCAGTGGCTTCTTCCCAAGGTGCAAAGTCCTAAACTGTTTAATGTCTCCTTCTCTCTTCTAATTCCACGCCTTTGCTCTCTCATCACCTCTCTCTTTTTTCTAGTTCTTTTAGACTCAAGAGTTTGCCAGATTATACTGATAATGAGCTCCAGTGTTGATTATTGATATCGTTTTGTTTCTTTATAGGCTTTCACACTTCCTCAGGGAGACAGATCAGAGTTTCTCTTTAGAAGTGTGCCTTAATGCTGCCACAAACCTTCATAAATGTGCATGCAACCTTCGACATAATGCCCTGCTTCCTCCACTACTCCCAGAGTTAGAAATTCCATTAAAAATATTTTATTACATAATTTTAAATCTAAGATGCTCATATGCTTCTCTTTTGACCTCAAGTCGACTTATACTTTGATTTTTTTTTTAAATTAGCCCTTTTATGTACATTTGCTTATTTGTGTATAAGCTACACTAGGAGCTGCAAAGAGAAAAAGTGTCCAGCCACTGCAGAAAAGTCCTACACTCCTCTCCTTGTTCAAGAGCTTTTATGAAACAAAGGGTGCAGAGGGAATCATCATAAGCTCAGGCATTAATTTCTTTTCAAAACAATGGCTTGATCTGGTTTAGTTAAGTTCATCATGATCTCTTTCTAGGCTGTACTCTTGGTCTTCTTGGACCCTTCAGATAAGGCTTCTTATGTCAATATTATTCAATGCAGTAAAGTCAGAGATCAGTTTCTTTGATCTATCTGAACCTCCTGTTTAGCAAAGGAACATAAAATTTTTCTCCACAATTCCTTCACCAAACCATACATTGGTATTAAGTAGTCTTGTTTCTCTTGGGATCTTTTGAGTCAGCAGGGAGTAACTTCACATTTAATGAAGGGACCAACACTTTCCACAGCAGTCCAATACACTGGCATCTGATACACCCTTGTTAAATATTCACCTCAGTTAGATATTAAATGTTTTTATTTTCCTTCAAATGAAGGTGTAATCACGGTTATAAAATAACAAGATGTTAGTTCTTGTAACCAAGAAAGAAGTAAAAACTCCAAGGCTACTTCTCCTGCAATGCCTTTGCAGCCAGTTTGGAGGAAAACAGAACCCTCACCATCACTGACTGAAAGCTGTTTTCTACCTTCTACTCTGCAATCAGCAATAATAAAAGTCATTGCTCTTCATCTAGCCACTGCATGAGAGAGACAGCACAGCACCACTCAACCAAGCTTCTTAGCAGGTCGTGGTGATTGTGTTAATGCAGGTGCTCAGAGGAAGAAGTAGCAGCTGTCAACGTTGTGACTGTTCATCCCATAAAAATGAGGAATATACAGGCATGCCAGTAAAATAAGGATGGAACTTTCTAATAGCTGCCCAGAAACCACTGCAGGCCTTGTCTGTTTGGGCAGACAAGAGAAAGAGACCCCCCTCCTACTGCAGCTGCACCCAGGAGCTCAGAAGCAGCACAAGACACTGGGAGGAAGGCACCTCTGCTCCTCACAACCCGACCTTCCCTGTACCTCTGATGCACGCAGATTACTGAACCTTGCTGCAGGGAAGCAGAGAACAAGGGCATGGAACAAGTTCCTTGATGGATGGAAAGCAGAGTGTCAGTCTTGAGGTCTCAGACCCTGGAATCACTGCTGTTCAGAAACACTTAAAAACATGAAAGAAAATATGAATCTAGTGATTTGGGATAGGATAAAAATACTTCAGATTGCACTAAAAGAAATGTTTAAAGATCAGGATTTAAACTCTGTGAGCCTTTCCTTACTGAAGCTTTGACAATACAAACACTGTATTTGTTTAAGTCATTTTTAGGCCAACAAGTTGACTGATGATAGCTTCTACATAAGCAGCCCATTTTAACATGGAGACAGGATAAAAACAGCAATGCAAGTGCCATGCTTATAATCAATCCATAGCCCAGGACAGCTGAAGGCTAGAGATCTGAGAAAACATTAATACATCACATCAAGGACTAGTGAAAAGCAAGATGTCTGCATTACAACACTTCTCAGTACAGACAATGTGCTCGGGTAACAAATTAAGCTTTCTGGTGCAATGTGTTTCAAGCCATTTCAATGTTTTTTCCCCAACAACTACTACCTACCAATGAGAAAAAGCAAAGATTCATATTCTGGAAACTTCCCTAAACAGCTGAATAATATGTGCCTAAACAGTTCTTGCTTTATGAAAAAGAAGTACTGACAGTATTTCCCCTGCATTTATACATAGTTTGAATTTCATATATCTATTCTACTATGAATTTCTTCAAAGCTTACTATACCATACAATGTACTTTATCCTATTTCTTATTTCTCCCTTTTTTTAAGGAAAGCACAGGCTTCTCTGGCTGTTCTATTGCTTTTATTACTAAGAAACTCCTGTCTTTATTAAAGAAAAATGAAAAAAGTCAAGGGGGAAAAAGTAGTTATCTTTTGTAAGGCCCAAGGAAAAACCTGCATTACTCTTCTACTACTGACAAAAAAAGATAATATAATGCTCAGTGAATGTCTCCTCCATCTGTCTGAGAAATCCTATGCAACACAATTTCCAAAGCTGGCATTTGAAGACTGTCTTTGGGCTTGTTTCACAAGCCTCAAAAAAAAAAAAAATTAAACAAGGAAAAAAGAAGATGAAAGCATTTTCCCAGATCAAACCAGCTCTTGAGGACACTTCCTGAAGCTCAGCCCCAAGTAACACAAGCACTCAGCTCACTGTCCCTTCCCAAAAGCTGCTTCTGCGCTGCCTCCCAGCGCTGCACATTCCCATCTGCTCCTCACTGCTGACGCTGGAATTCCTACAGAAATTCTGCTCCCTTCAAGATATCACAGTTAATTAAAAAAAAAAAAAAAAGGCAGAATGACAGACATTTTTAGAAGTCACTGCACTGCCAAGGAAAACAACGCTCAGTAAGGAAATACAATTTTCTAACACCTAGAACCACTGCCAGAAATGGAATGCATTCACATGGAACAGGCACAGGACCCCCCTCCTGAGAAACCAACTGGTAAGGTCTGCAAACCACTTTAAAGCCATTTTTATACTGGTGTGAGTGCTGCATACATATAATTATAGTGGCCTAGAATTCCCCTTGAAAACACTTCATTTAGGCAATTACTACCAAATGTCACAACAAAAGCCATTTTCCACAGTGGAAGCTGAATCATTGTCCAAAGGGCTTGATGGGTTCAGTATCCTTGTGAACCTTCTGGAGTACACGTGACCAGGCAGACCTGGTGCCAACGCTGTCACTTCCCAGATTCCAAGAACTGCTCGAATACCTGGACACAGGACTGTCAGGCTACCTACAATTTGGAAACTGTTGTCAACATTTCTACACATTTACAAAGAATTAATGAAGACATACTCAACACCAACAGGAAACCAACCAGACAAACAAAACAAAACAAAACCAGCAAAAAAAATACTTGGTAAGGAAGGCACAAGAAGGCTCTGTTACTGTTTTTGTATGACCATCTCATGCCAGAGAGGGACCAGAAAGGTGGTATGACATCAGGATTGGAAAAGATCATTCAGTCTAAGATCATTCAGTCCAATCATTAAAATACTAAACCGTAAAAAAATCTTCCATTTACCACCCAAATTATAGATAGATCAGAAAGTAAGATGGGGGAGGGGAGCAGCAAAGATGACAGCATTTCTTATCCCTGCACCTCCACCTCTATGCTCCCCAGCATGCCACCACATGTTCAGAAGAACCAGGACAGTCCCCAAGGAAATCAGATCAGCAAAGGTTTTTAACTTCCTTGCAGGTCTGGGGTGAGAACTAGAACCCTGGCTGAGTGACAAGGAGTGCTGCAGTACAGTCAACCACTTTTAAGGCAAGTAACACTTGTGAGTAGCCATCACAAACCTGAGATGGCTCCTTCCCTTGGAGCACAGCCACAGAGAAATCAGTCAGCAATTACTATCACAGAAGAGTCTGGTCACAGATCCTCTGGCCACATGCAACACATCCAGACAAGCATTTATTCAAATACCAGGACAACAAAAATCAACCTGGCTTTAAGATTTTTAAAAAGCTTCTCCAACTGCAGACATCACACTTTGCAATTCCACATCAAGAACTCTTTTGTATGTTGGAAACAGGAGAAATGCTCATGATTTCTATTTTCCTAAGATTTGAACTGCTACGAAGAGATCAGAGAAAAAGCTTTTGGAGAGCAACAGAGCTCACACACAGGTGGAGGTGCTTCCTGAAGCCTGGCTGGCAGCAGGATAGACTTTGAGTTGTTTGGGGCATTTTAGTAGAAGCTTAGAAAAACTTTGTCATCCCTTGAAATCACAGGCAACTTGTTTCTGGCTCCTGCCTCATGGGGTCAGCCCCACAACTGAGTCCAGGGGCAGGACAGCCAAGAGTGCCAAGTCCATTTAAAACAATTACAAATACAAAAATTAAGTGTCCAAAAGGTATTGCATACCTGGGCAAGGGGTCTGCTCAGTGTGGCCAAAAAGATATTTTAAACTTTTACTGTCTTATGCAAGACCCCCATATGGCAGCATTCCCAGGCTGGGGTACACCTGGATCTCTACAGTACACAGCCCATATGGCTGCTCTTCTCTGCAGTGGAGGCCTTGCTTTTTCTTCAGCGTGGCACCAGGAAAAAACAAAATAACACTTATGCAGAGATGACCTGAACTACTTCATTAGCTCTTTTGTATAAAGCTACAGCCCCCACCCTGTGCTTTTGCATTACTCACTCTGCTGGAAAAGTCCAGCTCTTCTGCAACCTAGACATTTGTGCTGAAATCTTGACAATGACAGGTCATTAACTGAAAAATATCAATTGAGAGCCCTAGATTATGGCAACTCTTCAGTTTCAATAATTCAGTTCTATAGCACAGCAGCACAAATGAGCATGGTGCCCAATACTACCAAGTCATGTTGCAGCCAGGGAGACAATGCAGGCTGCAGCCCAGCACTACAGGCAAGCCAAGGACTCACCAAGCAGACATCCTGATGGCCAATCATCTAAGCAACAACTCCTTTCTTATGTTTCTTAGAACACCAGAGCAGCAGCTACAGTGGTTGCACTATACAGACATTGCACAGTTTAAAGTGCTGAGTAACATCCCTCCTCCTAAAGCCATGTCCTCACTGTGATGCCACAGTTCAGCTCAGCCCCAGCACACTCCTGGACCCCACAGGCACTGCAGCCTCACAGCACTGTGACCATGCTCACTTGAGTGGGGATGGAGCAAAGGCCATCCCTGACAGGTCACCTCACAGCCTATTCAATAAACATAAATCAGCAGGAATACCTGCTCAGTGTTCCATCCATCTACTGCTAGAAGTAACAAAAAAAAAAAAAAAAAACAAACTCTCACTGATATTTTTTTTAAATTATTAATGTTTCAAATTAACTACTTAAAAATGCTAGGAAGGAATAGTTTTATTCTGTGGCTGAGCTAGTCCACATGAAGATTTTCACCAAGCCCTGTGCCTTTCTTTAGGTGAGCCAATGGATAAAGTGCAATTGCATTGTAAAATGGGAAAAAAAAAAATCTTCTCTGGCTTTCCTGAGGGCCATATAATATGTATTTAAAAACCTTTTCATCTGAGCTAAAGGCAAACAGAAGTTTGATTTGTAACAAGGGCGATTTCTCTCTGGAAAACCGTATCAGAATGAACTACATAGGCAAAATAGCAAATGTAGAGTTCTTATACAAAGATTAAAAACACTTCTTTGTCAACTGAGCAGCCTGCCCTTGCCCAAGACTCCCAGCATTGTTATATTAGTTCTCCACCAAGGCAGAGACAAGCCATGCAGCACATGAGCTGGCAGCACAGAAAAGCAAACTTAAACCACTCCCCAAGTCACATCTTCTACCATGTGAACACAAGCCCTCCTTTTCCAATATAAATCATAAACTATATACTTACACAAATCAAGTTTTTCTTTCTGCCTATGTAAAGGTAGAAACACCCTTTAAAATCTGAACCCATCCCCCAATCCCCAGTTTTTATTGGTTAAGTAATAAATTTCAAAACTACCACAGCCAAAAGAAACTGTTAAAAACATAAGCACCTAACTTCAGTTTCCACACAAAGACAGCCCAAAAAAAGCCTCAGCACTACAGAAAAATCGACTGAAAACTACTATGTGTGACAACAGTACTGGAGACTCCAGGAAAATTTTCAAGAACAGATCGGAAAAATCAATTTCGTGAACAGAAATTTCATTAAAGATCTACATCCTTTGTATTTAGAAAACTTAAATGTACACAGATCTCAAATAATTCTGGAATTTACAAAACACTATAAGGGTATCAGTAGCAAAATTTGTGAGTTTCCAATTATATTTTTAAAATATATTTGATGCCTATAAATAAAATTGAATAAAGTCCATATATAGGATAAAAAGTATTACTAGATTCTTATTAATTTACATAAATGCACTAAACCCTCTCCTTAATCACTGTCTTTATTTAAGGAATTTCAGATGCTATCCCAGGGTCAGACTGTTTATCTGCCTCAGCACAGGGAAACCATCCAAGAAGTCACAAAAGGGCTTAATTAGTACCTAGGTGTAATTCATACACCAAGCCATGCTAATCTAACCACAGCATCAAATGGGACCATCTGAAATAGGAAGGAACACACAGCTCAGCCCAGACTACAGCTCAGACAGGTCACAGTTTCAATGAGCAGCAGCAAGCACAGACACATGCACTCACCTGAGTGAACTGATCCTAAGGAAACCCCCCCATTTGTATACTGCCAGTACAAGACTCTAAAGCAGCGTTCATTAGGAATTTGTTTGGCTCATTTCCAGCCGGAGCTGTTTGCAGACTGGGCTCGCTGCAGGAGCGCCAGAGGGCACAGGACCCGCAGAGCCTCCCCTGAGCAGAATTCACACAGGAACTGCCACACAGTCACCATCCAGAGAGCCTCAGAAAACCCTCGGTGGGAAAGCTCCCGCCTGGGGGGTCCTGCAGCTGAAAGCAGACCACAGAGGGTGGGCATAAGGGGCCAATTTTCCCAGAGAGAGAAACTGCAAGGAATCTTTTGCAGCACTGTACCATACACTTATTCACAAAGCCTGAAAAAAGGGGCAAGGAGCAGAGGGAAAGTCTCTGGAGGACACAAGCTATTCTGAGAGTAAAGAGAAAGGCTGGCTGAAGACCTGCAGAAAAATCCTCTGAGAGCAGTAACAGAGAAGTAAAATAACAGATTAAATTCAATGTAAATAAAGTTGCAGTCTGAAGATAAATGGTCCTGATTTCACATATAGAGTGGTATGCTCCAAACTGATCATTAACATTCAGAAGATCTTGCTGGAGTCACAACAGATTAATTAAAGCATCAGTTCAAAGTCATTCCATGCACGAAAAAATAATGTTAGAAAATTATTAGTAATAAAACCACCATATAAAAATATAGGATGGATGCATCTTAAATCCCGGATGCAGTGCCTGCTCCTTCCTTTCAAGGGGACACAATGGAAAGGAAAATACTTTTTAAAAGTAAACAAGGTTTGAAACTACAAATGAGGAATAATCAATAAGGCTAGGGTTCTTCTGCCTGGAAAGAGAGATTGCTGCAGTGACATACAACAGAAACCTGTAAAATTACCAACTGAATGGAGAAGGTAAATTGAGATCAGTTCTTCACTGTGTCCAAACAATACAACAGCTAAGAGACAGGAAATGAAGCCAGCAGCTGTGAAGTTCAAAACAAAACTAACAGAGGTAGTCAGCACTTACAAGATGATTCTGTGCTCTGGAAAATCTCCCCTGGGATGTGGCAGTGCCTTACACTCAAGTGCATGGGAGACATGGGCTAGCTCACAGAAGAAAAATGCATTAAATCATGAACAAAATAAAAGCAAACAGCATCTACCTCTTGACATCCTACAAATGACGAGAGACAAGCCGGCCATCAGGCAAAGATTTATATTATACATCCTGACCTTATGCTCTTTTCAGTCACTGGCAGAAAAGAACAGTGCTCTGCACGACAAAAATCAATTACATCTCTGGTACTCTACTCAGGCCTTTTTTGAACTCACGCAGCTTACTTACATGGCCAAATCTGATCATCTGGGGAGATGAGGACACAGAGGGGCTGGATTAGTACACTGACTGTTCAGCAAACTGAACCAGATCAGGAAAACCTCCAGCAAATGCTGAAGGTGGTACAAGAGAGAGCAAGAATATGACCAGCCCTTTTGCGTGGCAGCCAGTCTTTTGATCAGTTTAAGGTGTAACATACAGCTTCATCAGCAAAGGAGAAATGAAAAGGAAGCAGCTGATTGCCTGTTTCCTCTGTTCAAACACACAGGTAAAAGCCACAGTTCCAGCTCTTGTGGAAAGTAAAAAGAAGAGGGACGTTTCACATCTTTAGTCCATTTGGTAACTACAAAGAGAGTCTGGTTTATACATTACTGAATAGTAAAAGTTACTTTAAAATTAAACATTACATTTATAACCTCTCCTGGATTTAGATTATGTAAAATAAGGAAAACCCGTTTGGGGAACTAGGCCCATTGTGAATACAGAAATGCATCCAAGTCTGGAAAGGACAACAGACAAATGAAAACAGAGCTATTCCTTCCATGCTTCCCACAGCACCCACTGGACTACTGCAATAACTGGTGCTATACCAGTCACAGAATACAACAGGATATGACCAGACAGAAAATGGTAAGTGACCAGTAAGACCATTAAAAATCCGGCAAATTCCATGTACAATTCAGAATTTACAAGAACAAAACTGAAAACCAAGTGAGGTTATTGAAGTCTCTCATCAAATCTGCTCTGCACAGCAGCAGGCACAGTCACCCAACCCTTTCCACAGCAGGACCAAATCACAACTGCTCTGCTTAAAAACTGACCTGACTGGCCAGAACACTGAGAATTCCCAGGGCACAGCAATACAGGATCTTATTATTCCTCCAAACCACATTCAAGTAAACATGAAACCACTGAGGAGAACTGAGACAGCTATCAGGAACACTGTCTTCAACATTACACAGGGAAACTACCAAACTGCTCCTCTGCTCCTGGAACCACCACAGGTTAAACCAGGCCATCAAATTCACAGACTCAGACAGCCTGAGCCAGCCCTGCACAGTGCCCAACACAGCCTGACGCAGCACAGACATATTTACTTGCATCCAACACACAGCTGACACAATGAGCACAAGTTAAGCCCTGCTCAGGGAGGGTTACAGTGTTAGCACTGCCTATGGAAAAAGAACTGAGGGTTTGGCTTCACCATTTTTCAGGAAGAAATTAAGCTACTGTTTGTGAGAATGGCAGTGAAGCAATTAAAAATTAAAACCCTTAGTCTCTTTTTACACATAAAAAACAACTCCCCCAAAAAAAAAATTAAAGCTGAATTGTTTTCTTTTTTGTTTTTATTTTTGTCCTTAAACTACACTACAATTATAATTTTTTGTGCTTCTTACTGAAATACCTATATATTACTACTTTGATGTAATGCTTACCTTGAGCATACAACTAAGGAATGTTTAAAAAAGAAGTCTCAGCAGCATCTTTAAAAAGATTTTCTAGTATATTTTTAAGGAACCAGAATACATGTTGTACATAACAAAGCCTCTGAAATCTAAAGGTATCACCATGCTTTCCAATGAAAACCACTGAGGACTGTGTAGGACCAATGTGAAATAAGAGCTGCAAATGGGAGCACTGGAGGGTTTCTGAAGGTGATCTAAGACTAGAAAAATCCAAATCAAATGTGTTTATGCATTTCAATTAATTTTTAACCTCAGATACAGAATGAGTAGCTAAAAATATAGTTACAGGTTTCAATAATGCTGCTTCCAGCAGTTGTATCATTTCAATTGTATATTAGTGTTTAATTTTCATTGTGTAACATTTCCAGCTTCTCCCTTTGCAAACATCTTGATACAAGGTAAATATAAGGCACATGAAGCTGTTGCCCAAAGACACAGTGCTTTGGTGTGCCACACAAGGTTCAAAATCCCAAACAACTCATTGAAATTGAAACAGTCATTGCCCATGTCAAGCCCCCTCAACAATCCCCAGTCCAGTGGCCAAAAATCCAGATGAATCCTACTGATGATCTTGCTTCTTCAGGACTCTATCCCAGTTCACTAAGTGGGACATCTGGTAAGCTCTGCTTGCCTAGACCAAGAACATTATTGTGCTAGAAAACCTTCATGCTAATTTTAAATTGAGCTCCCTGACTTTACATCATCTTTCTGCTTTTCCCCACAGACTGACAGGCTGTTGTTAAACGTGGTTTGCCAGGCTCCATCATTTGGAAGACTCTTGTTTCTACAGACAAGGCAAAGCAGTAGCTAAAGCAATGAGCCAAGCTCTCTGAACATGGGGGACTCACAAGCTTGCCTGACACACATAGCAGGAGCAGATTCTTCATAGAATGGCCTGGCCTGGGAGGGACCTTAAAGCTCCCCCAGTTCCAACCCCCTGCCATGGGCAGGAACACCTTCCACTAGACCAGGCTGCTCCAACCCGGCCTTGCATACCTGTATTCCATTCTTCCCCACTTCTGATCCCCACCTTCTCATCACCTCAGTATTCAAGCACAAAAACTCATTCGGATTTCCCAGACTCCTTACCAGACAGCTCCTCTTCCCTGGAGCAAACACGCATGTGACCAAGTCACAGCCTCACAGCAATGCTGTGACCGAACCTTATCATGACACGATCGCACACCGGCTCCAACCTCCCTGGGCTTTGGAGCCACCACGAGCGGTCAGACCGCAGGGTGTCCCTGAGCAATGCAACACCCCGGGCGGCGCCGAGCCCCCGGGACAGCGCCGAGCCCCCCGGGCAACGCCGAGCCCCCCGGGACAGCGCCGAGCCCTCAGGACAGCGCCGAGACCCCCGGGCAACGCCGAGCCCCCCTCGGGACAGCGCCGAGACCCCCGGGCAACGCCGAGACCCCCGGGCAACGCCGAGACCCCGGGGCAGCGCCGAGCCCCCCGGGCAGCGCCGAGCCCCCCGGGACAGCGCCGAGCCCTCGGGACAGCGCCGAGACCCCCGGGACAGCGCCGGGCCC
>JAOTQP010000841.1:761689-779863 GCA_026413545.1 Cichladusa arquata
GGTCCAGTGCTCTCTGTTATGCACAGGGTCAGCTGTTTGAGCTCAGTCTGCAGCTGTCACTGGAGCTGCACCACCAGTTCCTGCACTGAATGGATTCCTTGACTGGGGGACATGGTTCAGCAGTGGCCCCAGCAGTGCAGAGTTGAGGGCTGGTCTTGATGGTATCAGAAGACTTTTCCAACCTTAGTGATTCTGTGATAATAATTCCATTATTGTTTCATCAGTGCCTGTGCTGCAGAACAGCAGTCCAGGACCCTACAAAACGCAGCAGCATTTGCCCTAACTAACACCACCTCCTCCCCATGCATTTTTGACAGACCTGTGTCCTTTTTTTCTGCAGTTCTCCCAGAAAGTGTTAGTTTCTATTTTTCTCCAGGAAGACACTGAATAAAAGTGGTGCTGCTAGCAGTGACGTGCAGAACTATACACTGAGGTGTTGAGCATCCAACGTAGCAATAACCACCATGTGGCCATGGGTGAGTGCTGGGAAGAAGATGGCTCTCTGGCTGTGCAGGCAGTCAGGGCTGGGGTTCCTCAATGCTTCTGGAGTCCTTCAGTCGAGCCAAGTGTCCTCAGTGTGGCTCTGGGCCAAGGCTCCAGGTGCATGGGGCTGCTGAGGCCCTGGATGGGCCAGCTGACTCCACACTGATACTGAAATCGGCTGGATAGAAACTTTGTAACACAGTTTTGAGTATTAAAAGCAAGCATTCTTTATTGTAGCAAGCTGGTCACTCCGGATCCTTCTTCAAGCTCGAGGAGGAGCGTTGGGTGAACAGGCATTTTATCATACACACTGATTACATATTTATTAGCTATCCCCACTTCCTTGGCTTTATTTTACATAGTCACACCCCTTATCAGAAGTCCTGACATGGTTCTTTGGGGTCCATCTTCAACTTCTGGTGTCCATTTTAGGTGGCTGTTCCTCAACCCCCACTTTTGAGTAAATGCAATATCGTTATTTTGCATAACTTCTGCTTTGTCGGCCTTGCAGACCTGAGCTGGCATCCTGCTTGCATTTTGTTGCCTGCTTGACTTCTGTTTGCCTGATTTACATCTTTTATTTGTTTCTCCAAAGCTGAGCTGTTGTGTTCCACTGTCCTTGATAAGAGTAAATGCTGTACTGTTCTATCAACATCAGGAGAGAACAGGTTTCTGTTCATTTCTGAACAAGCAAGAAATAGTTGTAAAAGTTCTCATGTCAGTCTAAATCCTTTACAAAGTTTTGGCTGAACATTCTTTCTTGTAAAAATCTACAGTTTACATGAGTTGTACCAGGAGATCAGTAGCAATGAAGCAACTACTCCCTCCATTCAGGTCTGTAGTACAAAGTACTGATAGTATTGAAACAATATCGCATTTTAATTCAATTTATTATTTTTCAAGTTTTATAGAAAAAAAATTGTTCAGTACGAAGTGATAGAACTGTCTTAAACCAACATAACCCTCACCCATCACTTGCACAATGTGCACATTTAATGCAGCTAAATGGAGTGTTTGCATTCAGAGAAAAGTTGGATGTAGAAAATAACAGCTAGAATTCAGTGTGTCTCTGCCATCCTCTCTTCTAACTAATCCAAGTCAGATCTTCCAAAACACTGCTGTTTTTGGTTGCAATCAGATATGTTGGAACATCTCTGCATATTTGCCTTCAACTCTCTCTGAGGAGAGAGTATCTGCCAGAGATACAGCTTTGACAAAACTGAGTCCTCATCAAAGCATCTAACAGAGCCAGAAGGCTGCTGGGATTGGTCTGATTCTGCAAGGAGTTTAAAATCTAACCTTTTCCTCTCTGACAGTTGTTGTGACAGCACAGAAAGAAGCATGCAGCATAAATGCTGCTTCAGTGCGTGGTGAGGGAAGCCTATTCCATTGATTTTCCCACAGAGACTCATTTGATTGTTGAGGACTGTCCCAGCTGATGGATGGCTTGTTTCCACTGAGCACCAGAAAGGCCAGCAGGGATCAGGTGACAGGCAGTGAAGAACCTGGGGCTGGTCCTGAGCAGATGCCTCTGCCTTCTGTTGCAGTAGTCATGGGCTTCAAGCAGCTATGCCATTCCTGCATCCCAAGCCTCACCAGGTTTGTTCAGATCTACTGGGCCAGTGAGGCTGATTTTCCATGTCTTTCTAGTTTCAGCAAAGATACCCCAGCAGCTCCTGCCTGGCACCTGTACTCCTGCAGGAGCTGCCTGCAGCTCTGCATTGCCAGGATGGCTCTCTCCTGCTGGCTCCATTTGTCCAGCATCTCTCCAGGCTACACAGGTGATGACTCCTTTCCTTCAGTCACAGCCAGGATATGGAGCAGCATGCTACTTCATCCAGAAAGCTCCCTACATGCCATCACTTTGCTCACACCAGCTGCTCAAAGAACTACTGCAGAAAGCTGCTCCTCCCCATAGACAGACTGTAATGCTGAGAGCAGGGGGCAAAGCTGCTCTCCACAAACCTCATTGCTTTGTATCACGGCCCATGGTTCAATTTTGTCTTTCTGGGGCCTTCATGGAAGCAGAAGAGTTGAAAGGAGCACTCTTCTTGTTTCATTGGCGTGTTGAAAACACCTTCCACACCATCACTGCACATCTGTCATGTTGACCATTTACTGAGGATTCTTGTGGGGTAGTGCAGCTCACAGTGCAAACAGGGCCAGGCTGAGGCTGGGTCAGTGCTCTCAAGACAGAGAATTCCTTGTGTAGGCTGGCTGGTTTCTGGTTGAGGGACACAGACTATCTTTGAAGGAACCATACACTTGTCCAGCAGCCAAACACAAAAGGTACCTCTGCTCCTTTTCATCAAAACTCTGTTTCTGCCTAAGCTAGACCCTGCTCCAGACAGCAGCTGGGAACACCAGTTCCGTGTGTGAAAATAGGAGTGGCTCCCTGTTTTTCAGCCTTGAAAATAGACATCAGATTCCTTTTTCCATTACAAATCCATGCCTCTCCATCAGTGTTCACTTGTTTAGTAGTTGCTTTCTCTGTGTTTACTTCCTTGTAAGTATTAATGGAAACTAAAGTATCCCTGAAAGTACATTCCATGATAGAGATGTGCAGTGGCAGTGATTGAAAATGTGGGAGTGTGATTGATGGAACGCATTTTTTCACATCTTTTTTTCTAAATCTCTAGCTGGGACAATGCTACCAGGCTTACAGTAAAGAGGAAGAAAATCTCCACAAGACACCTGTAGTATTGTCAGGTTCAGAAACGCAGGCTGAGGAAGCAGCCAAAATACCCAGATAAAAGCTGTACATAGTACATATAAATGTATATGTATGTAAATGAATGGTTAAGATTATACATATGATATCTATGATATGGTAATAATACATGACATACATGTTATATGTAAAATATGTATCAAACTGATGTAAATGGATATAAATTTAACTCAGTGCATAGTCCTGGAGACTGAGTAGTTTGGGATGGATCTTTGGGCTGGAAATATGCTCAATGCTTGTAAAACAATTACTGAATTAAAACACAAACGACAGAAGACATCCTCTAGGAAAATGCATGGTGCAGTGTAATAAGAAACTGGTTAAATGCTTACTAAAAAGAGGTCTACTTTAGGTACAATTTTCTGAAGCTCAGTCACACTTCAACACTTGCTTCTCTACAGGAGACCTGTGTAACAAATCTTGTCCCTGATCCAGTAGGGCAGGAGACATCCTGTTTCTAAGTAGGTAGTTTTGAGCAGTGGTGTCTTTCTGGGCAGGAAGATTGGAATGAAGCTCCCAGCCCCCTGCCCAGCTAGGTGCCAAATGTGGGCAGGGGGAGAGTCACATCCTAGGATGAGCAGCTGGACAAGGGTGTGATGAAAAATCTAAGGTCCAGAGTCAAGATAACCTCCATCTCTGTCTGCTAACTATCCAAGAATACTGAGGTTCATGCCTAGAAAAAAATCTGAAAGGTTTTCAAGAAGACAGATGAAGCCTTTGCAGTGCTGTTTACTCTAAAACAGCTTCAGGCTATTCACGGCTGAGATTTTTCTTTATGAGGAATGAGTCAGCCAGAAAATCTGTTTCAAACTGAAGTAAGTAGAAGAAATCTTGAGACAAATTGCTCATAAGAAGAAATTGCTTGCACTAGATCATACTCCTGTGTTGTAGACTAAACAACAATCAGTCATCTACCTGCTTATGCAACCACAGGATAAAATGCCCTTGATAGGAGGGGACTGGGACATGGCAAACGCCATTCCACTTTTCAAAATGAATTTGAGGAACCACTGACTTTACTGTCTCTATCAGGAAAATATATGGAAGCTATTCCAGAAAATGTGATTGATAGAAAGATGGAAAAAAAGTCTTGTAGAAACAGTGATGAGTCATGATGATTTTATAGAGGGGAAAGTGCTTCAGTGTTGAAGCAGGGAGACTGGGGAGACTGGAGGTCCCCAATAAGCAGGGGTCCATCTGGGTGCCAGGAGACAGCAGAGTGCCTGGCACAGAGCCCTGTCCCCTCCACCAGGCCAGGCTGCTGCTCCCTGGCAGCTGTTCCCACTGCCCACCCCACAAAACGATGGGTGGTGGCACCCTGGGGTGCCCAGTGTGCTGCTCAGGAGAAGTGTGAGAGGGCTGAGGTGGGGAGCATGGAGTTGTCTCCTTGCCTGCAGCTGTCAGTACTGAGTCACTGGCCAGGAGAAACCAGTGACTCCTGACCAATGCATCTCAAACAAGATTTGAAAACGAGCCATGAATTTTGAAAGAAGCTTTCCAGAGAGAGTTGAAAACTGCCTTTTTACTTCTCAATTCTCCATTGTGTTTATGTAATTTTTTGTCCCAGATGCTGCTGCCTGCAGTGTAAACCACAACAGGACTTGTCAGAAAGTGTAACTAGCAGAGCAGCATTAATAGTGTGATTAGTGAACCGATTACAATCTCTAGATTGCAAAAAGGCCTTACAAAAAAACAAGTATTTTCCTTTGGTTCTTAGAATGCCAATGGCCTTCCTTCTGATGTTCTTTTTTTTGAAAGCTGTCATTCCAATCCTGGATAAAGAGAGTTGGCTGAGCACTGCTCTATTCTACCTTGTCAGTCAGGCTTGTGTTTTTGTCTTGGTTTGGAGACAAATTTTAGGAGAAAAACACACTAAAATGAGTGTTTTTCTCTAAAGAGTGAGAGCTTTAATAACTCCATTTTCTTCTGCCAAAGAGAGAGATGGATACCAGGGGATGAAAGTGAATAAAAAAGTAAAACTGTTTATTAACAAAGCAAGATACCCAAAAAGCACAGGAGAAGAGAAAATTGAACCTTACACCACACCCTCACCTCGTGTGGTCGAGAGGCAAAGACGGCGGCTGCCTGCGTTTGTGACAGGAGGAGAACAGAGCTCACAGCAGCTGGGAACCTGCTGGATTTTGGCCGTGGCTGCTCTCCTCTCAGCAGGTGGACTTGGTGGAGTTTAATGTCCCTTCTTTGTCTGGCTCGGTCTTTCTGGGCTCAGACCTGCCAGAGCTGCCTCACAGATGGGAAATTTGAACCAAACCAAACCAAACCAAACCGAACCAATGAACAAACAACCACACCCCCCCAAAACCAAAAACAAAACAGAACAAAACAACCAGCAAAACAAAACAAAGCAAAAAATAAACAAAAAAACCCCAAACAAAACCAAAAACCAACCACACCAGAAAAAAAGCTGCCAAAAAGATTTGCCGGGGGAAAGCCTCCAGGCCAGGGGAAGGGGGAAACAAATGAAAAAACAAACAAACAAAAGCAAACCAGAAGATTCTTGCCTAAACTGGTGAAAATTTATCCAGCGGATTAAGGCAACGAAGTAATAATCTGTGTAGCCCCTGACCACCCAGAGAGAGATTGAACAGAGCCCGTGCAGGGGCCCAAGGCCCGCCCCCACCCCCGGCTCCATTGTGAAGCTACAGCAGTCGTTTTCTGGGCATAAACAGACAGTTCGGAAATAAAGCACCATCATAAAGTCACCCCAAGACAGTTTCAAAGCACACCATCAAATTCTGTTGGGTCACAGCAGGAGAAAACAGCTCACACAGGCTACTACTGCAAAGGGTGACTATGGGCAGTTTTAAGCTCTAGTGGGCCCAGCTGTGGGCAAAAGGAATTCCCACCCAAAATCAACCCCAGTTTTCTAATTCCCTGGCCTCTTTTCTCCCAACACGTGTGGTCTTTTCCTGGAATTCTCCATAAGTATCCCCGTAATACTCCAACCTTGTCTGTAAAAACCCTAGACTAGGCTTGGATGGAAAAATAATTTATAGATTTGTCCAAGATCTGTGAGCAATGGATAAATAGATAACTCTACCACAGTAGTTCCTGATCCTTCAACAATGATAACCACGTTGCTTTGGCTAGTGCCAAGTGGTTTACAGAAATCGAGTTGCGTGAAGCCTTTGTCCTATTCTAGTGCATCTGGAATCTTAGTATATTTTTGCCTTCACCTGGTAAAGGAAACAATTCACATGGACTAGATTTAAACATACTTGGTGGTTGTGTTATAACACATGTGGTCCATATAAAAGAAATGTAGAGCTATCAGTTCAGAGGTTCAGCTGTGCCTAATATACTCTTGTACGTCATTATCATCCTACAGCAAAGGCTCTTGGTATTCACAGAACTATCACCAAGCCCCCCTTTCCCTGCTCAGTGCAGCCTGAGCTTATGGCCCTGTGAGCCATCAGGCTCCCCTCTGAGTTCTGTGCCTCACAGCTCAGTGGTGTGCAGACCCCAGCACACAGTTGTCTGTGGTCCAGCAGCCATGGAGAACCTTTGGAGTGGCCAGAGGTCAGAACTTCACATGGCCTAATACTTAGCACTCAGCAAACAAAATCTGTGGTGAAACCTGGCTAAGGCTCCATACGGGTTCTGTATGAGGCAGAAATTATTTCACACATTGAAATAATTATTTCACACCCTGGGGAAAGTCAGAGGTGTCTCCTTGTCCTTCTAAGATGAAATACATCACAATTTCTGCAGAGATGGATCTTTCCTACCAGGAGCTGGAAGACTGCAGGTGAGCAGGCAGCTGGGAGGGGGCACAGCCAGGACTGCTGACCCTGACTGATCAAAGGGGTATTTCAGACCATACGGTGTCAAGCTCAGCAATAAAAGCTGAAGGAAACGAGCCAGTGAAGCCCAACTATTGTCTGTATTGGAGGCTGAAGTGAACTTAACAGGACACAAGTGGTCAAAGCAACCTATGACAGGCATCCCAGAGACCCATACATCCTTGGCATACACTACATCAAGGAGTGGTAATTCAAGGACCCAAAAGGGTACTGCTGGGTCTTTCGTGTAGCTGCTGTGGGTACAGAGAAAATTAAGCAACTGTCTCCCTTGTCTGGCCTCTTGGAAGATGCCTCTGTTGTGGGGTTGTTTCGAGGTTGAAGAACAGCAGGTGCTGATGGCAGCAATAACCCACTCTCTGAACCTCCCTGGTTCCCAGCAATGAGCTGACTGGAGTCATCATCTGGAGAAACAAGGAGTGATCACAGCAGGACCTGTTCATCCTTTAACCACTGCATATTGCTGCGTTATCCTTTTCGCCGCTCTCCTATAGCTTCAAATGCAATATTTGGAGGTTCCACTGAGATCACTACTCGAGTAAACTGAGGTCACCTCAAGTGATCGCCGACGGGACAGCACCGGGATAAACTCAGAGCTGACAGTCTGCTGACACCAGGACAGACCCACTGAGGCTGTCGACAACCGGGGCTATGGTCCAAGCTAAGTTTTTCTGGCCAGAGCCGTGCTGAGAGAAGACTGAGAAATCGAAGATTTCAAGACTGCTTTTTTCCAGCAGTATCCAATGACACATATGGCCACTGTTAAAATTTGATGGAGCAGGGACATAGAAGTGGGCTATCATGACCTCAACAGTCACAGCACTACTATGTGCTGCTGTCCCACATGTGCTGGAGCTCCAGTTCTGTTATAGATGGGTAATGCAGTGGTTGGCTCTAGCAATTAAGGGATGCATATTATGTGTATGTTAAGAGAAGTTTTATAGATGTATGTTATTGTGATATGTTCTCCCTTTCCCCTCCCCCACGTATTGTTGCCACTGGATGGCCTTGGTAGTTGGGGCACTTTGGAGGAGGGCAGGCTTGCTACTAGGCAGCAGGACATGGCAACACCTGACCTTCAATCAAGTTCCAAGAAGGTTTCTGTCAATGGAGTGCGAAGAAGAGTCGACTGGCACATTTTGAGAGGGGCTAGGGTTACCTGATACAGCACCGGGGGTATAAAAGGCGGTGCAGCCACTTTGTGGGTGAGCACATGGCAGAGGGTCATATGTTCCCAGAGCCATTTTCTGTTTCCTTACTCCGTCCTTTGTTGTGTTTTGTCAAAGTTCAATAAACCTTTGAAATTTTAAAAGTAAGTGTCATTTCTCACAAGTATCAACTAGAGTTCTAAGCCGCCCAATGGAAAGCCAGAATTGATATTGCCCCTGTGTTTATCTCAGTCCTTGTGGCAGCAGAGTGCAAGCCACAGTTGGCTGTTATGTGAAGGGGTATCCAACACATCCCAGTCCTAGGGGTGGAAGCACAGCCTTATCATTTGTCATGGATTTATTCAGGCTGCACTGGAACAGGTCAATGCTCCTGAACCTCTGCATCATGCTGATAACTTCATCATTACAGATGCAGTAGAAGGGGTGAGACCACCTGTCCTCCAGATCTTGGTGAGGGGACTTGTGGTTTGAAGCCACAGGAATCCAACAGTGAAAACACTGACCAGGAGGAGAGAGTCCTTGACTCTGGCTGGGAGGGTGAAATGATGACTGCAATTACTGCACCATGTGGATTCAATGGCCTGCCAATCAGAACCATGGAGTAGAGGACTTCGGGTATGCAGAATATGCCCTAATGCCCTCAGGGTACAAGGTCTGCATCCCTTGGAACAGTGCTTGCGTGGGTCACCAGCTCCTTGATGCCCAGCAGTGTCGTGTCAGGATCCATGTGGTTGCTGGGAATGGGGATCTTCCACTGTGCTCCACAAGCAGTCGTGCTGCAGCTTGGTTTGAAGAGAGAACTCTGAGTGGACAGGGAAGAAACAGATATTAATCTTAGCTTTTTAATACATGAATTAAATAAAGTTACATGACAATGGAAAGGTGCATGAGCCTTTACATGGATATCAGGAAAATTAATCCACAAACACCAGAGATTTATGTCCAAAAAGGAGGCAGAGGAATCCTGTAACTTTATTCGAATAAAGGGAGAGGTCATGGGGCATTCCCTATGGGGTCTCTCCAAATTTTTAGAGGATGCAGCCTCATTTTTATCCTAATTTCTCGGCAGCATTTCCCTGTCTCTTTTCCCATTGGCTGAGATCCTTGAGAGGTACAGACTTCCCAAAACGCTTAATACCCTCTTCTAACTTATACTCCTCCCCGTGTTTCTTTTATCTTGTGTCTCTGCTTCTTTTTCTCTAAATCCAGAGATGTAGCATTGTTTGAGTAACAGTCTGTGTCAATTAGTGGAATTCCTGCGGAATTTACGGTTCCCCCCCAATTGCTTCTTTCACCTCTCCATATCTAGCCTTATCTACCATCAGGCCCACAGTTTATTTGTAAAAACACCTCCTTCTCATTCCTTTCATGGAGAATCCACACAGGGTGAGGTGCAAAGAGCTGGGAGGCAGCACAGCAGCAGCTGGCAGCCCTGAGGCCACTCTCAGTGGTTTTGAGGTCACACGGTGAGCGCACAGGGGAAAGTGGCTCTCCACGGGCTGCTACAGGTGAGCTTCAACTTCCCTTGCTCTGCCGCTGTCAAGCTTAATGTAGGAATGTAATGTAATGTAGGAATGTAATGTTGGAAGGAGTGTTCGCTCCTCTGATCTAGCAGGAAAGGAGCTGAGAGGAAGTTGGGCACTGCAAGCAGACTGTAATTAGGGGAGCAGGTCCATGAGCCAGCTTTGCAGTTTCACCTCTGCACACGTGGCTGCTGCCTCTGAGCCTCTCTTGTGTAATAAATTTTTGGAGGTTAGGATTGCTCCTTTTGTTTTCTTTCTCTCAGGGAATTTTTTTCCCATATGTTGCTAGGCGACAAAATCGACTGGTACTTAAGAGAGAAAACAAGTTGCCAAGGCTCTGGGGAAGGGTGTGGGGCTGGCTACTCTCTTAGCTGGGGGGTTTCTCTTGAGGAGGCGGAGATTCCGGGAGGGTTGGGCTTGGGGAAGGGGCTGGGTGCAGCTCCCCGCTCTCTCTCGCTCTCTCGGCACCGCAGAGGAGGCGGGCTGGGGCTGCTGTGGGGAGAATTCGCCACCACTGTGAGGCTCCGTCTCCTGCTGTCTTCTCCTATCGTGAGCGAAGCTCTGCTTGCGGGACCTTATCAACACCCTACCTCACAGAAAAAGGACCTTCGCCATCTGCTCCGGTGCCTCTGGGGACCCGAGCCCGTTCCCCCTCCGAGGGAACTTCTCCCCGCCGTGTTCGGGAGCCCGGCTGCCTCTGCCCAGCCCCGCCGTGTCTGTGCCCGTGCTCCTGGCTTTTGCTGCACTGTAGGGCCGCACCATTGCTCGCCAAGACGCCCCGCGGCCGCTGCTGCAGCTGTGGAATTCCTGATACGTCTCGTTTATTACTCCGGGATCTGCTCCTGTCTGCTGTTCCAGCTGTGTCTTGGTTTGATTTAGGTTTGCCAATTTTAATATACTCAATTTCTCTTTGAGATAGGATTTAGGAGCAAAAACAAGGCGGGCCTAAAACTTAAAATGGTATAAAGAAGAAATTTATTAATAACACAGAGAAAATAAGGAATTTAGAATAAGATTTCCAGATCACTCCCTCCTCCCCCCCACCTGCCATATTTCTTAACAACAACATACAGAGACACTTCAGTCAGTCATTCACTTAAATAATAATTTCAGTTCACTCTAGAGAGAGAAGCTGCTTGTTTTAGCCATAGGGTGTCTCTTCACTTTCACAGTTTGCATCCGACCGGGAAAATCTGCAAATCAGGAAACTCCTCCCATCTTTACAGTCTTTCCAGAGCTGTGTTATGGGTCATGGTCAAAACTCATGGGGTATTACTTTTAAGGGCAAGCTGTTCAAAAAGCAAAAGTTCTCTTTCTTCTCTTTTTTTCATCAAATGTCTCTGTTCATCTTTCCAGCCTCCAGAACAGAGATCTCCATTCCCTTTGGGCAAACGATCCTTTTCTCAAACACTTCAAGCCCCCATGTATTTTCTCCACAATTTTCAGGAATCTTCAGTGCAGTCCCACAAAAAGCTTCTTTTCAGCCAATCTTTTCATGGCATCTCCTCTCTTCCCATCTGGAAACTTGGCTCCCACTTCACTAACTTTAGTATACTTTCTGTTCTATTCCTCTCATTCAAGGGAGGTCAGGAGATCTGCAGTCTTATCCGAGCATTGGAAGGGTTTAAATCGCACACAGAAGGTGAAGGGAGCTGGGCCAGACCATCCTGGAACCGTGCCAAGGATTTTCAGGCCGTGCCAGGAGGGCTTGCCTCCCATGGCTGCTCTGAGGCAGAGGATTCTCTGTCTCTCCCTCTCCCCGCCTGGCCACTAACCTCTCCAGAATTTTTTTTTTTTTTTTTTTAATAGTTAGGCACTAGAGATTCATGGTACTGTGAAGGGTTGTGTCCTGCAAGGGCCCTGTTCTCCCCTTGGGAGCAGAATAAAGAAGAGAAAGAGATTGACACTGAGCAGATCTTTATTATGAAACACACATCCCTTGCTATCAGCAGCCTGCATGCACAGGATGTGCAGACCGGAAGTCTTCCTGCCAGAAAGGGGAACAGGAGGACAGTTTGCACTGTGATATAAGGTGTTCTTTCAATGGATGGCAATACAAGGGGTTAGAGATCACTTTGCAGGCTCCTGTTTATTTACATTAACATCCTAGTGCTGCACTGAACAACAAACAGTGCAGGCAAGTGCTGAAGAAAGGACCTTGAAACCTGGTCCCTGTGGAGTAGCCCACAAGGAATCTGTGAGACCAGGCTGAGTTTCCCAGCAGTGCACCTGCTGGAGCGCTTGCAGAAAGCAGAGAACCCTGCGGAGAGGTGAGCACAGTGTGTCCCCAGGGGTGATACAGGCAGGCAGATGGTGCCAGTCCCCAGCTGCAGCTTCCACTGAGGTGAAGTGGCCCATTGCCAGGGGCTCTCAAGACACTGGGCCCTCGCACCATCCCTAAGCAGTGCTGGGCCCTGGAGCAAGGTACTGCTCCCTGCAAAGTGCCCTGTGCTGCCTTTTCCACTGGCTGTGGAATCAGAGAGCTGTTGGAAAGGACTTTTTAAAGGCCATCTATTCCAAGCCCCCTGCAACAAGCAGGGACACCTTCCACTAGACAAGATTGCTCCAAGCCCTGTCCAATTTGGCCTTGAACATTTCCATGGGTGTGCTGCCACAGCTTCTCTGGGATAATTTGCTACCCTCACAGTAAAGAAATACTAAAGAAATCTATTCCAAGCCTGCCCTTTGGCAGTGGGAAGCCATTCCACCTTGTCCTGTCCCTCCAGGCCTTGTGCCCACTCCCTCTCCAGCTCTCCTGGAGCCCCTTTAGGCACTGGAAGGGCTCTGAGCTCTGCCTGGAGCCTTCTCCTCTCCAGGTGAACATCCCCAGCTCTCCCAGCCTGGCTCAGAGCAGAGGGACTCCAGCCCTGAGACCATCTCCATGGCGACTTCTAGACTTGCTCCAACAGCTCCACATCCTTCTTATGCTGGGTCCTCAGGGCTGGAGGCAGCTCTGCAGGTGGGGCCTCACCTGACTTGGTAGAGGGGCAGAATCCCCCCCTCACCCCTGCCCACACTGTTTGAACCCCGGTAACAAACGTCGCTGTAGCCAAGTACTATCAGCACCTGCAGACTAGTCAACACTATGGGCCAGGAGAGCAGCAAATGAACGCGAGATGAGAATACAGACCGCGGGAAGGGCGAGACACGGCCTGGGGAAACAGAGCTGGTGCTGCCGCTGTCCCTTCCCAGCCACAGCCGGACTGGGCTGCAGCTGCCGGGGCGCAGCAGGCGCGGGGCCTGAGGGCAGGGCAAGGCCGGGCCGGACAGCAGCGTCCTGCACACCCCGCGGTGGCAGCGGAAGAGGAGCCGGAGCCAGGCTAGCGGAACGGCGCCGGCGGCTCCCGGTCGCTGCCCACTGAACCTCCCCAGGCCCGGGTGCAGCGCCCGGGAACGGTGAGATGGCGGAGCCCCGCGGTGCGGGGGGGGCCGGCGTGCGCGGCCCCTTTAAGAGTAAGAGCACCACGGCGGCGCCAGGCACGGCGGCGGCCGCTCCACGCATGCGCACAGCCTGTCCCTGCGACTTATTCGGTGCCGCCGGCACAGCGGTCGCGTGCAGGGGTGGGGAGTGGCGCTGTAGCGCGCTCGCGCATGCGCAGGCCGCGGTCCCGCCGTGCGCTTTGTGGCGCTGCCGGAAGCGGGTGCGGGCCGACTGCAGCGAGCGGCGCTCCCGGTCCCGTGTGGCCGCGGCCCCGTGGCGCCGGCGGCCTGAGGGAGCGGCGCGTCCCGACATGTCTGCCGGGCTGTCGGCACAGGTAAGACGGCCAGGCTTCCCGCCACGGCACTGTCCCGCTCGGCCCGCTTCGCCGCCCGCGGGGCCTGCGGCGCGGGCGCCGCCCGGAGCCTCCGCCGCGCTGACCTCTGCGCTGCCGCGGCGGGGCCCGAGCCGGGCGGGCGGCGGGCGAGCCTGTGTGCGGGGCTCCCCCCGCGCCTCGCGCCTGGCTGGAGCCGCGGAGCCACCGCAGGGCGAGCGTGAGCGAGTCTCGATGACTCCCCGCGGCCCAGGGCCCCTCTCGGCCCCTGCTGCGGCCCCGGGGTCGGACCGCGTTCCGGGTCCCTGGGAGGAGCGTGAGCTGGTACCCGCGTGGATCCTGCGAGCGGGAGCTGGGCCTGAGGGAGGGAAAAGTTTGTGTCGCTGTTTCCCCGCAGAGTCCGACCAACAAGCCGCTGGTGCCGAGCGTGCCCGGCTCAGGCCTCCCGGGCTCTGTCGCGATTCTGCTTTCCCTGCCTCATTTGGTCTCCCTGCCCAGTGGATAGTAGATCCTATTTATTTGGCGAACAGTGAACTGCAGCGAGGCTTCTCCCCGGAATTAGGGGGCTGTGCCTGCAGGAGAGTCCTTCCTGCTTGAGCAGGTTGGAGACTTCACGAGAAACTGGACTGACAAATAAGTGCCAATGTAAAATAAACTGTTGAGTAAAAATTTTTCTCAGTCGAGTGCGCTGTTTCGTGGTCAAGTTCATTAGATAGTTGTTGGTGGAAATGAGGGGTTTGAAAACTTACTAAATTCTCGGGCGACCTGCCTGGAAGATAATTTTCTCAAACTTGCTGTTAAAAATGAGAGTGATAGTGAGAATGAGAGTGATGTCTGAGTAATAATGCTTGAAAGCAGAATAATAGCCAAATCATACAAAACTGACTGGTGTTTTTGCTTTCCTATGGCTCTGCTCATCTGCAGCTGTAGCAGTATGCAGCTTCTCTGTAGTAGGTGCCCTGCCTCCTGCTTTGGCCAGGCTGTGTCTAGCAGTGTTCCTGGGAGCTAAGGAGGTGATGGAGTCCATGAACTGGGAGTGCTGGAGATAGTAAAACCAGAGTCCTGTGGCATAAATGGCACCTTATTTTTGAGACCCAACCTTCCCTGTGACACATTCATGTATAAACTTCTGCTGCAGTAATGCAATAAAATCTGACAAATTTGTCTTCTCTGGGCAAGGGCAGCTGTGATTCTCTTCTCTGACCCTTAGTAGTGCTATGGCTGAATGGCTTGGGAAAGGATGACAGGAATTCCTGGTTTTTTGTGTGCCTCATCTCTTGCCTTGAATATAGACTTTCAAAAAAATTAGTAGTAACCCTGACATGCATTTTCTTTAATTCTTTAACAGAATACTTAAAATACCAACTTTCTGCTGATCTTTCTCTCGAGTGTTCTATTGGGTTCTTGCCGTTTTTACTTTTTGCCTGCTCTCTGCTCTTGCTGTTGTCCTTTACACACAGTGCATGCCTTAGGTGGTGCTGTCCTGTTAGATGGCTCTGGAGGTGAGCTACCAGGAGGGCTGTGCTTCCTCAGGCCTGGTAGGCTTAATACCAGAGATACAGTTAGTCTCAGCTAGATCTAACTCGCTTCCTCTGACTTGAACTTGGAGGGCAGTGGCTCAGAATGTTGCAGGCCTGAGGAAAATTGCTCATAAACCTCTGGTTTGTGCTTTGGGGGAAGGTGGGTTGTGGCAGAATGGCTTTCTGGTGAGAATTGTTTCCTCTAGAGTGCAGATATTACTACTGTTAAGGTAGCAGAGGTCATATTAAATGAGAGGGCTTTGTTTTTTTCCAGGGAATGCTTATAAAACATAGCTGATATCCCAGAGCTTTGATGTAGACCTTTTTTTTTTTTTTGTGGCTGCTTCTCTTGTTTGGGCTCAATTAGGCCTTCAGCCTTCCTTGAGCATATCTCTGCTGATGGTCTGTGTATCTCTTGTACTACTAACCATTGTGCCTGCTCTGCTTTTTTGGTTCTAATAAAAGCCAAGAAGGATCCACTTTTGGGACAGTTCATCTTTGTGCTTGAAGTTCCTTTGCATCATAGGAAAATACTTCATTTTACAATCTGAAGCTGCTGAACACAAAATACTAAATGTTCACATTTGCCTCTAGCACTTCCCTCCTCAGTGCACTTTTTTGAGGAACTTCTCTGTACATGGATATTGATTCCCTAACCTCTCCCCTGCACATGCTCCAAACACCTCAGCTTCAGGCTCAGACCTTCTGCACATTCCTTCACAGTAACTAACTAACACAGTAACAGTAGAATGGGACTGTTTAGTTCTCACTATCTAACTTTAGTGATCCAGGAGTTTAAATATTTTTGGCTGCAGCTGTTCATATTAAGTCTTTGGAAACTGGAAATAAACTTATATTTTGAGTTTTATGGACTAATTCTTCTTTTGTGCTCACTGGCTTCTGCAGTGTTTGAGAACTGAAGATCTTGGGTCTTCAATGCTAAGACATCCAGTTTCAGTGGTTTATATGGTGATAACTACTGAAAGTCCTAAAATGAAACAGATTAGGAGGAAATACATTGAAATCCAGATTATTGACAACACTAGGGAATATGGGAATATGGAATGCTCAGTTTTGTAGTAAATAAATGTCTTCTTTGTTTTGCTAGTTATAATGCTGGCAATTTCTTTCCAGGTCTGTCTGTGAGAGTGTGAGGATGTTTTATTTAGTGCAGCCTCCAGGAACATACAGTGAACATATAGCATACAAGAGTGTGTAGAGCTGCTTGGTGAACAACAGGGGTTTATTTATTACTCTTCTCCCCCCTTTTCTTAATCAGCTTTCTGAGAGTCCTGAGCGATTTGAACCCCAATAAGACATATGTGTATGTGAAGTGTGAATATTCAGCTTCATGAAACTTGGGAGATGTTAGTTGGGCCAGTGAGGATGCTTTATTGAAGCTGAAATATGGAAGCATTGCAAAAACAGAAGTCAAAATCAGGCGTGACGTGCCAGTTGCTTTTTTGGTCTTCAGTTTGCTGTCACTGTTTCAGTAGTTACTGATGAATACAGCGTCTTGGAAGGGAGGGAGTCCTGCTGCTGTGCAGCATTAGGTGCTCTTTGTCCCAGGCAAGTTGGGAAGCTCTCAGTGTGTGGAATCTGTCAGGAACATTGTCTCGAATATCACTGTGGAGACTTTCCAGTCTTTTTAAATTCCTGTCCAGTTAGAAGAAACTGCGTACTAGATAGATTTAGTGGTACTCCAATCCTAAGAGATTGCAGCCATTTCCAATTCAAGTGGCAATTGAACTGGAGTCTTAAATAAAAGGCAACTTCTAGTCCTTCCAAATAAAACCTTTTAACTGCTAAATATGGGGGGAGGGGGCACGGTGAATAAATCAATATTCTCAATGCTCTGATAAATTCCCCTCATAAGGGTTTTACATCTGAATCAAATTCTTTCAGTATTCCTTGTGTATTGCTAAAACTAACAGAAGGTGCCCTTTACAGCAAGACCAAAGGAGGCCTCAAATGTTAACAAGATACAGGCTGATCATTAAATTTATGTATGAGTGTCAGGCAGCAGGCTGGGAGTGTGTGGTATGAGATGTTTTAGTTGTCCTGCTGCTAAACCTCTTCAACATGGCATGTTGTACATATCCTATATGTGTTAAAAGTGCTACTCCTCAGAAGTGTGGAAGGGTCACCCAGACGAGCTTTGTGTCTTTTCTTCATTGTGGCAGGGAGCTGCGTGAAGGCAAGTGATTGTGTCCTCAGTTCCCCTGCCCTAGTGCAATTAAGATTTTCTAAAGTGTAGCAGGATTTGGGAATCTGTGTCCTTTGAGCTCTTTCTTCTAGATGAGAAAGCTCCCACATAGGCATTGCCTGCCATTTGCTTGTATTGTGCAGCACTTCCACACACCTGGGCACCCTGCCCTGGGATGAGGGCAGGCACAGTGAGTGTGCTGTGCTTATCACACACTGATAAGCTCCTGCCGTGAGCTGTTCGCTGCCAGCCGGAGGTGGGTATGGAAAGGATGTGCTGTTTCATCAGTTCAAATCAGTTTGTTTGAACCAATGTTCCTCAAATGCTGTTCCAGGCTTACATGCTTCTAATGAACTTGTGTCACAGGAGAGGAATGGAGAGTGCTTCTCCCCTTCCCTTTGTGGGATAGGGGGTAGGGACACTGCTCCAGGGATAGAGGCAAAGTGCTGGGGGGCTGAGAGGAGGGGGAAGTCTTGGAAAGTGGATTGCATCTCACTTCTGTCCCTTCTGCTTCGAGTCCAGACATATGCTGGAGGCTAAGATGGTGTTCAGGAGAGAAAGGGGAAGATGAACGGTCTCTGTGGCTACAGGATATGAAAGGAAAAGATACCACTATGGAAACCTAGATAGTGAAGCTAAGCAGTGATTGAAGCTATCACTGAAGATTGGGATTTTGTGGGTTGTATTTGGTGTTTTGTTTTTGTATGTTTTTTTTTTTCCTTTGTTTGATTTTTTTTTTTTTTTTTTTTGTTTGGGATTTTGGTTTGATTTTGGAGGATTTGTGTGTGTGTGACTTTTCTGTGTCATGGTGTGACTTGGGTTTTTCCAATTTTAATATATTTAGTTTCTTTAGAGATAGGATTTAGGAGCAGAGACAAGGCAGGCTTAAAACTTGAAAGGGTATAAGAAGAAATTTATTAATAACACAAAAAGAATTCAGAATAAGATTTCTAGATTATTCCCTCCTCCCCC
>JAOTQP010000841.1:779963-791742 GCA_026413545.1 Cichladusa arquata
TTTTCAGCTACTTATCAGTTGCATCTTTTCAATCTCTTCCCATCAGGAACTTTATCTTCATTCTGCTGACTTCTGTAGTCTCCATGCTTTATTTCTTCTCATTCAGGGGAGCTCAGGAGATCGAGAACCTTATCCAGGCATTAAAAGGGTTAAAGTTGCATCCAGGACGTGAAGAAGAGCTAGGCCATTGCTGGAAAAACTCTGAGCCATGAGGATCATCTGGGGCCTCTCTTCTCAGAACAGGGGGGAATGGGGAGGAAGGGAGAGCCTTTGGTGGCTGCCCCATCCCCCTGTTCAGCCATGCCACGTGGAGAGGGGAGCCGGGAACCTCATGGAGCCAGGGGCCACGTGGGGCCCTGCTGGGGCTGGGCCGAGCCGAGCAGAGCCGGAACCTCACGGAGCCAGGGGCCACGTGGAGAGGGGAGCCGAGCCGAGCCCCGCAGAGCCGGGAACCTCATGGAGCCAGGGGCCACGTGGGGCCCTGCTGGGGCCGGGCTGAGCCGAGCAGAGCTGGGAACCACACGGAGCCAGGGGCCACGTGGGGCCCTGCTGGGGCCGGGCCGAGCCGAGCAGAGCCGGAACCTCAGGGAGCCAGGGGCCACGTGGGGCCCTGCTGGGGCCGGGCCGAGCCGAGCAGAGCCGGGGCCGGGGTGCCGGGACTGAGGCTGAGCCTGGAGCCGGGCTGGGGCCCCGGCCAGAGGCCACTGCACCTGCAGGGAGGCCAGAAGCCGAAAGAGAGCGGCCCACCCCCCACCAATGTGATTTATGCAAACGAAACAACTCTCTCCTTGGCCATCTGGGATGCCAACCACCAAATCCGCCCACTATCTGATCCCTGCATCCCACAGGGGAAGCTCCCAGAAGGGGGACAGCCCCTCTGTTCCCCCAGGCAGCTTCGCCCCCCACCCTTCCATGCGGAACCAGCACATCATGGAATTGCTATTTTTCTCTAAGCCTGAGGTTTTTGACCACAGTGACATGAACATTTCCCCTGCCTCAGCCTCCAGAGGAGGGAAGGTGCCTGGAGGATATAGGGGTTGTATGTCCTGCAGGCTACTGTTGCTCTGGTTAACTCACTATCAGATGAACACACGTGATTGCTGCCTCAAACCAGGAAGGATGTAGTTTGGAAGACAAGATCTTGCTGCCTTGCTTTTCTGTCTCCTTTGAAAGGAATCATCAGGCTTTTTGCATAGGTTTTGGATATAAATATTTGGGGAGTCAGCTAAATAGGCAGACTAGTTTAAATAGGCTTTTCCCTAGGAATATGTATTTCTAGGCCTGGCTTCTTGTTTGGTTTTGGGCCAGCGAATGTCTAAGGGAAGTGTTCAAAATATTCCCTGGATAACTAACTGGCCTTCAAATTGTGCTAGGTAAGTGTAGTTGGCAAATGGATCTTGGAGTGCCATCCGTGACAGCTTGAGCTGCTCTTAACTGTGTCTCTTGAGCACTTCTTGCTTTTTTCCTGTGCCAGCCCTGTTTTCCTTGTTCATGTGGTCAGCTGGCTCAGATAATGGATAAAAGACTGCTGATTCTGGTGGGAGAGGAGGAAAGGGAGATGGCCTGGTCCCAGTTCTGGTGGCTCAGGCTGCAGGTACCACCTGCTCGAGCAGCAGTTTAATGTTGCTGTGAGCGTGTACAAAGCATTCTGCTGTCAGAGGGATGTTTCTGCCGCCCCTCTGCCCCGGCTCCTCAGTGCTCTGTTGTGTTGGCACAGATGTTTCTCACCTGAGTTAGATGAGATCTCTGGGTGTGTTTGGTGTGGATCAGAGCTGCCCAGTGCGGTCCCATGACTGGAGCTGCTTTGCCCTGCCTGTTCCTGGGGCAGGGGGTTCTGTCCTGGCCCCCAGCCCTGCCCCTGTACAGCCTGCAGGTGGTGTGTGTGCTGCTGGTGCAGCACGAGCCACTGCTGCCTGAGAGGGACTGCAGGAGCACAGCTTAACTTCTGCTGCTTCTAATTGCCTCTCTTGGTTGGGGTTTCACAGCAATGCCAAAATACCCAGCCCAAGCTCCCATCACTGCAAAAACTTGGTTAGTTAATGGTCAACTTGGCTTCCTGATCTCAAATGACAGTGAGGAGAAATGCACAACTGCATTTGTGCTGGAATTGTTACTGAAAGGAGAACTGTGTCTAGTTCTGAGAGCACTGCCTGGGATATTTCCTAGTGGCTTTTCTGTCTGAGACAAATGTAGATTTTTATGGAGTGACACTATGTGTATTGACTTTATAAGGATTTGAAATGCACCCCACTGCCATAGATTTGGAACCTGTATGTGCTATAATGAAACTGTAAAGTGATGCTGGGTTTAAGCTAGTGATGCACTAAGTGCTGAACTCACTGCAAATAAAGGACACTCTTCATTATCACTCAATCACATTTTTCAGCTACCAGTTTTGAGTAGTGCCTGCTGTAGAAATACCTTATGAATGTAAAAGAGGCTGAATTTTTTGTCTTCTCAGATGACTAAGGTTTTCTTGGAAGTTTTCTGCTATCTCTTTTGAACTGCTGTTGAGGTGAAAAGGGGAACAAGGGATGAATTGCAGCCATTGCTTCATTAGCAGAATACTTGTAGAACTGTGAAGATACCGTGTAAATGGGAGCGTCTTTCCTGCAAAGATGGTGCAAGCAGAAGTGTGAGGTGAAGTCACTTCTCAAGTTTAAGTATCTAAAATGGGCTGATAGTCCCGAACCAAAACTTGCTGTAATCTCTGTAATCAAGCTATGTTAAAGCTTATCTGTGTAAAAAACATACTAAGGTTGAAGAACAACTGTTGGAATCTTTTCTAGATTGTCAAAAGTATAAAACGGATATATGGATCTTGAATTTACAAGCGTCTGGATTGTGATACACAGCTTCAGTTTTGCTAACTCATGTCATAGATATTTTGACTAATTGTCTCTTTTTCTTCCTTGTCCCCCAGGTGTTGTTTGGATTGTAGCATAGAGGCACTATGTACTCAGAGTGGAGATCCTTGCATCTTGTCATTCAAAATGATCAGGGGAATACCAGTGTACTTCACAGCTATCCTGAGAATGTGGGGAGAGAAGTGGCAAATGCAGTGGTTCGTCCTCTTGGACAAGCTTTAATTACATCATCTGTTGGAAGTGAGAGTTTACTAAAAACAGACAAAGAAGTAAGTGCCTTTTCTTGGAGATGATAGTTTCCTTCATGGTAGAGTGACAGTTTAATGGTTTTCTGTAGCCTCTTTTCTTTTTTTCTCTTTATTGTCCCAAGTTTTATGAGGTGTGTTACATTTTTAGTTTAGTAATCTCCATAGGGTTTTTATTAGCAACTAGATCATAGCAACAGTGTACTTTATGACTTAATAATAGTTTGTCTGAGCTGCTGTACCAGGAAATTCAGGCTAAAGAAAACCAACCAAAAAAACTCAAAACAAATCCAAGGAATTTAGCGTGTAACACAAAACCTTTCTAATTACCTTCAGTGTTGAAGCAACAGTATGTGACTTCAAAAAAAATCTTTGTATAGTACAAGTATTTATTAGAATTTGAAAATCTTTCACTAGCAGCTTTTGTGTGTTCAGAAGAGTTCTCTCTACAGTTTAGATTTAAGAGGTTCAGGATTTAGAGAGTGATTTGCCATTTATTTATATTCTTCATAATATCATTATATGAGTTAATGGTTTGGTGTTTTCCTGCAGGATACATTAAGCAGAATTGCCTGTACAACGTAACTACTGTTTTTCTGGGTTGGTTTTTTTTTTTGAGTTAGAACTAATGTGCTCTGACCAGTACTTACAAATATTTATTTTTAGTAACTTTTGCTTTGTGTTTGTTAGGTAAAATGGACCATGGAGGTGGTTTGTTATGGACTGACCCTCCCTTTGGACGGCGATACTGTGAAATACTGTGTGGATGTGTATACAGATTGGATTATGGCTCTTGTGTTACCTAAGGACTCTATTCCTTTACCTGTCATTAAGGAACCAAACCTTTATGTTCAAAGCATTCTCAAACATCTCCAAAACCTCTTTGTACCAAGGTGAGTGCTAGGGATTCCAACTGATACTCAGCAGGTAACCTGTCAGAGGACTAATGAGATATGGAGGCTCTTGAGTAAAATAAGACTGCTATTGCTGCAAGCTTAGGAGAAAGGTGTTTCTCCAAATGTCTTCTGGAGTTTTGCAGTAGCAAATTAAGTTGTTGCTGCTGTGGTTAGGTGATTAGAATCACAGTTCATATACTTGAATGTTTACTGTCCCAAGAGCTTCAAGATTTATCTCTATTGGATGACTGGAGGGTGAGGGGAAAAGCAGAAGAGCATCACTGTGTGACCATGTGCTTTTCATTGTGTAAAACTGGGATAAACTAAGACCATCATGGCAGTCCTAGCCCTTGTTAGTCAAGATTTGACCATTTGTGATGTACTGAAGGATCTTGTAGTAAGTGGCTGCTCTGTGCCTGCATCTTGCTGCCTGTTAAATGTGCATGGTTATGCTGACTGTCCTTCACTGGTAGTTTTGAAAGAGCCCCGTGGCAGAGTGCTTGCTGCCTGACATCCTTGGATGATGGTGTTGAGACAGACATGTTTCTAGGTCCTGTACACAGCTACATTGTCAGAGTGTACAAACATCATTACCTTATTTGTAGTTTATAGCAAGTTTACCTGCTGTTGTTGGATAAGTAAGATTAAATAATAGTGCCCCCTGAAAAGGTACTTAACTTCAGATCAATGTTTAGTATATGTCTGTAAGTATCAGATCATCTGCTTTTATCAGTATTAAGTATGTATCACTGCAGGTGGCCTTCAAAGTGCTCAGCTACACTTGGGTCACTTTAGTAAAGGCATTGTTTATAAAGTATTTTGAGTAATAACTTCTGCAAATTCAGAGGAGTTCTTTGCTGTTTATTGAATGCTTTGAAGTCTACCACCTACTCTTAGCTGCTATTGCTCTTATCTAATAGTGAAGGTGCATTTTAATTCCCATTAAAGGATGGTCGAGGCAATGACACAAGTCTGAGGAAAGTAAGCTTCTGGGTTAAATTGCAGCAGGAGGTTGTCTCTAAGCTTTAATAAGTGCAGAATACAGTCTGCTGTCTGGGATCCTTTATTCCTTTGGCACAGCAGAGAAGGAATTCTTCACTAGTCCATTAAATGCTTGTTTCTGTGATCCCTTGCTTGCTCTCACGTGGGGGGCCCTAGCAGCAGGCAGTTCAGTAGCACAGCTTCTTGCATGCTGTTATCACAAGCTTCCACTTCACCCTTCTCTCCCAGAATCATTGTTGAACATTGATGTAGGCTGGTAGACTACACATGATAGCTGTGGAATGAAATAATTAACACCTAGAGACAGGGAGAGCTGAAAAATCATTATTTTAAGTATTGTCTCTGTATAGCTGTTCTGTTGCTTTTCTTTCAAGAGCCTCTGAGATATATCTTAAATACTGATTTTTTTCATGGCTGCTGCTGTCAACACTTAATGTTGAAGCCCCTATTCTCTTTTTAAGTTTTGCCCTCCAGGGAGCTATGTTCAGAATTCACTCCAGCAGCAGGAGATATTTCTGTACTGCAATGAAATACAGATCTGAGTTGTGTGCACCTGCCTTGAATTAAAACAAAGATTCAGATTTAGGTGTCTGTGGTGGGGAAGAGGAGAATGATTTCTGGGTTTACCCAATTGGTGCAGGTTGCTGATGCTGATGGGCTCATGTAGAATGCTTACCCAGGAGCTGTTATGGGAACCTGTATTGAGCTGTCTCCTGGAAAAATCTGCTCCTGTGTTGGAGATACCAAGACTTTATTATAGGTCTATGTCCTGTGGAAGGTTATGATGAAAATAATTTCCTTCCTCATCCTGGTTCTCTGGAAATGATGTAGCTGTTGGTTTGACTGCCTTTGAAGTGGTGGCCCAGAGCTGTGAAGGCTTCAGGCTCAGGCAATGATGTGTAAGTGAAGTGTGAAATGCAGCAGCCTGAAGTGGATACTTCAGTGTAAATGGCATTTGAGGAGTTTGTGTACACCCAGACAGAGCAGGTCCATATAGATGATTCTAGTCTGAGTGCTCAGCTGAATCAAACATCTACGTGCACAGTCCTTGAAATAGTGTGGGGCTGAAAAATAAAACTGTGAAGGCTCGGTGAGTCAAGTTACCTTTCCTATTATCTGCTGCAGTGATGGGAGAGAGGATATTTGCCTCCTTCCCTCCTGCATTGGCCTTCTGTCCACACTGAAGAAATACTTTGTTGACATATTTGAATAGCCCCCAGGCAACCCTCAGGCTTTCCATTTCTGGCAACCCTAGAATATCCAAGAGGTCTTGAAGATGACTTAATCAGTAGTGGTTGTTACTGCTGTCAGATAAAGTTTCAGTGTCACAAACTCTCTTGGAAGGAAATATGAGAACTCTCTCTCCCTGTATTGTCTCTCCAGGAGAGTGAGGTACAGATATCAGAGTCCTCTGCAACAGTAATGTGTGGAATTGCTTGAGAGACCACAGAACATGTGATTGCCAAAGTACTTTTTTTTTGTAATAACTTCATATTCTTCTCATATGAAATCATGGAAACAGTACTTCTGAAGGAATATGTCCAAAAGGCCACGGTCTCTATAAATCTAGACATCTAGAAGTCTAGAAATAGTGCAGGCAGAGCTTGCTACTGGGTCAACTTTGTGGACAACAGGAAGTCATAGATGGACCGGAACCTTTGAGTTGCCTTTACAAGATTTATGCAGGAGTATTCAGTTAGCTTGCATATAAACCCTGGTTTTTTGCAGTTTACCTAAGTGATTAGGGAAACAAGTCTTGAAGCAGCTTTGGAAACTTCAAGCCTGTATAGATTAAGGATATCTTTCAGTTGAAACAATCCGCTCTGTTGTTGCTCAGGCAAAAAATAGTGCTGTAAGCAAGGCAGGGCTCACTTGTCCCAAAGTTTGTTGTTCTGCAGAAGACTCTGAGTTATGATCCAGCACTAGCATCAAGCAACCCACTGAGGTCCTGAACTGTGGCTAGTAGTGTGCAGTTTTGCATTAGATATTATCTTGTCTCTTTGTAATTTTTTTTCCAGTACTGTAATACAACATTTATGCTATAAAGATAAAAGCTGATAGTATTTAGTGGACCAGCACATTCTTGAGGTGCTTGCTATGCAACGTGACTTGTGGGTTATACCACACTGAAAATGTTTGGTAGGAATCTGGTAATACTTTGATTTTATTTGTCATCCCTTCAGTGGTGGTAGGAAGATGATGAAATGATGCACAGGTTGAAATATGCCTTACATATACTGCACAGTCTAATTTGTAATCTCCTCTTTCACCCTTGAAAATATAGGCTTCCTCAGGTTTTTTACCAGTGTCCTCAGATACTGTTCAGAATGTGTCACGGTATTGTTTTGTACTTGTTCTGCCTTGTCCAGACTAACTGATGGGAAGAGGTGATGCTGCTTTCTGCTGCTTCTGCACAACTTTGTGTTGAGTGATTCAGCAGTGACAGTGTGGATCTGATTATTACTGCAGGAAAAACCTAGAAAATATGAAACTTTCCTTTCTTCTTTCCTTATTCCTAACTGCTTACAGAAAATCTAGACGGAATTCATTATTTAGGAGCATGAGACTAAAGGAAGAAGGGATAGGAGTTGATTTGGAAACAAGAGGAGAACTAAGAATTTAAGAAGAATTTAAGGAAGAATTTAAATTAGTTTGTTAACAATATGCTCTCCTAGTTTTGCCACTTCTGAATTATGTATGTCTCAATATGTCACGATGTCTCAACTGTATTGTCATTGTTTGGCCCAAAATAAATCTGAGATGATGGACTGTGCTTGCTCTGGTGTTTGCTCTAGGTATTCAGCCTCACATGGAGAAAAGTGTTACAGTACATCTTGTGCTGGTCAAGGCAGAGTTAGGATTCCTAGAGACAGAGTTGAGGTGCACAAAAGCATATTGGTTCATGTTCTTGCTCAATAATATTTGTTTCCTTTTGTAACTGCTGAAAGTTCATGTTACTGAATGCATCACTTTATGGTTCTGTTTCTTGAGCATTGTTTTCTTCTTTGCAGGCCAGATCCAGGATCCAGTCAGATCAGACTGTGCTTGCAGGTTTTGAAAGCTGTCCAGAAGTTGGCACATGAGTCGACAATTATGGCAAGAGAAACCTGGGAGGTTTTGTTATTATTTCTTCTTCAGATCAATGACACACTTCTAGCAGCTCCAACTGTGCAAGGTTCATGTTCATCTTCCATTTGGTTCAGTTACTGAAAAAACTTCTGGCTCTTCCTGACATTTAGCTGCCAGCAGGATGGGGAACCCATTAAAAGCTCTGAGGAGCTACCAAAGCACAATAGCTCACTCCTAATTCTGCCCCATTACTCCAAAATAAAGCATTGCCAGGAAAGACTGAATGATTTGGAGCTGAGTTTTCCTGAGAGTATTTTTGCAGGACAATGACTTTATACAGGAACAGTTTGGTATGAACAGTTTCAGGCAATGTTGTTCCCTGTTTGTTTCACTGAAACCCCTTTGTTTGGCTGTTCAGCCTGCCTAGTCAAAATATTAATATCAGTTTTACCTGTTCAAAAAAAACGTCAATATCGACACAGTGCAATAGAAGACTGCCTAAGATTGGTGGATTCCTGCTGTCTCTTATTGCACACATGTGGCTGGGCTTTATCTATTGTAGTTGGTCTTGCAAAAAGGCTAGTTGGCTGTAGGAGGCAATCAAGGATCACTGTTAAAAACTATGGAAAAAAAAAAAAAAAAAGGCCTTAAACTTTATGCACTTTAACCAAAGCCTCTTTGGGGAGATATTTGAAGTTATTTAGATGGAACACCAACTGAAGGTGTGGTTTCTGTTTTAAGGTGGCATTGCTGAGAACCTGGCTGAGAAATTAATTGGCGTGCTGTTTGAGGTATGGTTACTGGCTTGTACGCGGTGCTTCCCAACGCCTCCTTACTGGAAAACTGCCAAAGAGATGGTGGCTAACTGGCGACATCATCCTGCAGTAGTTGAGCAGTGGAGCAAGGTCATTTGTGCCCTTACTTCCAGGTAGGAGAAATCCCATGGAAATTAATGCATGTATGGGGATAATCATGGTTATACATGTTTTGGAGTTGCTTATTTGTGGAATGTGCAGCAATCCAAAGGTGAATAAGCAATGCAAAGTGAGAGGTCTTGCTGTATCCTTGGGCTGTGTGTGTATTCCTTTGTTGTGCAAGGGAATATCTGAGTTGGATTCTCTCTGTTCTTATGGAAGCTTAGCACCTCTGTGATATTTAGCACTTTGCAACATGTGTGTATTAGTCTCCATTATTGTGACTCTTCATACACCCTGAGGAATGACTCAAGAATATTAGTGTAGCATTATGTGTGTATGTCACCATCAAAATTATTAGGTGCTTGTTGGTGCTCTTGCTGCTGGGTTTGAGGGGACTCTTGGACTTTGCTTGGACCCTGTGGAGCTGAAACTGTGTTACAGCTGCCTGGCACTTGTGCCGTGGGTGGAAGTCAGGATGTGATAGGCCAGAGGCAGACCATAGGCTCTCTGCCCTAGAGAGTAGGGGAGAAGAGCTGTACTGTATCTTGCTGGGTATGGGAACAGTGAGGATCATATATGATAGACTTGTTTAGGTTGGAAAAGGCCTCTAAGGTCATCAAATCCAACCATGCCCCAAGCACTGCCAAGCCCACCACTAACCCATGTTCTCAAGTGCCACATCCACAGGTCTTTTAATACCCTTTAGTGACTCCACCACTGCCCTGGGTAACCTGTGCCAGTGCCTGACAACTTTTTCCATCCAATCTGAATGTCCCCTGGCACAACTTCAGGCCATTTCCCCATGTCCTGTCCCTTGTTACCTGGAAGAAGAGGCCAGCCCTCTGGTGGCTCCAACCTCCTTTCATGTAGTTGTAGAGAATGAGAAGGTCCCCTCTGAGAATCCTTTTCTCCAGGCTGAGCCCTCCCAGCTCTCTCAGCTGCTCCTGGTGCTCCAGCCCCTTCCCCAGCCCCGTTCCCTTCTCTGGATGTGCTCCATCCCCTCAGTGTCTTTCTTGCCATGAGGGGCCCAAAACTGTCCCCAGGATTGGAGGTGCCTCAGCAGTGCCCAGCACAGGGGGCAGTCACTGCCCTGGTCCTGCAGCCACACTGTGGCTGGTACAGGCCAGGTGCCCTTGGCCTCTTGCCCACCTGGGCACACCAGGCTCTTGTTTAGCTGCTGTTGATCAGTACCCCCAAGGCCTTTCTTACTGGGCACTTTCCAGCCACTCTGCCCTCAGTCTATAGCCCTGGGGTTGTTGTGACCCAAGGACAGGATGCATCACTTTGTCTCCTGGAGTGGCCTCAGCCCCTTGATCCAGCCTGCCCAAATCCCTCTAGAGATCCTTCCTGTCCTTCCACAGGTCAGCTCCTGCCCACCTCAGTGTCATTTGCAAACTGATAGAAGGAACACTCACATCTGGGGGTTGCAGGAGAGTTTCAGCAGTAATAGAAGATTCTGAACAGTGAGGAGAGTCTCAGTACCCTTCATATTGAGGTCTTTTTGGTATGAAGTGTTCGTGGGACAAATCTCACACTTGGAGGAGAGAATTTAATTAATGGCTTGTAAGAGGGTCTACTTACTTCTGTGAAAGTTCAAAGGTGTGTTAAAATTGCTGCATTGTGAAATATTCAATAGTGTATTTTTCTGCAAGAGTTTATTATAACTTGGAAAATTTTTGCTATGAATTACCTGTCAAAATGGGAAGTGTGGATAGATTTTTCCAGGTTATGCAGCTGTTTGTTGAACCCCTTGGAAATAAAGCTGCAATACAAGTTCTGTGTATTTCCCACGCTATTTCTTTAGCTATTTTTAGCTTGTTAGATGTAGCATTACATAACGGAAAATACTTTGATTCACTGATCTGAAAAGAACAGCTCTGTCTCAAAACATGTGTTGGTGTTCTGCACCACACACTGTGGCTACATTTTCTCTCCCACTGTTGACTAACAGTCTTGGTTCTGTTGGTGCTCAGGAATCTGCAGGGTTTCTGGAATGTTTTAGTCTGGGTTCAATAATGTTGGTTTATGCCTGATACATGGAAAGTTAGGCTCCTCTGCAGCTGGTTTTAAGTTCAGTGATATTTTAAGCTTATTTTTAGTACTTCAGTGAAGGTCCAGGTTCAGACAATTAAAATGTTTTAGTAAACAGTTCTGTGAATAGGGTTATTAGCAATAAGCTGAGAGTAAATATTTGAAATTAAACCATATGGAAAACTGTATCTGGAAATCTGTACACATATGCAGTGTTAATTTGTGTCCTTGGCTATGAGTTTTAGCAAGATGAAACTGGAGTCTTGATTGTGTTACCATACCAATAGATACTACTTTTACCCCATCTAAAATGCTTTAAGTGTATTTTAACTGTCTTGGATGTGTGGCTGAAAGCTTATGTCTGTCTTCAGTCATTCTTGAAAGTGTCCCATATGTCATTAAAGATTTGGTCATGCTCTTTGAAAAACTGATTTCTTGCTGTCATAGGGAGAACTGGACCAGTGCACTGTGTTGCCAGGCAGTGGTGTGGGGCATGGCCATACATGGGGGTGGGCCAGGCTCTTTTGGGTCTTTTAGAGCCAGGTAATTCCTCAGCAAAAACATACTATGGGTCATGCCTCTGGGCACTAAATGTAGGTGGACACAGGGCTGGACAGCATTTGCTACCTGGTACAGATGTGTGTATTTCTGGTGTGTATTTTGGAAACTTCCCAATCTGACCATTCCCAAGACTCTCTGGCAGTCACTCTTCCACCACCAGCGACTTTAACTGCTGGGATTGAAGCCCCTGT
>JAOTQP010000841.1:798595-827878 GCA_026413545.1 Cichladusa arquata
AAAAAAGCCCACTTTTTGCTATTAAATATTCCCTTGCTCTAACAATAGATATTATGATATTGGGGAAAATGCTATTAAGTGAAGCAAATAATATGGTAGGAGTCCACCTCTTAGTTTGAAATCTGCTTGAGTATCTATGATTAATAGCAACTATTTATATCAACTCTTTAATATTTGAAAAATTGTCCTACATCTTTCCACATAGTGCACAAAGTAGTACTTCTTGGTTTTGTAGAGTGTTATGGAAACAGGAGTCCTTAAAATAGCTAGTGAAGTTGCTGCCTATCAGTTATGGTTGCTGTGTGCTTCCCTTAATGACTTGATATCTTCGTTGTCTTCAACCCTTAACTGCCAAACTTATTTTTGTCTCCTGTGCTTTATCCAGCTGCAGAGGTTAGATGTTTTGAGATATCATGGCAGAATCAGTGCTCTGCTCAGAGAGGCTTTTTAGCTCTCATCTTACTTTTGGTGATAATATTCAGAAAAGAATAATCTTTCTCACTCCTTGCATTTTTCCTGTTATTTGTGTATTTTGAATATCTGCTAACTTTTCCAAGAGATCTATCAATCAATCTATCAGTAACTCACTGGCCTAAGAAAAATAGGGGAAAGACTTTTGTTGTGGCAAGTTGAATGTATAGTGGGACTTGTCAGCAGCAGTTTAACTGGTGATCTTCCTTTTTATTGTGACAAATTCCTATGTGAAAGCTTAGGATTTGAGATCTTCTAGAGGTGTTTTTAGGTATGTAGCACATTGTTTTTGAAAGTGTTCTTTGTGGGTTTCTGTGGTAGGAATTTGGAATCTCTTTGTAAAATGCCTACAACTCATGACTAGAGAAACAGCTGAGCTTAGGAAGGAGCAAGGCATCCTTTGAGGGTGTGTTCAATTGCATATGCATTTAATGTATTACTACATTTAGTGCTTTTCAGATTGATTAGATCATTTTAATTTTGACATAACCTGCTTCTTGAGTGATTTTAATGAAATGCTTAACCTGTAAAGGAAGGATTTCTGCTGAGATGGTGTTTGTGCAAAAGCATCAGCTGCAGACAGAGGTGTTGTTATGCTGGCAGAAGTACACAGTCACCTGAAATCAAAAGGTTTAATTTCCTTGAAGGGGTTCTAGGGCCCTCTGTTCATACATGCAATGTCTTCAATCACCTAAAAGCAATCAGGAAATTGTTGTGTTACTAGCCTTACAGAGATATTTACCAGCTTTCTGAAAACTAGAGACAGCTTTTTGGACTTGAGTTAATTCTGTTCCTCCCCTGTGCTCTTCTGACCTGTCTGTAGTGAGACCAGTCTTTGCACATGGTATGATCTGCTGTGTACCAGCAGCAGTGGTTCTGAGACAGTGATGTTGGTGGACTCCCAGGGTCCCCTGGCTGTGTCATGTCCTGCTTTTTTAGCGATTTGGAAGACAGAATTAACTTATGGGAATTAAGTCAAGAGTCTGCTGCCCTTGCAGGGTGTTGTTACTGCTGTGTAAGGTCTCTGGTCACAGTAGTGCCAGGGTGGGCTGGCTGAAGGAGAGAGAGCTGAGTATGGACCCCTACTTCTGAAATGCTGTAGAGAGGCTCCACTCTTATTGCCTGATTTACCCTTTTCCTCAGCCTCTGCTTAAGGTGGGAAAATGAGCAATATGTGTAAAGGGCCAGGCCCCTGGAGTTTCTGTTGACTTGAAGCATCAGTGTCTTTTGAATGAGTTTTAAATCCAAATAATAAAGTTTTTATTCTGGGAATCTGACAAGTGATGCTTGATGGAATCTTTTCCTCCTTGAAGAGCATAAGGCAGGAGGTGCTATGCTGCCTGATGAGTTGGGCCAGGAGCAGTCTTTATTAGGGCCCTCCATCACAGAAGTGGGCCCCGTGAGTAACAATCAGATCTGCACATTGTGCCCATCCAGCTGCTCCTGCTGCCCAGTATAGATATGGCTGGAAGGAGAAGGGCCAGCAGACAAGGGACAGTTAGCTGCCATAGTCCCTACCCTTAGGAAAGATGTGCAAAAGAAATCTAATGCTTTACAGCTGCAGTTTGGCTATTCCTGCATGTCTTGGTCCATCTGCTATCCTTTGCAGCCATGATACTTCAGCCACTAGCTGGAATATTCTTACTGTGTCCAACACTGCTGTTGATAATCTTAGCATTAGCATATTATTTTTATGAGTGCTCTAAAAGTTTTGATTGGGAAGTGTCTCCACTTAAAATCAGCTTTACCATGTAGTATTGTCTTCCACTGGCCCCCGCACAGTATTTTTCTTCAGGTCTGGAACTGCAGCTGTGTAAGATCTCAGCAACTTTGAATCTTTCTAATATTTGCTTTGTTCCAATGCCATGCAGTTAAGAATTCCTTCTCTTTGGGCTGTCTGATAATGGCTTCTTTGTTTCACTGCTGACTGGAGGACTGAGGACCACTTCACAGAAGTATTACAGCTTGCTCCTTGGTGCTGTAGAGACCCCTGTGCCCTGGGACACTTCTGGAGCACTGTGTTTTTGAGTGCATGGTTCTCTTTTCTCTCCTGTCATGTGGTAGGCTCAGTGAGAATCCCTATGATGTGATTACCAAAGATTCATGAGCTCAGTGCAGTGCTTGCCAGGGGCCCTGTGGATGACCATGGTCTCAAGCTCTAGTTCAGAATTTAGTTTGGCTCTTTCAAACCCATCCTGCTGACACACACGGTCAAACACATTGTCCTTGTCCCATCTTACAGCGTACCTTTTTGATGAGCTCCAGGAAATACAGAGCACTTGATCAAGGCTGATGTGAATGAGTACCCCTCTACCTTTCCTTTTTTCCTTGTCCCAGGATCTCATGTTTTACCACTGTAACTCTTTAGCCTCCAGATAGGAAGTAATGAAACATGATGGATGGAAAAAATGTCAAGCTTTTTATAAGTCTTGAGATGAAAACTGTCTAAATGGATAGAAGGGTGACTGAAATTGCTTTACTTGACCCTGCTTTGCAGGGAAGGGCTGACTATCTCGAGAGGCCCCTTCAGCCTCAGCTCTTCTGATTTTGTCAGATTAACTGCTGCCTCATGGACTTTCAATTTTCTGTCATCTCATGGGTGAATTTCTTGTACCAACTCTTGATTGGAAAACTGTAGGTATTCCACATTTGTCGTTGTTCTGGTTTTGTGTGTCTTTGGGAAGAGAGAATTAGTCTACCTCAAGATTAGCTGGAAGTCATCTGTATACAGTTGGCTGCTAGTGGAGGTTATCACCTGGAAAGCAGTTGTCCTCTTTGCTCTTTGAGCCCTGTCCTTCAAGGTAGTCCTGTGTAATTGGATTCTGAAGCAGAGCAATGATCTTTCCGTCATTGGCATGATGCTTTTGGGCTTTGAGTGTCCTTATCAGGTTTTAGTTTCTGCACACAGGCTTTAATGGTGAAGCTTTATGATGGGCAGCTGATAAACACCACTGTGTTGTGGTGACAGAGTAAAAATGGCCTGTTGGAAGATGATGGTTTGAAAACAGCTAGATCCTGCTGGTGTAGTCGTTAGAATTAGATGGGTGTGTGGCACTTATGTAGCTGATAGTGTGGGTTAAATAGATTCCTGTGATAGATAACACCTTCATAAGAAATTGTCTGCAGAGCCTGTATGAGGTTAACCAGGAATGACAGCTTGGCATGTGTGTATCTGTGCCAGGGCAGGTTCAGTGGCAGGATGTGTTTCAGACAAGCTTGGCTGTATGGTGCATGCTACTGCTACTTACTGTCCTCAGCCTCTGAGAGTGGGGAGAGGCTCACCAGCACCTTGTACCAGCATTTCAGCAACTGAATCTTCCCATCTGGTGGACTCATTCTCAGTCCTTGTACCTAAAGGATGCCAGCTCTGCAGTTTAGAGCAGATGGAGGAGATACCTCAGGGGCTTGCTGCCATTGCCCAGGGGCTGTTGGCAGTGGGGAAGCCTTGGGGTACATCATTATCCGTACCTCTTCTGGCCCTACTGTCATTTATGTCCCATAGAATGTTTCTGGGGCTCTAGAAGCAAATTCTAAGCAGCCCTGTCTGGGGTCATAGTGAGTGCTGCTGAGGGGCTTGGTTACAGGTCTGACCCTGCCTGTTCAAAGAAGTAGCTCTGCACAGATGCTGAAGGTGTTACTCTCTTCTCTCTCTGGACGTGGTTTGAGATGTTAATATTTCTGGGAGTGTTCTACCTTTCCTTTCTGCTTTGGAAGATTAATGAAGCTGGTGGTCAGGGGAAGCATGCTCAGGTATTCTGGCTGTTGGCAACTTGGCTTAGGGAAGTGGGAGCTGTAATACCACTGGGAACTCCTGGTTTGGAAGCAGGAGTACTGCTGGGAGGAGAGTGCAGGTAAGTAACTTTGCCCCTGCAAGACAGCCCCCAGTTCAGAGGAGCCTTAGCATAGCTTGGTGTGTGCTCCGTATGCACTGCGACACGGGGACGGGTCTGTGAGCTGAGAAGGGTTAATACCTTCAGCTAAAGAACTGGTGTATGTTGATATGAACAGCTCTAAATTTTAGTCGTATTTTGTAACTTTTTGTTCATTGTTTTGCATGGTACTTTCAAAACCATAATTTTGGACCTGTATGCCAATTTCCTATGTGTTTAACAAGCTTGCTGTATCATAAAGCTTTTAATCTATTTTCTGAAAAGCTAAAAGCTTCTTAACTTATATTACGATTTCACCATCTTAAAAGTATTTTATAACTACTGCTGTCCTTTGATTTGTTTCCATTTTATTTCTATTATCTTGCAGCATCTTTTATCCAAATTCTTCTTTCTTATAAATCTTGTAAGTAGGAACCAGTAGCTTTTCCTTAATTGCGGTCATGCTTTTCTTTTTCCATAATCCCATATTTTATTTGTAAATTCATTCTCATTGTCTCTTGTAGCTTTTGCACTTTTACTTGAAAAAGACAAGTAATTTTTTTTGTGTGTGTTTTTGAATGGGGAGGATTGTTGGCAAAAGCAAATTAATCTGCCTGAATCAGTCCCATCTTTTCTGTACTTTAGTCTGTGATCATGCCATGAATTTCAGGACTTTGCACTAACCATGTTTTTTTTACTTAAAGCTTATTTTACAGATCTAGTGTTTGATTTGTATGCATTGTGCATGTAGTGTTTTTTTTCCAACTACAGTATATTGCTGGATAGCTTCTTTAGGACAAAAAAAAATGGCTCATGGGAAGATGCATAAAGATTTGTACTTATTTGCTACTTAACGTCAATGAAAATTTGTGAGGTAAATGTAGGTTAAATGATGAATTTGAGAACAAAAAATTAGGAGTAGGCATTTGTCATTAAGACATTCCTTTAAAACAAAACAAAGAAGCACCCTCTCTGTAAATTTTCAGGTATTCCAACTGCTAAAGTGTTAACATGCCTTTATTTGCAAGGCTGACTCTGAACCTGCTGTTCCCCAGTGTCCCAGAGCTGAGACAAAAGTTCTGTTTTGTTGGTAGAAACACATAGGTGTGATTATGTCAGGAGCATACATTGTCTGCTGTTTGCTTTTGTAGTTTATAAAAGTTTTGGAAATCCATCTAGTCTTAGCTAAAAACAAGAATACACGCTTTAAGATGTTAGTAGTCCTAAAGCAAAGCCGTCCAAGGAAGAGGAAAAAAAAAATTGAAAAAGTAATCACATTGAGTGCAGTATATATTTTGTTTTGGTAGCTATCCTGGAAGAAAGGATGGAGCCAACAGAGCACGTGGTCTCGTATCCACACAATGCTGATGTGTGAAAGGGAGACCAGAAGTCTCTTCAGAAGGACAAGGGCTGGAGTGGCGTGGGCTGGCTGAACTGGCCTGGGGAGAAGGAGTGCAGAGCTGGGCAGAACCAGGTTAGGACCCTCTGAGAGGGTCGTGGAGCTTCTTGTAGGATAGGGAGCAGGAGGTAGCCAGCCCACAGTAGCTGCTGTCTGGAGGCTCTCTTATTTATTTGGCAGTTTTAGTGATCGTGTGAAGAGAGAGGGACCAAATTAGGAGAATGGGATTCCACAACCTTCCCTTTCTCATACAGGACCTTAACATTATTTTATTATTTGTTTTATAAGTATGTTTGTACAACAAGGCTGGATCAAAGCTGCTTAGTGTTCGGGGCAGCATGAGATGAAGTTAAGCACTTCCTTGAAAGTCAATAGTAATGGTACCATTGAAAAATTTTTTGTTTTTTAAGGGAGCAAGGGAAGGTGGCATTTATTTTTGTGGGGATGAGAACCAGGTCAGGCAGATCCTTGCCCTTTCAGAGAGGGTAGGAAGCCAGTATTGGATATAAGCACTCTTCCCAGCAAGAAGTTGGGACAGTCTCTAGGATATGAAGGTCAGTTGTTATCAGCCTTATGAAGAAAACAAGTTAGGTACACCCACAAATATTTCCTAAACAGAGGCACTGGCTCAAATACAGTGAACTAATAGCTTCATGTTAACTACTCAATTGGACTTGATCTTTGTGTCCAGGATCCCATGAGCCTGTTCTGTACCCTGTCACGTGCAGTGAAATGCTCTTTTTTCTCTTCCCAGCTATAGCGACGCAGGCTAGTGTGGAGTTCCGCCGGAAAGGATCCCAAATGTCCACAGACACTATGGCTTCCAACCCCATGTTTGATGCAAGTGAATTCCCAGACAACTATGAAGCAGGAAGGGCAGAGGCATGCGGGACACTGTGTAGGATATTTTGTAGCAAGAAGACTGGGGAGGAAATATTACCAGCTTACTTATCTCGGTACTAACCTATCTTCCAGTTGCTTTATTGGTGTAACTTTATGATGCAGACTAATTCCCAGTGAATAGCATTCACTTGCTCTTTGAATTCTATGCTGCCAGTTTAAGAGCACCAGATTGGTCTTCAGAGGCTGGAGGTGGGATTCCTGGCTAAGCCCAGCACTGTTGTCCTCTCACATTTTCATGATGCTGCTTTTCACTGGGTTTTCTTCAAGTCTCAGTTGAAGGAGAGTACCTTAAAGTTCTTCTAGCCGGAAGGAACATTTTCTTTGGCACTTTCTTGCCTCCTGTATTTTTATTTTTGTTTAGTTTGTCACTGAATATTGTTCAGATGGAAAAAATAAGTGTGCAGGCATAAGACTTTTTACACTTTATTAGACCACAGAGGTCTTCTGTTGTAAAATACCACATCATTTGGTTTGGTTTTTTGTAGTTGCTTTTTTTTTTTTTTGCATCCTCTGAGTATTGAAATGCAGTAATATCCCATTATTACTGTCGTGTTTGGACTACCTTCGTGTTCAATTTTATTTCTGAGAAAATGAAGCAGTTTTGCCTGTCACGATATACCTTTTTTACAATTTTTTGTTATGTAAAATAGTAAATGCTAGAGGCAGAGAATCAGTTTTAAATTATGATTATCTCAAATTGTTCAAGTACATTTGTCCTAGATGGCATTAAAACTTCCAAAAACGGAGTAGTTTTATTTCTTGAATGTTGTAGTAGTTCTTGTATAGATAGTTCGTATTTCTCTTGGCCAGTCAGTGGGATCCCTCTGTGTCTGCAAGACTTGTGAAACAATTAAGAGGGCATACATGTTCTCTAACAAGAGGCTGCAAAAGAAGCTAACGGCTCTAGGATGATGGGCAGCTGGGTTTCTGCCCTTGCTTTTTCATTTGAAGCTATGATGGTTATAATTGGTCTCATTTTCCAAATTGCTAAACAGTGTGTCTTGTCCTGACATCCTGTCCATTGTCCTGTCCACTGCCTCCCCCAAGATTTCACAGTATTTTTCTCATATTGGGGAGTTAAAATCAAGGTCTTGCTCCTGTCCTTACATGGGAAGGGAGTAGTGGAGAGCAGGTGATCCACTGTTAGTAACCAGCTGGTTGTGCTTGCTCAGTTCCCAGTATGAGTGTTGCAACAAGTCAAAGATTTCAGTAAAACTGTGCTGCACTGGCTTTTCATATGAAATGTGTCATTTGTGAAGGTGTATTAAGCTGGTCAGGTGTGCTTGCCTGTACTCAAGTAATGTAGGGGAAAACTTATATCAGTCTTAGTTTACTTAGTTAACTATATCAGTACAGTTTCCTAGCTCTGTTTTTGAAACTTGCTCTATTTTATGTAGACAAGATCAAATAGTGGCTGCAGAATCATGTGGGATTCTGATGATTTTATGTGCAAATAATTAAATCTTATCTTTCTTTGTCAGATTTTACATGCTTTTAATTCAGGGTTTGCAGATAGCAGATTTCGTTTGCCACCCGGTTCTTGCCAGTGTTATTCTAAACTCCCCTCCTCTGTTCTGCTGTGACCTGAAAGGCATTGATGTTGTGGTTCCCTACTTCATTTCGGCTCTGGAAACTATTTTACCTGACAGGTAAATTACCATTTACCATCATCAGAGATATTGGGAGGTGTTTGTCTTTTGGCATTCCTGCATAATTTCACCAAACGAATTCTGCAGTGTGGGGCCTACTGCGTGTGTATATTTGGTGGTGATAATAGCAGCACTGTGTAAGCTCAAGTTTTCAGTTTGATTTAATGCAATTTTCTTTAAAGCAATGATAATGCTTATATTAAATGAAATATGTGAGTTGTTAGCTGCATATTTATTGATGCAAAGCAGTGTCTTTGAGAATAGGAAAATATATTGAATTATTTAAAAAATATATTGAAAGCCTATTGATTTTAAAGTAAACTTTCACAAGATATTATGTTGTTGCAGTGTATTCAATAAGTAAGTAATCTTATGCATTATTAAATGAAAAAGTTGATAATTTAGACTGATTGGAGTACGTTCTTATCAGAGCTTTATAGATTTTGGAATGTTTTGCTAAGTTAGGCACTTAATAGTAGTCTCTGCGTGTCTTCTTCATTGTATGTATTACGTCTTGGTACTGTGTTTCATTTTGATGTTAGGCATTTAGACAAAAAAGCATTATTTATCTCCTGGGCTTAAATCTGAGCTGCTACTTCTTTTGGATAAGTCTTAGAAGGAAAAGCTACATTGCATCCTGCAATTTACTTAAGGCCGTGGGATGGGTGTGTATTTAATGTTAACTTAGTTACGTTTGGCTCCAGATTCTTGTGAAAAGTTGATTGATTAACTGTCTGATACTTTGATTTGCAGAGAGCTCTCAAAGTTTAAAGTCTATGTAAACCCCACAGAGCTAAGAAGAGCTTCCATTAACATCTTGCTATCTCTGTTGCCTCTCCCTCATCATTTTGGAACAATAAAGTCTGAGGTAGTACATTTATCACTGTGTTTTGCATTCCATTTTTCTTTCCCTGGGAGTGGGATTTGGATGGGTTGTGGGTTGTATTGGATGTTTTCTTTAGCACTGGATCTCTTCCAGTGAACATGAAACAGTAAGACCATATTACAAGGTGTCAGTAGCAATGTGTGCTGTGAATGTTGACTTTTGAAACCCTGCTGACATGATCTTTAATTGATACTGAAATAAGTGTGTTTTTTCTTCAGGTTGTCCTGGAAGGGAAGTTCAGCAATGATGACAGCTCAGCATATGATAAGCCAGTAACATTCCTGTCCTTGAAGCTGAGGCTTGTGAATATCCTTATAGGAGCTTTGCAAACAGAAACTGATCCCAACAACACTCAAATGATACTAGGTTATTTTGGCTTTTTTATTTAATAACTGTATTATAGAAGTGTCTGTCTTAATCTGTCCTGGGATAATATGGGTTATTAGTGATGTATTGCTTTGCAAGAAGGAGGTTTATATTCCTGGCAGCTTGTCATGTGTGTTATCTCTCTCGTACTATGAAAACATCTTTAAAAGCCTCACATTTTTGTTGATCTTTTTATGTGGAGCAGTACTTGAAAAGTAGAGGCAAAAGTAAAGCACATTCTAGCAAGGAAGTAGGTAAGAATGGCAATTTTAGGAAGGATTCCTGACTAATGGATTTCAGAGAAAGCCTTAGGTTTTGGCATGGTTAAACCTAAGAAACATATAGACATACTGGTGACTGGTGGTCCAGCATTGGCAAAATGCAGATGACATTTGTTTAGCAGTGTGTAAATCCTCAGATAAAATCCAAAAGTTTTGAAATAGGTTGTGGAGTTGCACTATGTACAATTTGGCAAACTGTTCTTTAAGGTAGTGAGTGGATTAACATTATACTGAATACTCAGAAAAAAAGTAAAGATGAAAACTTGGATATTGCATAATCTGTCAAGTTAATTACGTTTTGGGATCAGTACAAATGTACATGCCTATTATTCTTACTTATTCCCTCTTATTCTTCTCTCTTTAGAAGTGCTTTTTTCATCATAATGGTGTTCTTGCCCTTACCAGTTTCCTTTTGTCTGTTTAAAAAGGCAGCTGCCTTGTGTTGTGAGAGAGGTGTCCACCTTGTTCTGGGAGGCAGACAGTTTACCTTATTAACAGACGAGGGCAAGAAAATGATGCATTGTTAAGGGAAGGGAAACAAATCCAAATCTGCAAAGACTTTTGGAAGATTACCTTGCAGTAGTTCAAGCAGTTTCTTTTCTCACGGAAGACTAGAGGGGAATAATTTGAAACAATAATTTATACCCAGTGCTGGTGAAGGGGTGAGGCTATCTGTAGTTTCCAAGTGAGACTCTCAGAGCATTGGTGCAGGTGAGGTTGTCCTACCTCCAGTACTATGTCTGATACCTCAGGGTGGTGCTTTGCTAAATCCCACCCCTGTCCCATGCCCCTCCACACCGAGTTGGTCTGCAGCCAGCTGGGGAGGTGTTCTACCTTGAATGGCTTTTCTACTGGGAATTATTATTCCCATGTTAGTCCCTGCCAGTTCACCTGCCCTGTATTTCTCCTCTTAAACTCCTGTTTCCATAGGTGAAGTTATTTCCTGCTAGCTTTTGCTGGAGGGGATTCATGAATCTCTAGTTTAACCAGAACTTCTCACATGTGCCACCAGCTTCTCAACAGAAGCAGGGTTTCTTTCCATTTGCCAATAAATTTTTGGCAGCTCGTGGTTCATTTCACAGAATCACAGAGTGGTTTGGGTTGGAAGAGACCTTAAAGCTCATGTCATTCCACCCTGCTATTCCACCCCCATTCCCTGGGTTGGGACACCTTCCATTAGACCAGATTGCTCCAAGCTTTGTCCAGCCTGGCCTTGGGCCCTTCCAGGGATGGGGCATCCGTAGCTCCTCTGGGCAACCTGTGCCAGGAACTTCCCACCCTCACAGGGAAGGATTTCTTCACACTATCCCACCTCACCTTGCCCTCTCGCAGTGTGAAAATGTTCCCCCTTGTCATTTCCCTTCATAGAGTAAATTGTGTTTTCCTAAATGTTCATTGATGGATGAGACAGGGGAATGAGGCAGAAAATTAAAACAGAAGGCACCAACTGTGCCAGTGTCAGCCAGTTTCAGGTCCATGTCCTTACTGCTTCTTCCCTCATCATCTAGGGGTGATGCTGCCAAGCAGGTGCAGGCTGTTCACCTTGGTTAAGACACATCAGCAGTTTCAATTTAAGTGAGTTAAAACTTCCCTGAGGTTGAAGAGAGAACTCTGTTCTGGCTAGCTTAGGTGGAATGAGGTTGGTGACTCCTGCAGTTAAGAGCTTCAGATTTTTGAATACAGTATTTTGGGCACTGATGGAAATTAGAGCATGTAAAGTGAGAGGTTGGGGAAAACTTCCAGGCAGAGGGAATTTCAGCGTATCCCACTTCACCTTCTTATAGATATCCTTAAATGTAACCTGAGCTTTTAAATGAGCACAATCTGGTGTGAGACAAGGAACCACTCCAGCCCTTCTGTAGAGCCAAAATCCTTCCAAACAGAGGAGTTTGACAGACCTATCACAGAACAGTTGGGGCTGGAGGAGACCTCTGGGTATCTATCATTCAGTCTAACTCCCTGCCAAGGCAGAGTCACCTGTGACACAGGAACCTGTCCAGGTGAGTTTTGAATGTTCTCAGAGAGGGAGATGCTGTGACCTTCCTGGGCAGCCTGTTCCAGCGCTCTGCACCCTCCATGGAAGGAAGATTTTTCTTGTGTTGAGGTAGAACTTCTTGTATTTTAGTTTGTGCATTACTCCATGTCCTGTTGCTGGGTACCACTAAACAGTCTAGCACTATACTCTAGACACCCACTGTTGAGATATTGATACGTAACGATGAGATCCCCTCTCAGTCTTTCAAGACTGTTCAAAGCATTTTTATCATAACTGTCTCGACTTTCATGTGCTTCAGATGGCTAAGCTCAAAGCAAGTCCTGTGTTTTAATAAGAGATTTTATAAAACAGGACTGCAAACCTGTATGTTAGACCTTCTGTGCTGCTTGGTAATTTTTGGTAGGGAATTCTACTGTAGTCCATAGTTACCTTCTTCTATCTGATTTTGCAGGTGCAATGTTAAATATTGTTCAGGATTCAGCATTGCTAGAAGCCATTGGCTGTCAGATGGAAACAGTGAGTATTTTTTGTTCATGAAGTTACTTCTTCAGAAAGAATGCATTCCTCACTTTACCTGAAAAGGGGCTCAGGTAGCATCTTGAGATTTGGTCTTTTGTGTCTGAGAGCGTGGGGAGCTCAGATTTTCTTATCTCTCTAAACTGCCTTTCACTTTGCAGAATGGTGGTGAAAACAACCTCTTCAAAAGCCACAGTCGCACTAACAGCAGCATTAGCACTGCAAGTGGTGGCAGCACAGAGCCCACAACACCTGACAGTGAGCGGCCAGCACAGGCCCTTCTGAGGGATTATGGTAAGGATAGCTCTTGGAAAACCCTGTCATGGAATGCCAGGTTCATGTTTCCTGGGTTTTTCTGTTCTAGTTCTGGCTAAAGCATTAATGTGCCCATGTGCTTGAAGCCAGGGGGGATAGCCCAGCTGTGTGCTGCAAGTCTGCACTCATGTGTGCCCTTCCACTGATTGTCTTAACCTTACTAAAGGTCTCTTAACATTTTCAAAATCAGAATGTAAGAGCTTATGAGAAAGGTGTTTGTAAACTTTAACTTAGTTTTTCAAGACACTTAGTTTCTGTCAACGAGAATGGGATATATGTACACCAGGTGTAAATTAATCCCTTCATTCATTGTGATAGCATTCCAAATGCTCACCTGACCTCTGCAGCACCTTTTCTTAAACCACATTTAAAGAACATTCCAGGGACTCTGCCTTCTGTAGAGCAAGTAAGCAGAATGCTTGTGATATGCCATATGTTATAACAGAATTTAGTAATTAACTTTAGTTTGCTATGTCTTGTACTGTCCATTTTTGACTCTCTGTAGTAAAATCCTTGTTCTAAATCTGTGTGTGATAAGCTGCGTGACTGTCAAGGTCCTGCAATTTCATTTGCTCCTTTGGTCTTCAGTTTAACTGATGCTGGCCAATTAAATGTGAGAACAAATCACCTTTACTACATTGTAGCCTAGACTGACAATTCTGTCATCACCAACCAAAAATATTTGGTGGTGGTTTTTTTTTTTTACCTAGTTCTGTAAATAGCAAGAGGAGGGAGATTATCAGGAAAGGCTTCAGTATATTCTAGGGCTTCATATAAACACGTTGGTGCTTTCCCCACAGGATTTGTTTGTTTGAAATTATCAAAGTGCTAGTTTTCTGCACACCATTTGAACTGTGTGTTTAATTTATGTGGGTTTTCATTGACAAGTGCTTGTAAAAATACTAATTTGTAAGATTTAAAAAAAATCTTCGAAGTATTTGAATTACAGATTCTTCATACCATGACATAACTTGAAATATATTTTTGTAATATATTAATTTTATTGGATTTTTAAAATTTCCTGTGTACAGAAGGTAAGGTTGTAAGGAGCTTATGAAAAGAATTTGTGTTTCCACTGGATGTTTCAAATAAGAGAAAATTGAAAACAAGATGGTCTGTTGTTACTGTTTACTGGTAAACAAGATGGTATATTTGTTACTGTAGACTCTTGAATCTGCTCCTTGTGTGACATTGGACATAGTTCTTGAGTGTCAAATAAGGTAATTTAAATTTTGGGAAGAATATGTCTTATCTGTCATAATTCTCATGTCCCTTTATAACTAGTCATTGAGCAGTTTTTTATTTCTGACATTAATTTGCATACTTCAATTTTAACAAATACAGAAAGTATTTATGTTTTATAGCATTTGAAGTGAGACCAAGTGATAGTTAAAACATTTTCTATTTTTAATTTTGAGTTAAAGGTTCAAGAAAACAGAAGGTTTAAAATAATTGTTTCTCTAGCACTGGTTCTTTCATTATCTATGTCTATTGAGCTAGTGCAGCTTTTGATAAACATTAGGTGTGGGAATAATGGTTAACTTCTGACACAGATATTTGAAATTACAAGTACTCCTTAGTTCCTCTATACAACTACTAATGTTTAATATATGTTACCAATGCCTATATTTTCCAGAGACTAAAAGACATAACATGACAGACAATTTAAGTACAATAGCAAAACCTGAAGCTGGCTGTTCTGCTGCTGAAATGCAGCAGAGCTCTGGGATTGTTCAAAATGTCTTAAAAAAAATTAAATTGAGCTAGCTGGTCTGAATGGGTTTGTATAATGCCTGGAGAGTACATGAGAGAGTTAGCCTGTGCAAAAGGCATCAACCCAGTTTTGAGATGATTAGGGTTTATTTCATGTCTGTATTGTGGCTGCTCTGCCTTGTGCCTGTGCTTTGCTTTTTGTCACTAATGCTTAGTTATTTTCCCTCCCTGTGGTGTGTGGTTTTGGGGTTATATCCTAGCTCTTCATACAGATACAGCTGCTGGATTGCTGATCCGCAGCATTCACCTGGTAACCCAAAGGCTCAACTCCCAGTGGAGGCAGGACATGAGTATCTCTCTGGCTGCCCTGGAGCTTCTCTCTGGACTGGCAAAGGTGAGACATGCGGCTTGGTGTGCTCTGGCCCCTTCTCACAGGGTGCTTGTAGTCCTGCCTGGGTGGAAGTCATGCCACAAAACAGATTTCTGTGGCTTAGTTTGTCAGCAACTGTTCTTTTTGGAAATGGAAAAGAAACAGCACTGTTATTGTAGGTAATTTTCTCCCAGTGTAAACGTGCTGTGGCTCCAAGAGCATGTGGCCTTGGATTCCGTTTTTGCTGAAACTTCTGTTGTACCACTTTGCCTTTTCTTTCTCATCTTGGAAATGGTTTTTAGAGCTTGACAAAATATAGTGTATTGCTAATGTGAAGTATTGCCTTCTTCAGAGCTTTATCTGCACACAGTTCTTCATTCAACACGAATAATAACTAAAGCTACTAGGTGGGGGAGAAGAGTTGTTAAGATGCAAAATACCCCTTTCTGCCTGAGAGCTCTTGTGCCCAGGCTAGACTTCATGGCCTTTGCTAAGCAAAAGTCCAATGTACTTAGAGCAGCCATGATAAACTGGTGTGACAATTCTGCATTTCCTGTCATATCCCTCAGGAACTCAACAGATCTCTTTTAATGTGTGTCTCAGGCAGTTTCTGGAGCATTAAGTCAGCACTGAGCCATATTGGACTGGGTGTTTATTCATTAGTGTAGTAGCATGAACTGAAGAATGTATTTGAAAGTGTTTGGAAATGAATTAATGTGTATTATTGGATCTTACAGAGCACCATATAGAACCAGGGCTTTCTGCAGCTTGTGTGGTTAAGCCAGGGTCTTCTTGGTTTGGTTTGGGTTTTTTGTTTTTTTGTTTTGTTTTTCAGGGTTATGGGAATGTGAAAATACATTATCTTGTTAAATGTATGCCTAGGTTAATGTTAAATATTGTAGTCTTTGTAGAATTCTCATGCAAGTGAAGTAATTCTTGCCCTGGAATATCTTTCCCCTTTATAACACAGTGGGGAAAAAGAGATCACTTCTTCCTGCACAACTACTGTGGGGACTTGTTCTGCTTGTGTCTTTGGAGATGACATGTCCCAAAGCCTTTCTCAGGAAGGGGCTGCCCTGTCTTATGTCTGTTCAGCACCAGGTTATTAGTGGGACTTAGAATTCTAAGTCAAAAATCTAGTTTCCTGCAGGAGTGCTGATTCACAAACCTGCCTTTCATAAGCTCATCTTGAGGGGACTGTGTTTGCTGTAGATCTTGAGCTTCTGAAAGATGTTGTAGCTAAATCCTAGGGCTCTGAATTGTCACTCCCATTTGTGGAGTACAGCTGCCAGGCTTCAGTGCTGGCATCAGCACCTGCTTGGATAAGCATGGTCAGATGGTACAGAGTAGAAAAGTCCATCTGTTCCTGTGCTGAGGCACAAACTGTGAATAAGAGAGAAGAGAAATTCAGTTCTTTAGCCTTACAGTGCAGATCCTCATAGCTCATTGTGCTGTTTCCTGATGTTCTTATCTGGAACCTTGCTCTCTGCAGCCCTGAACTGGGAAGGAAGCAGAGAGAGGTGTTTGCAGTGAGTTTTGGGGAAGAGGTTATGGGCTTTTTGTCAGTCTGCTTGTCCAAGGATGCTTTTTTGTTCCTTCTACCAGTGGTACTGTGCTGAGAATATGTCTAGGAGAAAGTTACTTGAGCAGAATGAAGCCCTGTGGAATGTGGAAGGGAGACTTGACAGTGAGTGGGTTGTTGGAGATACAGAATAGGTTGCTAGAACCGAAGAAAAAGCATTTGTGGGAAAAAAAAATTCAATACTGCAAATTCAGCTTACCTTTGGTTTCTTGCCAAGCCACACTAATGCTACTCCTGCTCTTTGAAACCGAGCCATGTAATGTGGTCACACCTCAGTGCAGCGTTTCTTTACTTTGTGTTTCCATATCCATTACTGCTAAATAATTTTCCCCACAATTTTAAGCTGTAGTCAAGAAAGAACTCAACTGTTCCTTGCCATTTCTTAAAACTGCCTTTAGCAATGTTCCCAAGAGCAGTTTCCCCGGGAGGGTTCTGGGGTGTGACGCTGTGGCCCTGTGGCGCAGGTGAAGGTGGCGGTGGATCCCGCGGAGCGCAGGCGCGCCATCAGCTCGGTGTGCAGCTACATCGTGTACCAGTGCAGCCGGCCCGCCCCGCTGCACTCCCGCGACCTGCACTCCATGATCGTGGCAGCCTTCCAGTGCCTCTGCGTGTGGCTCACCGAGCACCCCGACATGCTGGACGAGAAGGTCAGAGTCTGCCCTGCACAGGGCTGCGGTGCTGCGCTGAATGTGCCCAGCCTCTGCTCTCTGGAGTTTCTGAAAATAGTTTCTGTGCAAAATACTTCTGAACTTTAATTCCTGATCTTTATTCGTCAGTTTTTGGCTTTAAAATTACCTTTGTAGTTATAGGAATGTCTCAGTCTTTCTTCTTGCTTTGTGAAACTGGAAAAAGAGAAGAAAGGAGACCTAGGAAAAAACAAGAGAAATAGAGAAATGAATGGGGTAACCCATAGCTACCTGCTGCAGGTAGCCATGACTCTCCTCATTTCTCAGCTCTTACCTGACTAAAGCATTTTCTAGTCTTAACAGAATTCCTTTGATGCTAATATTTTGATAATCAGAGTTTGTTTCACCAATTTTCTAGAAACTGAGCAAAGCATAGCTTAATATAAGGTGGAATTTACTTGGTAAACTTCAGAAGAGCAGGGAATGAGAGACATGTTTTCAATTACTTTCTGCCCTTCTGCTTAAGAAAAAATGAAAAAATTTGAATGCCCATTTTCATTGTTACTCTCTTTCAGAGCAAATTTAGTGATCTTTGTGTTTTTATAGAGAATAGATATGTATTGTGTAATATTTTTTAATCTTTTTAGAAGGAACATTACAAATCTTTATATTTTGTTTGCTCTGTAACATATAAAAATATATATATTTTTAAAAAAGAAGAGGATTGAAAACCCACAAGCAGAACTTTATTTAAAGACACTTTCTGTGTGTGCTTTGGAGTACTAGCATGGCAGTAGGTGACTGTGATAGGATAGGTTCCCTGGATGTGGCACATTTCATTATGGTCTTTTTTATTTCAATTGCCACTCTAAGGAGATAGTGTTACATACTGGGTGCATTATGTACTGGCCACTGAGTAGCTCATTCCTGAGTCACGATAGTTAGATGAGAACCTTCCCCTCTAAGTATTAAAAATGCAGCTCCCCAGGTGCCTCCTCTTACATTTGTTTTAAATTTCACCTGCAGTATTGCTACCCTGTAACATCCTGATGCAATTCTTTGTGGCCAGTCTTTTCAGCTCCATGCTGGTTAATTTTGCTCTGTAAGAAAACTTGGTTTTTCTCTTTACCTTTTATTCTATGTCAACAATGAATATAAGGAAGGACAAAGGCCAAGGCATAGAACCCTGTCTGGTTTCTGGTGGTACACCCTGACCAATCATGTTCAGTTTTAATAACTTATTTATTCAGGAGAAGTCTTTCTTTATTGTTCTGTAGCTCAAGCCATGAGATCTGAACCTTTGTTGTAGCAATCTGAATATTTTCAGTGGGTGATTTTGTTCTGCACAGCACTGCTGTGTCATATCTGTGGTTCTGCTGGATGTTGGCCTCTCCTATAATAGATTTGTTGAAGCTTTTACAGTGTGCTTTCAGAATGTTCTTATTTTTCTCTTGTTGAATTAGATACCATGATGCATTTTACTAGATAAAGATGTTGCCAATTGAAAAATTTGGAAAAGGATTTCTTGCAGTTTTCCAGATGAGTTCATTCTTAATGTGCTTAGAACTTAAAACTTCTGCAAAGAGTCCCCGAAATGCATTTATTATCTCTTTAAGTATGTTTACATTTTTCAGTTGCATTGATAATAGTCCTCTTGGCAGTTTGGTATGTATGCAATGAAATACATTGTGTGTATTTATTAATTCAGAGCACTTTTTACCATTAGAATGTAAGTAGATAGTATAAGTACACACCTATAAACAGGAAAAATATCAGTTCTATAGCAAATGTGATATTATTTTGATAGTGTTGGAGTAATCTTCTGCTTTTAAATAAAAAACTCATATTACCAGCAGTGGTTTTTTTTTTTACTTAATGATATATCCAAAACCCTGAGATTTTGGATGTGTTTATCCAAGTGCTTCTGCTTCAAGCTGGTTTTTGCGTTTTAGGATTGTTTAAAAGAGGTACTGGAGATTGTGGAGCTGGGCATTTCAGGGAGTAAATCCAAAAACAGTGAACAGGAGGTCAAGTACAAAGGAGATAAGGAGCCAAACCCTGCCTCGATGCGAGTGAAGGATGCTGCTGAAGCTACACTAACATGGTATGTAATTTGTAATTTGTTTGTAATTTTGCACCTTTAACGTTCAGTATTGCCTTGTCTGAGAGTGTTTTAGAGGACTTTGCAGCTGGTGGTCTCTGATGGAAAAAGAGTATTTAAGAAGTTAGGCAGAAGTTCCCTCTCTTTGCCCTTTGAGCAGGGCTGTGCTCTGCCTTAGATCTCTCCCTCTCCCCTTGCAGCTGATAGCAGAAACAGATCCCTCTGGTCACTGTTTCCCCCTCCTGCCTCCTCTCTTCCTTGTTCAGTAAAACCCAGACCCTCCTCCAGCCAGCCCTGGTGTTCAGTTCCTGGCCAGGCCTCTCTGCAGACAGCAATTCCCTCTCTCTTTCACTTACCCCAGTGATCCCATCTTCCCATTTCCTCTTCTCCTCCTTCTGACAGCATATGCTGTTGCCTGCTCTGGTTAGGAAACTGCTAGACACTGTGTGGCAGCAGGGAATGGCACATGCAGCACATGTGTGCTGGAGCAGGATGGGATGGCTGCCTGCCCATAGCATTGGGCTTGATTAATATATTTGAGAGGTTCTGCTGGAAATGCAGTAACAGATAATGTGTGGGTTGGGAAAGGGAAGCACAGAGAGGAAAATTGGGATTTGCTCCAGAGAAGTTGGAAAGCACTGTGTTATGGGCTGATCAGCATAGTGGCAGACAGGACAGATTGAGGATGGGAAGGATAAATATGTTTTGCAAAAGGTAATAGCTGCTTTCTTTCTTGCTCTGCTTTGGAATCCAACTGTTATAAACATTACTGTTAGTAAAAACAACTGTGTAATTTCCAAGAAAAAGCAACTACTCATTGGAGCTTGTGGACAAATCCATATTGTTGCCTGGAAGTATTTATTATAAGTTAGAGGGATGAAACTATTTTCACAGTAAAAGGGAAAGTGTGTGGGGAGGGTGATCAATAGACTTGCTTTTGCTCTGGGTATTGGTGTTAAGGGTAAAGTCCTGACTTAGATCATGTGACACTGGACAACTGGACAACTCTCATTACTGGTTCCTGACATAGAAATTTTCAATTTCTAATAGTGTTAGTGAGATCCTGTAAAACTTCAAATTATTTAAAACAGTGCTTCTGGGGACCTCCTAAGGCTGTGGCTCCAAGTAGGTGGGCACTGTTGGACCCCATCTGGAGGCTTTCTCCAAGGAAGATTACATTCTATGATAGCTGGGCTTGTGTGATCCTAGGCCTTTTAGGGTTTTAAGCTACTGCAATCTGTTCTTGAAGAAAGCAAAGGCAATTGTAACTAGTGCACTGCCATGTCTGTGCTGTTTGTTGATATGAAAGGGCTAAAGCATGGATGATTGGAGAAAAAATGTTTTAAGAATGTTTTAAAAATGAACATAGGGCTATGAAAGGGTACAGATTTTCATACTGTAAAGCATGTCTTAATGTCTTTGTAACTGAGATTATAAAAAAGCTCGTTCTATAGGCAGAGCACCCTTATTTGTGGATTTTCATGTGTGTTTTTCTGAAGTTGCTGGTTATCTTAAAACAACCTGATGGGTGAGGGCAGATGTGCCCTGATAATGTAACTGTTAGGTCAAAACAGATGAAGAATGAGTGAAAGTTTGTGCTTGGGTGGAACAGTTCACTTATCTGTGATAACTCTCAACTTTATTCTCACTTGCAGCATTATGCAGTTACTTGGAGCATTCCCTTCTCCCAGTGGTCCTGCTTCTCCTTGCAGCTTGGTGAATGAGACCACGTTAATTAAATATTCCCGTCTCCCTACCATAAACAAGCACAGCTTCCGTTACTTTGTTTTGGATAACAGCGTCATCCTGGCCATGCTGGAGCAGCCTCTAGGGAATGAACAGAGTGAGTTCAGATTTCCCATTTCCTTCTTTCTCAGACTAAAACCTTCTGTATGGACCTGCAAAACAAAGGTACTTCAAGTAAAACACAACGTGTTTCTCATGTTTCAGGGGCCTTCCTGTCTGTGGGTGGGCACACAGAGCAGAGTGTTGCTCTGGGATGAAGTGGTGGGAATAACTTCAATGCCACTGATAATCAAACATGCACAAGCCTACCCAAATTGTTTATGCAGTTGTCCAAGTCTTTCAACCAGTTAGATCATATACTTGCTGCTGACTGCCATTGAAATAATGGGTGATAGATAAAAGCAATAGTGTTACATTTTGAAACATCCTTGTTCCTACAAGAACAAAAGTGTAGAGTATAGGACACTTGATAGGAGCTAGTGCTTAACATATGGTTAGTATGTCTCCTTTATGCTTGCACCATTGCTGCTGCTTGCTTTAGGCCTCCTATTGCTGCATATTTCTGTGGGTGCTTTCAGCTCAGGTGGTTTTAGTTGCTTATAACTTTCCCGTGTCTGATCCTGTTTGCTCAATGACACCTTCTGTAAAGGAGATTTGTCACAGGGTGTTGGCTATCACAGCTGAGTCCAACTCATTTCAGCCTCATAGACTTTGACTTGCATCAAGAGCTTCTATAACAAAGATCTTAAATAATGCTTTGAACAGAATAACTGATCCCCCGTAAGTCTTCACATGTCATGGTTTACTTAATAGAACCAGTGAAAATTCTTTAACGTGCTACCTCAGTTAAAGACTAACTTATGTTAGAGCTGATGCACTGTCCCTAATACATTTTCCTCATCTGTAGGTAGGATGGAGCCTAAAAACTAGTCTTGAAAGCAGAGATTGCACAGGCTGCATGAACTGGTGCTGACAAGTTGAGATCCAGAGTGCTCTGACCATGTTGAGAATCACTGAACAGATCTTGCAGGAAGTGACAGTGTTGGGAGCCATTGCCACATGTCCGCCCCTAGTTTGTGTTGGAGCAAGTGTGTTCCTGACTGGAGTGGCTTAGAGCATGCTAGAATGGTTAAGCAGTCCTCATCCTCACTCTGCCTCTGCTAAATGTGTTACTGTGGAATCCTGCAAAGCTGCTGGAATCACAAATAGATTATCTTTTCTTGCTGTGTATAACTTGCTTACAAATCCCCTTTGAATGACAAGATTCATTACACTAATGCACAAGTACATCAGGCCAGTTCTGAGGCAGATCATGGAAGTGAGTGACTGAGGAGCTGGTTTGGGTTCTCTCTGTGTGTATGCTTATGTCCAGGGTGTGCTGTACCCTGAACTTCCCAGGAAATACTGGGAGAGGAATAGGATTCTGCTAGTTACCTGGTGGTGCCAGTGTGTGGTTTATGTGCACAAAAGATAAATGCAAATACCTTTAAGAAGAAAAACTTATGATGAAGTACAGTGATCTCATGTAAGGTGACTAATATTGGTGGCCTTTTAAATCTTGAAGGAGGACTGAAATTCCTGCACAATGTTAAAGCCATCATTGTGCCAGTAGAAGGCACCTCAGGACTCTGTAGTCTGACCTCCTGCTGTAGACAGGGCCAGCACTGATTTGGACCAGGATACCACAACCTGGTGTTTTCCAAGTGGGTCTTGCAAACCTGAGAGGACAGCTTCTCTGTGTGCCTATTCCTTGTGGGGAAAAATTTTCCATAATGTGGAGTCAGGATCTTCTGAGTCTGTTTGACCATTATCTTTCATCCTTCCACTGTTCTTACTGCTGCTATTTGTGAGGAACTTTTGCAGGAGGTCATAGAAGCATCATGGAAACAGTGTCTCCATGTGGGTATTGTCTCACCTAAACAGGCCGTGGCTGGACAGTCTTTGATTTTCTTGGAGGTATTTTGGAGAGGAATGGTGATCTGCATGAATTTGGATGAAAGTTGCTTTTAATGATGAAACTGAGGTAGCAAGTATTGAGCTGACTAGCACTTTGTAAAGTAAACTAGCACTTTGCTGCTGCAGAGAGATTTGCTTGCTTCTCACCAGGAGTCTTCTTCAGGGTCAGGAAGGAGTTAACCATGAAAACAAACCTCTGCTGTCATGCCTGTATTTTCTTCTTGTTGACTGATTACACAGTGACCTGTTTGCAGTATATGATGATGTCTTATTCTCTTAACCCATGTGCTTTGCAGATGACTCTTTCCCCTCTGTCACGGTTTTGATCCGTGGGACATCTGGAAGATTTGCGTGGGCCCAGCAACTCTGTCTTTTACCAAGAGGAGCTAAAGCAAATCAAAAGGTCTCTATCAAAGCCCATAAAGAAATCTTTAACTTAGAGATGTTCAGCAGAAATTCTACTAATGTGAGACAGCCCCCCAGAGCTGGTGATTATACATTAAAGCTAAGCCATGGGGCCTTTGGCTGTAGGTAATGTGCCATATCTCTGGTGACTCTTTACCACTTGTGATTAATATTAACTACAGGCTGTCAAAGTGCTGTTGCTTTCTTGACTTGCAGACTGGCTTAAGGGTGGTGCTATTCTCTTTTTTTTTTTTTTTTTTTTTTTCATCTTTTCTGAAAGCATCTCCTGAAGTGGTGGCGTAAGGCACAGTGTATTTGGTGTGTAGGCAGGAGTGCTGGTGCTAGTTTTCAGGTACCAGGCAAAGCCCTTGCACCAGATGGAGTGAAGTCTGGAGATGTAGAATGTTGTGCTGCAGAGAGAGCAGGTCTTCAAGCTACAAAACCTGATGTTGCAAAGATGGCTGTAAACGTGCTGTGAAAAAAATTATCTAGATGAACTCTGGAACAGCTCTGGAGATGAATGGTAGAGGAGAAATGCCTCAGTCTTATTTTATTGTTTATTATTAAATTTCTTACTGCAGTTGTCTAATGGAGCATTTGTCCTGTCATGAAAATTTCTGTCTGTGAACTTCTCCAAGTCTTTAAGCTCTTCTCATGACCATCAGTAAAAAAAAACAAACAGTCATGTAGCTGAAAGGAGGGCTTGTCAGTCTCAGCTGGCAATTCACGTTTAGATGAATGTGGTGTCTGCAAAGCAGCCTTTGGGAAGACCATCCAGGAAGTCTTGTGCTATCTCTGGAGCTGAGACCCTTGCCTAAATAATCTCAGTCCAGGTGTGCTACCTCCTACACTAAAGGACAAGGCATGATCTGACTGCTGACCTTCTCACCAGGTTTAAGGGAACTTTTCCAAGTTGAAGGCATTCTATAATGTAATTTTAATGGTTTTGCCCTTTTGAAATGTAATCAGTAGTAAACTTAGAAAACAACACTTGAAGATGCAGTGAAAGGTCTTGCTTGGAGCTGATGCACCTCTAAACCTGCACCTAGATGATTTGTTGTTTTCGTTAGTAACTTGAAGTTTGGAATTACATAATCACAGTATCAAACACAATGTAGTAGCAATGTCAAAATTGCATCATGATCCATGATGCAAGTCTTTTGGCTATTCTGACAGTGCATCTCCTGACCCACAGCATTGCTGCTCTCTTTGAGATCTTGGCTTGTTGTGATCATCACAGTCAGGAGGGTTGAATTGGAGTTTCTCAGATACTTGCCAGCTTTCTCTGAATATAGTTAGAATGGATGGAAAATAAAATATGCCATGTAAGCTTGACTTTTTTTGGTGATTTGCAACTGTTTACAGGGTAGATGCTTAGCAAGGTTCATAGATTTCAGTTATGTCTTTTTAAAATTTATGGTCACATTTTTAATACAAGTCTATTAGTTTGAAGCATTTAGTGTTTTTTAATGGTGCTGTTCACTAATAGATTAGTGTAGTTCTGGTGGGGAGGGGCAAGAAAATGTTTTTCATCTTTTACAATATTGTCTAGTGATGCAATACCTTGAATGTAAAAACAACCCTTTTTTTTGTCAGACATTTGTACCAGAACCTCGACCAGCTCCTAAAAATGATGTTGGGTTGAAACACAGTGTGAAACACCGTCCTTTTCCTGAAGAGGTGGACAAGATTCCATTTGTGAAAGCTGACTTGAGCATTCCTGATTTACATGAAATCGTGAATCAGGAAGTAAGTAACTGTCTCCAAATTGATTTTGTTCTTGGGGATTTTTTTCTGTTTGTGAGCCATGCACTTATCTCTTACTGTAAATAGTTTTACTCTTTGACTTGTCCAATTTCATATTAATGGAATAATAACCTCTGCAAATTAGTTGAATCTATAGACTGCTCCAGGAAGATGCCAATGCTTTTGATGTGTTATTTAGGAGACATTGCTCAACATGTTTTATTACTGATCCTAATATCCTGGTATTGTAGGGAGCAATTACTTGCACTTTGTTGCTTCTTCTGGGGAAATGAAAGGGTCTCTTTTGAGACCTTTCTAGGGGAAGAAGAGAGTGCATGTCTCAAATATTTTAAAGTTTCACAGGATCTAATTTGTTTTAGTTTCTGTTCTCTTGAATAAGAGAAGCCATAGCTGATACTGGATATTCACAGAGCTCTCCTATGCCAACAGGTTGTGAAAGTGCTCACTTTGCAATGTTGCAAGGTCTTTTTGAATGTGTTTTAGCAACCATTCTGATGGTGGACTGCAGCTGCTGCTGTGGAGCTTGCCTAAGTGATGGAACTGTTTTCATAGTGGATCTTGGTGATTTTGGTGACATCTCAGCAGTTCACCCAATGTTTTCCAGCTCGAGGAGCGCCATGAGAAGCTGAGGAATGGCATGGCTCAGCAGATTGTCTTTGAGACTTCCATAGATCAGAGGAGTGAAGAGGAGTGGCGCAAGAAGAGCTTTCCTGATCCCATCACGGAGTGCAAGCCCCCGCCGCCAGCACAGGAGTTCCAGACAGCGCGTCTCTTCCTCTCCCACTTCGGGTTCCTCTCCTTAGAGGCTTTGAAGGTGATCTGATACCTCTTGGTGTTGTCCAGTTCCTCCAGTTCCCATGTGGTCTGGATTGACAAAAGGGGAAAAATAACTTTTGTTAGTGGAAGATCATCTGTGTAGTTCCAACTACTGTTAAGCTGCAGTCTCATCAAATCAAGTGATAGATTCCAGTATTCCAGAATTAAGAGCAGGGTTGTGAAAGGCTGGGCCTCAAATTGAACGTGCTCTGAATTGGTGTCTGTATCTTTGTTTTCAGTGGGTGCATAAGCCATCACAGTCAAATGTTCATGCTTAAAATCATTCCACAACTTGAGTTAGGTTTTGGGGTGATACTTGAAGACTCTGAAATATGAGTGCCATAGAAGTTTTGCTTCAGATATGGTTGTGCTGAGATGGTTTAATCATACATAAAAACTTTGTACATAATAGATGTAGAGGTTTCTTTTTAAAATTAAAATAATTGTTTTTAGAGGTGATCCATATTCCTAATTTGAAATTCTGCCTCTTACCTGTGGATTCTCCCTTGAGTTTGTTGCTTTTCCTTCCAGAAAGCTCTCAGGGGCAGTAGACTATAGAGCATGATGTCTGAAAGTGCTCAATATTAGATATTGCTGGTATTTAAGTTAATCTGAACTGCACATGCAACTGTGTGCATAGCTGTGTTATTCTGAAAGCATCTGCTGTTTTTGTTGTATTCTCTTCTTGAGCAAAACGTTGTCTCTCACTGGCAAAGTACCACTTTTATTTAATGTGAGTGGAATGCAACAAATTGTCAAACTGTTATGCTTGCTGTTACTCATTTACACTGACAAGATTATATCACATGAGAAATCCCTGTATAATTTTGCTCTTAGAGAAGTGAAATTGTCTTTTAGTATTTTAGCAGCTTGCCATTGAAGCCATGAAGACCTTTCAGTTAAGAAAGTTGGGTTTTTAAGCTGTTGAACTCTGTCTATTGGACAGGAACCTGCTAACAGTCGTCTACCTCCTCACCTGATTGCACTTGACTCTGCTCTTCCTGGGTTTTTTGATGACCTTGGCTACTTGGATTTGTTACCTTGTCGTCCTTTTGATACTGTTTTCATTTTCTACATGAAGGCAGGTCAGAAAACTAGCCAGGAGGTAAGTGACAGTGTAGAGTGCCAGCTAGTCTATATTGTCTTGTTTCTAGTAATTTCCAAGTGAGTAAAACATCTCTGCTGGTGATTGGAGTGGAATGTTAGAACCAGCACGAGCTAAAAGTCACTGCATACTCTCTTCATCTGTAGGTTGAAATACATTGCTCATGCTCAGGATTATTGTAACAAATTCAATGTATTTTTTAAATATAGATAAGATATATATTAAAATATTAATAGCATTTTTATTATCTGTTCTGTCCTTATTGTCCTTATTTGTAGAGTTGAAAGATTCAGATCAGAAAGGCATTTCAGCTTTGTTGGCTCAGCTTGCAGGGAAGGTTGCAGTTTGTTCCAGCAATGAGCAATGTCAAGGTAGTTTGGTTTCATTCTAATGTTAAACACATGTTAAAGGAGTGAAAAACTTTCTGCAAGTAGGGAAGTATTATTGCATTGTAAGTCTTTATGCTATAATATTTAGATTCAAAGGTGATTAGGTAAATCAGGTTGATTTGTGCAAATCTAAGTTGTGATTCTTTGTGACCTAGAAACTTGCTAAGAGGGTTAATGGGCTCATTCATAACTCTGTAGTAAAGAAGTGTGGGTTCTGTAATAAATCATTGTGTGCCCCTTGTGTCACTGTGAATGCACAGAACACTGCAGCACCTTCTACTTTGGTGTGGGACACAGATATTGAAACCAGGGTCGTCTGCCTTTGAGTGTTCACATTGTCGTTCTGAGTAGCCAGTGCAGTCTTTTCAACTGCAAAGTCAGCTGTGAAACAAGATATGCTAGGTTTGCCTTGGAGCTGAGACATGCACTTGCTGAGCTAGCAGAATGTTTGTATGCTCTTATGGAGCTCTCATGGCTTCCAACCCACGCTTACCCTGACTTGTTCTGAAGCACAGCTGTGGTTTCAATGTGCTCAGTAATGAGGATTAATAATGATATTTCAATGCAGTGTGTCTAGTCACTGCTGAACACTGTATGAAGCATAAGGATGGAGTGTCAGGACTATGTGGCTACACAAAGCCTCCATCCTGGAAGTTTTCCTTCCACCACCTATCCCTGCAATTTCTGCTTTGTTGGGGCCTGTGTCCCAATGTTCTGCTGCTGCTCAAGCCAAAATGATTGATGCCTCTGCCACAAACCAAATTCCTGCATGGCCCAGAAAGGCTGAGTGGATTGTTTGTTCCACCAACCCCAGTGGTTCTGGTACACAAATGGACATGTCCTTGTGTGCTGTTTGGTGAAGGGCTCAACTCCCTCTTGGTCATAATGAAGTAAAAATTGCCTTAACATGTGGAAACATCCCAGAACTCTGTCAGAAGTAGAATTAAAGTTTAACACCAACAGTACAGTGTGATGCTTGATTGAAGTGCACCCTCAATGCTGCTGAAAATTGTTTTTGAAAATCTGTTTCATAATTTGATGTGCTGTGAGGACTGCCCTTTAAATTGCTCTATATTGCATACAGGTGAGTAGTGAGGAAAATACCTCCCTCCTCAAATTTTAACTCAGTCTAATAGCGAAAACTGTCTAGAAAACTCTTGTTAGCTTTGGTGCAAGTGCAGGTTCTACACTGACAGCTCAGTGGTTTTTCTGATGAGTGCTTGAGTCTCAAAATTGCTGTTTTCAGCCATTGAATTAACTGTTTTTACAGACTTTGAAAATTCTGGCAGAAAGTCAAGTTGATAAAATAGGACAAGGCCAAGCAGGACAGGAGGATGCTGAGGAGCAGGGAGTAATGTCCATGTAGAAAGTCTGGGGTTCCAGGCTTGTTCTGTACCTACATTTGGGCAAAACCATGTTGGTGACAAAAGTTTAATTAAAAAGGTGGGGAGGAGGAGACTTGTTTCCTGCTTCTGTACCAACATGGTGCTGCTGGTGTTTTCAGATCCTGAAGAACATGGAGTCTTCCAGAATTGTTCAGCCCCACTTCCTGGAGTTCTTGCTGTCTCTTGGCTGGTCTGTTGACGTTGGGAAGCACCCTGGGTGGACGGGTCATGTCTCAACAAGCTGGTCAATCAACAGCTGCAGTGATGAAGAGGGACCTGAACAAGGTAAAACATAGTAAATGTCTTTCGTAGTAGATTGAAATGTTTAGGCTCCTTTAGAAGACAATTATCTTGCTCCTGTGTACCTATCTGAACGCTGCTGTCTTTTTTTTTTTGTTTTGTTTTGTTTTTGATAAATGTTTGCTAGAAAGAAATGTGTAAGTATTAAATTAAGCTTCAAGTCAGAATGAGCAAAACTAATGTCTCTGTGTTGTTGGGAGGAAGTAGCCTTAGCAAAAAAAATACCTCTGGGCTATATTTTTAAGATTTGATGAGTCTTTAATGTATTATCCCAAACCCATATTCAGGTGAAATCAGTTGCAGATTGTTCTGTGTATTGGCAAATAGGCTTGAAATACTGTGTGATTTTTTATTTTTATTTTTTTTTTTTT
>JAOTQP010000841.1:827978-844564 GCA_026413545.1 Cichladusa arquata
CACCCCTTCACAACAAGCAGCCCATCAAACACCTTTGTGGCTCCACATGAAGACAGAGTGGAGGACTGATTTTTTATTTTTATTTTTTTTTTTTTTTTTTTTTAGTGTTCTGTAAGTAGATTAAAATGAAATATTGTCTCAAACTGCTATTTATAGGTGTTTGAGGTATTGGAACCCACACATAGCTCTGTCTTGCTTCATTGATTCTGCTGTTTTCCACTAGAGGAACTCCTCTCCTGAGCTTGTCATGCACCACCCTTTCCCCATTCTGTCGCCCAAAATGATCCTCTGGAATGTCAGCTGCTATCCCAGGATGAGGTTGGGTTAGCTTCTCCCTTGTACAACTTGGTCAGATTCCCTGGGAATTGGCAGTGTCTGGGCTGGTTTCAGTGTCACTGCTCCAAGGCCCAGATGTGTTCTGGGTGATCTGGGTGGTCCAGAGCCATAGCCACAGCCTCTGGTGGGCCACCCAAAGGCAGTGGTAAGGCTGCTGCAGCTTGTTCAGCATCCTTGACCTAATGTTGGCATCAGGTGTGACATTGTCACAGCTGCAGATGCCTAAGCAGCACTTGCTCTGCTGTCCATTCACTGTGTCTTAGGAGTGCCCTTCACCTCTATCCTCAGCCAGCTGGAGGCTTCTCCTTGAAGTTATGGAATAAAAGTACAAACCACAGAAGGCTGGAAGTGTTGGGGAAAGGTTAGAGTACAGAGACATTGCTTTCTCTGAGCAAGTCAGGCTGGATTACAAAATGTTCAGGTCTGGATTTAATTTTGCTTTAAGGACAGGGTCAGGCTGTGCTTTCTCAGAGGCAGAGCCCTCTGACCTCCCTTTGCAGTAGCTGTGTCATAATGGCTGCAGAAGGCAGGTTCCTGAATTAGCAAAGGACCTGGTTTGATGTGGACTTTTCAACTTTCAGCCATTTGAATGAAAGCACAGACCACTAAATAGCTGAATTAATTAAACTAGCTTGAGGAAGAGGGAAATAGAAAAAGCATTCAGAAATAGAAGGAAGGAAGGGCAGGTTACTTCTAATCTGGCTCTGCTGGTGAATGGGCTGGAGCACAAGTCTGATGAGGAACAGCTGAGGGAGCTGGGAGGGCTCAGCCTGGAGAAAAGGAAGCTCAAGAGAGACCTTCTGACTCTACAACTCCCTGAAAGGCATTGTAACCTAGTCAGGGTCAGTATCCCAGGTAATGAATGACAGGACGAGAGGAAACAGTCTAGTGCAGGGTTATGCTGGATATTAGGGAAGATTCCTTTATGGAAGGGATTAGGCTCTAGCACAGGCTGCCCAGGTCAGTGGTGGAGTCACCGTCCCTGGAGGGATTTAAAAGCTGTGCAGGTGTGTAACTTGGGAATATGGGTTAGTGGTGAGTTTGGCAGTGCTGAGTTAACAGCTGGACTCAGTGATCTCCAGCCTAAATGATTCTGTGAGTCTAAAATAGCTTCCAGTGAGTTGTGGTTAAAATAATTTCATGGGAATGTTTCCTTGCAGCACCCCCAAAATCAAAGAAATTACTAAAGAGCTGGGTTCAAGTTGTGGTGCTGCTCCTTGGGAGCCTGTGCACTGCAGGTGTGGGAATCTTTTCCTGATGCTGAAGAATGGCTTGGAGTCCTCAACATGCCTCTTGCCACTTCTCTATCAGTATGCTGAATTTCACTGCTCCAGTGGATTTGCTGAGACAGCTATCCCAGGAACTCTTCTGTAAACTGAATCAGAGAAATAATTCATTTTAAAGTCCTTGCTAGTGTTTCTGGAGGTGACACGGGGAAGGAAAATTGGGGAGGGAAACTCTTCTCTACTCTGAAGGCCTGTATTGGCCAGTTGAGGTGAGGGAGTCAGTGGGGACTGAGAATGAACTTTCCTGCATTGACTGGAGGCAGACCTTTTTTCTAACTCTGCTTGACAGAGAAAAGACCAAAGAGAGCCTGTAGAAACTGGCTTGAATTCTAGAATAGTGTCAGACTGAAGTGATAAATGTTAGAATCCTTCAGAAATTGAATGACTAACTAAGTGATGTTGCTAGACAGAATGCTCAGGAATAGATAGTAGATGTATTCTTGTGACAGATGTGCTTACTAGAGTACTTGGAAACAAAGAATCCAGTACATTGGAAATGTGTTCAAAATGAAGCCACTCCCAATCCAAAATGCCTTTTCCTTCAAGATAGTAAAAACATTTGTCTGAGAAGGGTTGTTAGCTATGAGATTTGACTACTTGCATTTTAAAATGAGATTTGCATGATTTCTTCTCATTGATTGCACCTTGTATTTGAAGGTGATTTCTGATACAGTGGGTAAAGAAGAGTTTGTAAAGAGTGTGTAAAGCAGTGGAGCTTCCTTGTGGCTAAATGTTCCTTTTCCATCCTTTCAGATGATCTAATTATCTCAGAAGATGTTGGGGCAAGTATCTTCAATGGGCAGAAGAAGGTGCTGTATTATGCAGATGCCCTGACAGAAATCGCCTTTGTTGTCCCATCACCAGTGGAATCCCTGAGTAAGATCTCTCTGTACATGCTCTATACAAAAATGAAACCAGGATTTTTTGAGAGCTCCTTCAGAAGCAAAATCTAAATAAACTGAGTGGTGTGTTTAGCAAGATTCTTGTCAGAAAGATGTGGATGTTTAAATTACAGCATTCTAGTCCTTAGACTCCTTCCTGATGTGGCATCTGTTCTGTGCCTTTCTCAGTCTGAGCATCAGTAGATGTCCAGGCATGAAAAGCAGTTTTGTTGTTGCCAGGGTGCTTTAGGTTGGATATGGAGTTCACTATCAACCAGTGATGGCTATTTGTTTTTTCCTTTCATGTCAGTGATGTGCTCCTGCAGCACATGAAGGAGTGTTTGTACCACTGCTAAGTAGAGAAGCAACAGCTTTCAATGGCATCTTTGGCATGCTAAAAGTTGCCTGGAATAAAATATGGTGTAGCCATAGGAAGGAGGAGACTGTATTCTCTAGGAAATTGCTGGGATGCCTGTAAGTCCATAGGGAGGGCTTTATTGCCAATCTGCTTCTGGAGTAACTGGCAGTTGTCTCCTAACTTGTCTTCCTGCTTATGAGGACTATATTGACTTGACCATACATCTATGCATGTCTAGTTTCAAAAGCCTTACAACATTTTTTTAGTATCAAAACCTTATATATGATGATAGCTTAAGTCTTTTGGTGGAAGGATAGACAAAACCCACCTTTTTTACTTCTGGCTTACAGCTGATTCACTGGAAAGCAGTGTGTCTGACCAAGAAAGTGACTCCAACATGGATTTGCTGCCAGGAATATTGAAGCAGCAGCCTCTGACACTTGAACTCTTCCCCAATCACACAGACAATCTTAATCCCTCCCAGCGGGTAAGGCAAACTTGCATTGAAAAATGGTGCTTGCTTTTTTTTTCCCTTTCAAGAAGCATGCTGGCAATTAGGATTTTTGATAGTATATTATTTGTTTTCCTGGCATGTAGAGCTACTTGTTCCTTGCCATTAATCTCTGCTATCTGCTTTGGTCCTGCCAGAATTTGCATCTACAGTAGAAGATAGGAAGATTACATTACTTAAATATACTTAAATATTACTTATATACTTAAATATAAAACTTAGACTTGCTAAGTGGTAGTACTGTGTATCCTGAAATCTTGAGGTATGTGCAGGAAAAAGTATATGCAGTATTTACAGAGTAATTCACCCTCAAATCCATGGTTGGAAATTGAGGATGGATAGACATGAACACTTTTCCTACTTATGCAGTTTAAAATAGTGTGTCAGTTGTGTCCAAAGTAGCAGTAGTCCACTAACAAAGCAGAAAACCATGAACTGTTGTATCTGTAAGTGAAAGACTTACTACTGCTGATTACTTGTTTAGAATTCACTTCCAAATGTATATTTAGTTACTCCTTTAAGGTCTTCAGGAACATTAAAAGAAAACTTTTAACTTCAGGAACATTCAAGAAAAACTTTTAACTGATTCAAGGTTGAATATATATACACTAGTTGGCATTGAATACATGTAGGTTGGCGACCCAGATTGCAGTGAGTAGTTCCAGCACTGCTGCCCCTGCTCAGTAGTTGGCAGAGGTTGTACCTGGCTGGGATATGAATGACTGAGGAGCAGCTGGAAAATACTTATTGGCTGCATTATTGGACTCATGATGTTTGCAAATGCTACTCTTCCCTTATGTTCAAAACAGCTCAGTCCTACTTCTAGATCCAAGAGGATGCCTCAGGGCCGAACCATTCCACCAATGGGACCTGAAACCAAAGTCTATGTGGTCTGGGTGGAACGTTATGATGATATAGGTATGTACAAGTCCTAACTGTTCACTAAAGTACAAACAGAGCAGGAACCAGAGAAAAACTCTGATCCTTTTTCAATAAAATCCTAGATCATGGAACCACAGACTAAATTGGAGAGGGCCTTAAAGCTCACCTAGACCCAACCCCCTTCCATGTGCAGGAACACCTTCCACTAAACCAGATTGCTCCAAGCCCCATCCAGCCTGAACACTTCCAGGGATGAGGCAGCCACAGCTTCTCTGGGCAGCCTGGGCCGAGGTCTCACCACCCTCACAATCAAAATAAGTCCTTATTAATATTTGTAACAATGCTAAGATTCTGAATCAGTTCTTCAGTATTTGAGTTGTGATCCATAAGGTGTGCATGAATCAGTGGTCTGAAGTTTCCTTTAGTGCTGACAGTGCCTGTGAAATGCTGTCATGAACCTTCTTCAGCTCAGCACCAAAGGCAGATATGTTCCTCTGCTTTTGAGTTCTCCTCGACTGTTGTCTCCTAGGAGTGGATCTAGTTTTCTTCCTTTAAAATAATGGCTTCTGACACCTGCTGTTTCTGTGCTGGAGGGATCATCATCCTCCTTGGTGTGATGGCACCGTTGTGATTCCGTGTTGTCTCTTCAGGGGAGGGCTCCTTTGTTCTGCACTAGCGTTGCCTGGTCCCTTTCTGCTGTGTTGCTCAGGAAAGCTCCTGCTCCTCATGCAACTGTGTTTCTTAGTTTGGTGTTTCCTTTCTGCCTCAGGCTACTGCTGCTCTGGTAGAGACCCAGCCTTGCTTATCCTGTCACAGCCATGGTATGGCCATGGTGAACAGTGTTGAGGAATTCTTTGTCCCCAGGAGCTTCTTGAGTGCTGGTTCCAAGCAATGGCCTGGTCTCAATGCTGTGCAAGAGTCTGTGCACTGGCCTAACCCAGAAATATCTGCAAGACTGGCCAGGACCTGCTGCTTTATTCTGTCTTTGATTTCTAATCCTGGTTCCCAGTCTGGCAGTCAGGGTGGACCTTAATTAAGGCTTTAGCTCCTTCTAGAGTAAAGCAAACAAGGGAATGGGAGCAGCAATCAAGAGGAAGTTTTCTGTTAAGTGTAGATATAAATTCTGAGGAAGACCACCTTGTCCACAGCATGTTCCTCAGAGCCTGAGATCAGGAGGCAGGCAGCAAGTTCTGCATCATCATTTCCTTCTCCAGACATTGGCCCAGAGTGTGTTCCAAGCTGGTGTCCCTGACCCACTTCCTTCTTGGATGGCAGCTAAAGCCCCTTTACTGCAGGAGCAGCAGCTGTGCTACACAGGCATGCTTCTGCTTGACTGTTTCTTTCAGCAGCCATAGGAATCTCCCCGAGTTTTGGGCCTGAAGCTGGAGAAATGCATTTGTGAGCCTCAATAAGCCTGGCAGTTGGATGGAGGGAAGGGCAGCTCTTGGAAGTGACTCCTAGCCCAGAGGCTCTGCCATATGCTCCTTATGTTCTTGGCTTTTACCTTATGCTTCTGGTACATCTTTGAGTCTGGACAGTGAAAAGCTGTCACTTTGTAGTCAAGGTTGTCCCCCCCAGTGCCAGCTGCCTGCCCTCCCTCCTGCTCCATCTCTGAGTGTGTCCATGGCTCGCTGTGCTCTCCCTCTGCTTGCTCCAGCTGCTGTGTACCCTTAGCAACCCAGCCCTGATGGCAACATCTGGGTTTGGGCCTTAGACTCCTGCTGGAAGTACTGTCCTGCTGCCTGAACTGTACTTTTGTGAGTAACTCTCAACATCTCTTAATCCCTGAACAAGGTGTTGGGAAGTGCCAAATCCCCTTAAGGGATTCAAGTTCTTACTTTTTCTTCATTCACCCTCATTATCTGGTCTATGTTACCAAGTGCATGGCAGCAGAGTTGTAGGTTATGGTGGAGATTCTCAGAGCCTGGATATGAGGAATCATGGATATCATGTCTGTAGGATCAGGGCTCAAGGGAGCTTGTAGGTGTGAGTGGTTGGCATTGTTCAATGCTCCTAGCAGTATTCTGGAGGCTGATCACTTGTGGATGGGTGAAGGTGAAGAGAATAATAATTTGAAAGCTCTTTTTGTGGTTAAGTAGTTCATCTCCTTCCTGCTTTCATGGTTCCTCTAGAGACTTTGACCTTTGGGTTGAGAGAATGAGGTTTGAGTGCAGATGGAGTTGTTGAGTGCAGATGGCTGAGGTGTGTGTACCCTCTGTGAATGCTGAAACTGGAAGCCAAACAAAGACACTAGCTGTGCAAGAACACTCGTGCTATAAATGCTTGAGGACTGTGTGGTTTTGACTTATGATAAATAATCTTTCCTTGTACACAAGAAAAACAAATCCAAAACTATATTAGATAAATTCTATTTGGTGCATCCTGTTCTTACAGAAAACTTCCCCCTCCCTGATCTGGTATCTGAGACCAGCACTGGTGTGGAAACCACAGCCAATAGTAGCACTTCCCTGAGGTAAGACTGCTCTTATTTTCATTATTTTTATTGGTTTCTCAGTGTTTTTTGGTTGAAAAAGTGAAAGGGCTTTTCATATCACTGCAGATAAAATATAAATTAAAGAACAGAAAATGTACAGTTTTATCTGAGTCTGTGATGAACCTCCCTCCTGATTGGCTCCCTTGTGAGGTGGTTAATGCTGCAATACACACTTATACCCTGGCTGCAGGGCACTCCAGTTGTGTGGGGACAGACATCATAGGCATAGCACAACTGACAGAGCCCTTCTGAGGATCCAGAGCATGCCCCAGGATCCTGCTGCCTTAGCCATGAGGCATTTAAAACTTTCTTTTAACACTTAAGGGGTCATTTTTCATCTGTAGATTAGTTGAAACAGTGCTGTAAAACTGATTCAACAGTGGTGTTTTTCCCTTAAGATCTACCATTCCTGAGAAGGAAGTTCCTGTGATCTTCATCCATCCTTTAAACACTGGCTTATTCAGGATAAAACTACAAGGAGCAACTGGGAAATTCAACATGGTTATCCCGTTGGTGGATGGAATGATAGTCAGTAGGAGAGCTCTTGGTAAGCTAAAAGGTTTTAGGAGTGTTCATGGGGTTTTTTTATTTCTTTTTAAAAAATAATATATCTGCAAAGTACATGGTCTGGAATCTTTCTTTGGAAGAAGTGTCAGGCAATGCTGAACAAATGCAAGCCATGCTCTTTGCAGCAGCAGTGGGAGCAGGAACAGCAGAGGGAGCAGGTGGGCAGCACTTGGCTGCCAGGATAGCAGGAGAAAGCATTGGAGCTAGGAACAGGGCCTGTTTAAATAGGAGAGATCCAGAATGTTACCCTGGTGTTTAGCACAGAGAACTGAGGTGCCCCAGAGGGTGCTGTGGAATTTGGTTAATTTGCTGGCATGGTGTGTGTTCCTTCTGGTTTAGAAGCTAGATAGGGATGAGAGCCACAGCAACTGAGGATTTTCTTAATTGTTCAATGAAAATACCATGCAGGTATGTTAACAGGTTCTGTGTGTACCCTCTGCCTTTTCCTGTTCCTGGATGGATTCATGGACCTGCCCTGGTATTGGTGCTATTTAGCTTCAGTAACTGGGAAATCCTACCCAGCGAGAGCAGTACACAGGACAGAGTAAAATGAAGTGATGAACATTAGGAAAAATGTATATAACCATAAAGCTGCTGTTGGAGGTGACTTTCAGGTTCTAGGGTTTGTACGCTTAATTCAGTGACTGGCAAATTGAAGCCAGACCTGGGCCCTTAAATAACATTTTTGAATTCAGCTGATGACAGTGGCTTTTACTGAAAAACTATCAGGTATGTTTTCCTAGAGTTGGGCTTTTTTTTCTGCTGCATCATAACTATTAATATAGTGAATTTTTTCTAATCTCTTAAGTTCAGCAAGTGTAGTTTGTGTGCAGTGAGGTCCTCTAAATGTTTGTCTTTATGAAAGAGCTTGTGAAACAGCAAAGGGGTAAGGGATACTTGCTTCCTCAGAGGCATAGAAATTTCCTTTCAGAATAAAGTAAGAGAAAGTTAGCTGCCAGCTTTTGAGTGCTACTACTTCCATTCCCCACCTCCTCCTCCATCTGCATCCAACAGTGAGTTCCAGAGGGGTGACAAAAGTGGCAGGGCAGCGAGGGGAAGAGAAATTTGTTTGCAGCCACAAACCATCAGGTCTTTCCTGGTCTCCTTTCCAAGGGGAAGGCTCTGCAATTCCTACTGGAAAAAGGTACTGACAGGTACTTTTTTCATTCTCAGGGCTCCCCTGGAATTACCTGGTGTGACCCCAGGGCCCACCTGAGGTCCAGATGTGTGGCATAGCTGGGGCTGTGGTAATGTGACTCTTGTACTGGCTGCCCTGGGTTTGCCCTCTTGTCCTGAGGGTGCTGTTCCAGGCAGCTGCTTGGCTCTAGCAAAGCAGAGAATACTCCTCCTCCTTCTCCAGCCAGTTTAGGGTACCACTGAGTCCCTTTCTTCATTCTCTACAATGAAGGTCTTTACAAGCCTGGGGACCGTGGCTGTCTGTTATCAACTGTTCATGGAGAAAAGTTCTTCACTTGGTGGTGTTGAACGTCTCCCTGGGTTCGGATGGGACAGAACCCAAAATTGTTTTTGGCTGGGAAGCCAATAAATGGGTGTAGGACTGAATTTAAGCTTGATTCAAATGTTGTTTCTTTTTCAGGTTTTTTAGTGAGACAGACAGTAATAAATATTTGTCGGAGAAAGAGGCTGGAAAGTGACTCATACAACCCCCCCCACGTGCGCCGAAAACAGAAAATAGCAGATATTGTCAATAAATACCGGAACAGGCAGCTGGAGCCAGAGTTTTATACCTCACTTTTCCAGGAGGTTGGGCTCAAGAACTGCAACCCCTAGGTCATTATCCTTCGAGGACAATTAGATCAGAGCTTGGTGGCTACACTAATGAAAACAGTTAAATAACAACAACAAATCTTCTCAGCCCTCCGGAATTCAGGAAATCATGTTCTAGCACAAGTCAGCAGATACCATGTGGGAGGAATGAGAAATGAATCCGAAACATTGCAGTTGGGATACTGACTTGATTCACCTACCCTCAGAAGATTACTGAATTCCAGTCTTCCTGGATGCTAGCAAAATAATCTCTTCACCCAGTCATCCTTTCCAGACTAATTAGGAACTGTAGGTGTCTTGCTGTGAGGGGAAAACAATCAAAGTAAAGCCATCTCTGCATATGAAGATGGAAATAAGAATACAAACAAACCTGCCATGAGACACCTTGCTGCATTCACGTGTCCAAGGGCAAGGGAGCAGGATCTTTCCTTGGAGAAGGAGTCTGTTCTGGAGCATTTACTTTCCCTGTAAGAACTTCAGAGACATTTTCAGTCCCCCTTCAGTGCTCAACAGAAGATCCTTCACTGGGTGTAACCCATCTGTGTAGCAGAAGCAAGAGGAGGAAGATTGCTTGGAAAGAGCAGGCCCTGAAATCCAAAGCCCAGATGTGTATGTGGCCACTCCCTGCAGGGCTCTGAGCCAGTCCATCTGCATACGAGACAACCACCACCACCTGAAATTATCTGCCTTTCCAAAAGGAGTTATTATTGGATAAGAGCTTTTGGTTATATAAAAGCGAGGTTATGACTCTCAGATCTGTTGCAAAACGTCACATTTAATTTCAGTAGCTTGATTTTTATTTTTTAATTTTTTTTAATGCAACTATTTAATTTATTTTGAAGTGTTGGTATCACCTACTCACCATTTCCATAAAAAGCATAAACATCACTTGCCTTCCTTCCATTGGATTGAAGGCTGAGATTTTGGGGCTGCCTCCTCCCTGTTATTTATAGCATGAGCAATTTTTGCAGCTTCTACAACACTCTTCAGAAGCTCCTGTTAAGCAGACTAAACAACTCAAAAAGAAAATTCACAAATTCTTCTTTTCCCCGTTAGTTTCAATGCCATGAAAGCCCCTTGAGAGTTGTAACTTCACATTGTTTTGAATCTCCTGTATGTTCTCACATTCAGCAGCAGCACTTCCCTTGCACCTAGGTCCGAAGTTTTCATCTTCAGCCTCTGGCTTTGATGTGTTGAGGACTCAAAGGATGTGCTGGGAAAAGATGTTTACAGCTACAAGTGTGGTATTGGGATCCCAGAGGTGTGGTGGGTGCAGGCAGCCCTGGGAGCACCTGTGGCTCCTGGCACACCCCAGCTGCTGTTGCAGCAGTGAATTGTGGCTGACACTCCTGGGGAGGTGCAGCCTGGCAGCAGCAGAGATCCTGATCCTTCCAGCACTGGCTGCTGGAAGAGGATGAGTGAACAGGGATTTGGAGAGCTCTTCACATTATTTCCAAAGTGGTTTTAATAAGCTGTGCATTGCAATAATACCTGTCAGGCATTGAATTTTGATATTTCACAGCTAGTTTTTGCAACAGTTCTGACTTGAAGCAGTCTTAATTGTTTCATGACAACTTATCTGCCAAGGACAGACCTCGCTCCTGCCTTTCCATGTGGTTTTTCACAAAAAGTTAATGGAAACACAGGCCCCTAAAAATACATGTGAAAGGACTTTAAGGTGGTCAGCTGAGGTGATGTGTGCTTGTTGCAGGGAGCAAGTGCACTGACTTCTCAATTCAGGAGCTGTGGAATTTGATCCAGATGAATAAAAAGTGAAAAATTTAAACCATCCAAAGAAAACTCCTGTAGCAGATTGTGTGCTGGCTGGCCCATACCTGTGTGCTGCCCAGGTGACACAGGGCAGGAGGAGCTCCAGGGCAGCATTTGGGTGCATTGGCCAAGCTGTGCAGGGAACTTAGGCAGCCTCATTCTTCTGCCAAACTCTTGCCAGGAGCAATTGAATGCATGGATGCTAAATTTACCCACACTGTATGTACCTATTGGACCAAAACCACTTGAGCCCACTGGTTTAAAAGGCATGAGCAATGCATGTGTAACCAATAAACATCTGAGCACTCCCTGTGTCTGCACAGTGATGCTGTAACAGCAACCCCACCTACCCTGGCTGAGTGTTACACAGTCCTGGCAGATGCTGCTGTCAGGCAGGAGGGAGCAGTCACAAATGCAGAGATGGGTGTTGGGGCAAACCAGGAGTGGTTGCTGGCAGGGATAGCCCAGTGGACTGCCTGAAGATTTACTTTCTTTAAAAAGACCTGTGCTTGGCTGAAGGGGTGTCTTGGGTCTTCTTCCATGTTCACCTAAGGCCACCCATGGGAGCAGTAACAGCTGTGAGGGCCAAAGGAGTTGGCAGGAGTCTGGAAAGAAGGGAACTTGGGCACATTGTGGCCTCTCCCACTGCCAGGGGATGGATGTTTAGAACATGTGTCAGCTGAGGTATAGAACCAGCTGGTGAACAGGTTACAGGTGCTGTGACCTGGCTGTAGGTGATTGGCTCTCTGGAAAGATGAGCCTTCAGGAAAGTCACAATTCATTATAAAAATGTTGTGATGCAGAGCTGTGCTGCCATCCCTCATGGTTTGGGTGCTGGTCACAGCAGTGGGCACCCTGGGCAGGCTGTGCCAGTGCAGGGTGCCTGCAGGCACTGTCCCTCCTTCCCCAGGATGTGTGGAGGTCTCAGGCTTCATAACAAAATGCACCCCAGCAGTCTGGGAATTGTATCCATCTCCTCTCAAAGTCTGATGGCTTTAGCTAGTGCAGGGTACTACCTTGAGAGCTTTTCCCCTGAAGGCTCAGAGCAAATGAGGTTTATTTCCATGGTGATTACAAGAGTTAACCAAGAATCTGGATTTTTTTTTTTGAATATCACAAACTGCTGCATAAAATTTCTGACCTGATGCTTGAGTGGCTTGGGTCAGCATCCCTGTCCATCAGAGGGGATGAGCACTGACACACCCCCAACCTACAACTGTTCCACAGTAATTAAACTGGGACTCTTCATCAGACCTTTCAGTTTGGGTTCATAATTCTGTTTTAACAGCAGGAGGTGACCACTCACATTGTTAAACACAGTGTTGAAATTACATTTTAGTACCTTAATAGAGACATCTAAAGAAAAGCCATTCTTTTAGAGGTACTTGTAGAAAGGCATTAGAACCTTACAGCAAGCAGGAGAGGGGGAGGACAGTGCCTGTGGAAATGGGTGCAAGTGTGCAAGGCCTGGCTGCCCCTGGGCTGTACCTGCTGGGTTCTCCATAGGTCACAGTGTTTCTTTTCACAAGGTTCTACGTGCCCAGGAAGAGGAGAAAACTAAATTTCAGCCTCACAGACAAATTTGATGCATTTTCGTGATTGTGTAATTGAATGATACCTTTGAAGGCAAACACAGCCCTTTTCCCCATGGATTTAGCAGGAGCAATTAGAAGTGAGAATGCCAGATATCATGTGCTTCAATCATAGACAATTTGTATGAATTCCTGTATGTTGCCAAGACATGAACGTTCTGTTCTTATTGTATTTTTCTGTAAATATTCCTGGCGCTAAGTTGTAAAGTAAAGGTAAAATGTAAATATGAAGATGTGAAGTATGTTCTGTTGTCTCTAGTACTTTATCTCTTATTTGTTTAGGGAAGGCACAGAAAGGCTTGTTTGTATTTATGCCAATTCTTTGTCCAGGAGAAACACATCAAATATTGAATGTAACACAATTAGTCCAATAAATTTTAAAGATTCTTATCTAGTAACTTTGCAGTGCTCAGTTTTTAGTATTTTCCAAAACCTTGGTAGAAATTCTCCAGTGGAGATATTTCCCCAGACAACAGCAGACAGAGGTAGCAGAATTGCACACTCTCTTTGCCTCGGTAGCTCTGGGACCAGTGAGGCTCACAGGTAAGGAAATCATGTTGTATCTTGATAGTGTGGGGAGTGAAAACATGAAAGACTGGCTTTTGAAGGGAGCTTGGTGCTCCTGCAGTGCCACTGTTCTCCAGTTTCTCCATGTGCTGCTTCCCATCCTAGGGGTGAGTCCCCTGTGGTGCAGCCACTCCAGGCACCCACCAGGACAGGGAGGAGCCAAATGCTTCAGGTGCAGAGTCCTGTGAGGGTGAGGGCTCTGCTGGCTGGGCAGAGAGGGGAGGAAGGACGAGACTCCACAGCTTTGGATTTGGAGAGGAGCTGGGCAGCAGTGGGGCCCTGTGTCCCAGGGGGGTGGTGCAGCCAGAGAGCCCTGGGGAACTGGACTGGGCAGGAGAGAGGTTTTGTCAGGGCCATCCAGCCAGATCCCCACAGACCATCTCTGAGCTCCTTAAGGAGGGGATGAGTTCTCAGGGTGGGTCAGGGCTGCAGGGTTTGTGTGCCTGTGCTTGCTGCTGTGGTGCAGGGGCTGTTTCTCTGGCAGGGGCCCTGTGCTGTCCCTGGGATCTCACCTTGCAGCAGCTCTGGTGCTTTGCCCTAGCTGCCCCACCTGAGGACTGGAACAAAAGCACTGGAGTGACTGGTCCAGAAACCTCAAGCTGTTTTCCTGCTGGCTTCATCTTCAGTAATTTCACCTGGTGCCACCCACCCAAGCTCCTCGCCACAATTCTTCAGGGAAGGTTGAGGCAGGTCCCACAGTGATTTCTGAAGAATCACAAACATGAGTGATAAACAGTTGAATATCTTCCTCTGCAGCCCCAAAGTGCAGGGCCAGGGGCAGGAAGGGCATTCCGGTGCTGGTTTGGAGCCTGATGCTTTCTTCTTTCCCACTACAGAGGGATCAATACTCCCAGCAGTCTGGGAGGCTGGAAATCTCACCTAAGGCTTTGGATTGGAAGTGGGTCTCCACCAGCCAAGTCTTGGAACAGGTGGTGGTTGGCAGATGGGGCCTGTGTGGGGAACAACGTTCCTCTGTGAGCCCAGGAACTCAAAGGCAGCTCCAGTGGCTCGGTGGCCTCCAGGTCCTCAGGGCAGGAGGAGCCAGCTGGGAGCAGCTCCTTGGTCTCTGTGAAAGGTTCCCCATGCCTCAGGTGCTCCATTCCATGTGAGTGGAGTGACCTGGCAGCACCAGGTGATTGCTGCAAGAACAGGAATAATAAATGCTGGGATGAGGCAGGAGTGGCTGCAGTGTGAAGCAGTCAGGGCTGTGCCCTCTGCCACAGCCAGAAATGAGAATTAAATTCTAATCTGTTGTTAACGAAGGAGAGCTGCTCTGTGGGGCACACGTCAGCTGGCAGCACCCCGTGTCAAGCAGAGGAGCTGTGGTAGGCTTGCCACAGGAATGAAGAGGAGATGACTCCTCCCCAGCACCCTCTATTTTCATCAGCTGTTCCTATGAACTTCCTGAGGAAGCAGAAGCATGGCACACCGACACCCTGCTCTCACTGCAGCACGGCTGGTTTTGTCCACTAATGAAGCCAAACTGCAGTACAGATAATTGTCCAGGCTGAAATGTAATTTAGTTATTGTTTTAACTGAGAAAATGTTTAGCTGCCTGCATTGAACAAATGTCTGTCAGGACTGGGGAAGTGGCTGAAGGTGGAACTGGGCTGAGCCATGGCTGCTGGCATCCCCCAGCACTCTTGCTGCAGTGATGAGTGCTGGCAGGGTGTGTCCAGGCCAGGCAGGTGCTGATGCTGTGCCCTGGGCTATTCAGTGCCCCCAGTGTCCCTGGACCGTGTCAGTGCTGCTGGGTTGTCCCTGGGGACACTGGGCTGCCCAATGGCCACATTGACTGTGTACCCCAGGGCTCTGGGGGCCACTGTGCATCCCAGGGTGGGGGTCAGGTCATCTCCATGACAGCATCACAGCATCATGGAGGAGGCAGTGTGTTGCTGTGGCAACCAGGAGCATCCTAGGGGCCTCGGCCTTGGCTTTTGGCTTTTCATGTTGCTTTGGGGATCCCTCTCATAGCCAGGTGTGCTCTCTGGAAGCTGTGGGCAGTACCAGGGCACAGCAGCAGCCACGGGAATTGGGTGGAGGCTCACCTGGGTGCAGGTGAGGTTTAAACCTCTGTTCTCCTTCCTGCAAGAGCAATGAGATTTTCTTCATTCCTGTATTTATTTTTATAGATTCTAATTAAAATTATAAACAATAGATTTATTCTATTTCTGTGGTACCAAAAGCAGCCACCCTACACACAAGGCCCAGCTGTGCCTGGCACCCGAGCAGGGTGTGGCAAGAAGGGGTGACACACTGCAGCTCTGGGCTCACACCAGGGATCCTTACAAAGGTGTGCTGGAAAGGCAGAGATGGGCCACTCCATTGCTGGCTGTCCCCAGAGCTGGTCTCAGTGGGACAGGAAGATCCACAGCATTGGCACCCCCACCTTTGCCAGCTCTGGCTGCTTTTGGGTGGTAAAGGCTCCTCTCACCAGGGCAGAGCTCAGGCAGAGCAGGGGTGTCCTAGGAGGGACAGGGTGTGGGCCAGCATGTGGAGCTGGTGGTCAGTGTTCCAGTGGTCCTGGGCTCCCTCCCATTGTGTGTCAGCCCTGTCTCCCCTCTAGGGTTTGAATTCCCCAGCACAGGCCACCCTTGCCATGTGCCCACATCCCTGGGATTCCCACCAGGAGCTGGTGTCTGCCAGCACGTGTCCTTCAGCCTCCCCCAGTCCCACAGCCTCCCCCAGCCACCTGCAGACTCTGGTGAGCCGGGGGGGTCTCTGCCCAGCCCTCCCATCCAGTCCAGGAGGAGGGTGGTCTGCTGGGACTCCCCTGGCTGGGACCCTCCTGCCCAGGCCCCGAGGTGCTGCTGGCACAGGCTGAGGGCAGGCAAAGCCAGGGGGGCCCAGGGCAGACCCTCCATGGTGCTCCAGCCCCATCCTGACAGGCATCCCCAAGCCAGCACTGGGCTACATGTTCCTCCAGGCAGGGCTGAGGGCCCAGTGCCCTCCTGCTCCCACAGCAGCCCCTAACAAAGCCCATTTGATGACATTATTAAATGATTCAGTGCATTTTCTGCCTCTTAAAGCACTTAATATATGTGCCTGTGTGATTCATTATTATTATTATTATCTAATAAAAGATTATCTGACTCACTTTAATGTTTCTTCCAATTACAAATTGAAATTGTTCCCACTCTGACCTTGCAGCTGCTGGATTTTCTAAAATTAGCCATAATGATGCATTTTACTAAGATAATTAATTAGCTAAACTGAGAAAATTGAGTAGTAGAACTGTTTCACATGCTGCTAATTATCTTTTATTATGTCATCTTTACATGCAAATAAAGAAATATTGTGATTATTTTAAATACTGTTTTCATTAGCTAATTCACTCATTAGTGCAGCGACGGCTCTGTCTTCCCCAGCAGCAGGAGTCTGTAGGGACTTGCTGCTCATCAGCTACAAGACTCTGCCTTTCAGGTTGAGAAAATAGAGTTACAGTCCAAATTAGGTTTATTTTATCAATTTATTTTAATGGTGGTTATGGGAGGCGAGCGGGAGGGGTCAGGGATGGTGGGAGAGCCAGGAGAGCCAAGGACTCCTGCTGAGGG
>JAOTQP010000841.1:844664-855177 GCA_026413545.1 Cichladusa arquata
AAGGACTCCTGCTGAGGGTTGTGGGGGCTCAGGTGGGGGGGGATGTGAGGTAGGGGTGCTGCCCCCCTAGACTCCTCTTCCCCAAGGGCCTCCTTGCTCAGGATGAGTCCTGTGATCCCAAGCTCTGTTCCAGCCATCCAGAGCACCTGAAGCTGCTCCTGGCACCTTGAGGGAGTCTGAGAGCAGTTAGGGGGGCATCATTCATGGTGCTGTGCAGAAACTCTTCCTGTCAGACCACGGGGGCTCTGGGGCAGCAGCACCGGTGCAGAGGGAGCCCTGGAACCTCCCACTTCTTATATCAGAGATTTCCTGCTCCAAGAGCCAGGTGGTAGGCAGGAGATGGGGGGGATGCTGAGAGCCCCCCATGGCTCTCTGGGGGCTGCAAGCCTTGCTGACCTGGTGCTGGCCACAGGCAGGAGCTGCTGCATTTGGGGAGCCCAGGCCACACTCACATGCCTGCCAAGAGCTCCTGGAGCTTCTTCCCAGCTTCCCGCTGGCTCCTGGGCAGTGGATGTTGGGGGTTTTGTGTTCCCAGCTTGGCTGTGGCATGCAGGTCCCCTCCTTGGCACAGGCCCAATGGGCACGGGATGGATTTTTCTCCCTCCAGCCTTTTGTTCATAAATACCAGCTGTATTTATTCCAGTGGGGAATTTGGGGTGTAAGGGCCTCCAGGCAGCTGGCTTTTCACAGCCCTTTATGACTGCAGAGGTATGAACAGGGATGAGGATCAACCACAGGCACGTTTCTGACTCACTGCTGCAGATGAGGCAGCAGCTGGAGATGGGGTGGAGGTGGCATTGCAAGGTGCCAAGGGAGTCACTGGGCAGTCACAGCCTGGCTCCCTGGCTGACACCAGCCCTGGCACTGCCCTGCCTGCAGGGACAGGCAGAGAGATGGAGCCAGCACTGCCTGCTGCAGGATGGGACGGGGCAGCAGGGACCCTGGGGGCAGTGGGACAGAGCACCAGGGCTGGGATGCAACAGGAGCTGCTCACCTGGCACAGCTGCCACATTCTGGGCTGGAGCTCCCAGCAGTGTGGGCACAGCCTGGAGCCTCCTGGAGACTGGAGCACCGGTGTGTGCTGGGGCAGAGGGAGAAGCTCAGCCCCAACATGGCTGCCTGCCTGTAGCACAGGAACCACAGAGTCCACTGAGCCCTGTCCTTGCAGCAGAGCTATTCCAAAATCTCTAGGCCCAAGATCTGTGTCCTTGAGGACACTCCTGCAGTGGCACAGGCTCCATCCTGGGAGATGTGCAGCCCACTCCAACTGCACCAGTGACCTTGCTTTGGGCAAGAACTGGAACTAAGCATCTCCTGAGCCTTAAAGGACCTCGTCACCCATCATCCCATAATCCTGAGTCCCTGAGTGTGGAGGCCCTGGAGCCTGTCCAAGACACAGCAGTCTCCATGCCCTGGAAGGAAAGACCCTAAGTTGTCAGAGGGACATTTAGGGCACGGAGACAAAAGGCTTCTCCCCACAGTCCTTTGCAGGTTTATGTTAGTATACCCCAGTTCTGCTCTCCCAATTGGCCTGTGGGCCCAGATTACCCTTGTCTCCCTCTATGGCCTTTCCCTAGAATGTTCCCCCTTTCCCTGGTCCCCATTGGCCCCAGTTTGCTGCAGCGTTCCACCCCTGTTACCCCATTGGCTCCCCTGATCCCTTGCCCCCCATGCACCACTTTCCCCTACTCCCATTGGACCCTAATCCCATGCTCTGCCCCTCTTTTTAAACCCATGTTTAAACCCGAACCCCTCCATGTTCTGTGTCTTTTGTCCCTGGACCCCTCCAGGGTGTGGTGATGTTTTACCCCATGGGAACCCCATACCAAAGACCCCTCCTGTCTTTCCATCATTGAGCTGGCTGTGTGTGGGTCTGTGAGCGTGCATGTGCCTGCCTGATCGCCCTTCCATTCGAGACTGTTTTTGGGAAGGTAGTGGCACCTTACCTCTGTCTGCTCACCGCTGAGTGGGTCCAACATGGGGCAGCTGATCCCTCAGAAGTGTCTCCAGCGACCCTGGCCGATTTTAAGTCATGCTTGGGTGACCCACTTCCCCAAGTAGAGTTCCTGAATTCGTGTGGGACTTTTCCAAGGAGGGCAGCCAGCAGCCCTCCCTGTGGGGTGTCGAGGGAGCGATGTCGAGGATCAGCTGTGCCGACGAGCCACCTCGAGACCTTTTTGTCCCCCCAGCACTGGTGAGGGTGAGGTGTGTATTTTATTTCTGCGGTGCAGATCCCCTTTCCTAACACCTTAATTTTGCGTTTTAGTCTTGGGGAACAGGAAAAGGGCAGAATGGGTGGGAAGCTGACTGTTCCACCATGGGAGATTTATTTCCATGTTCAGGACATCTTTTTTGAGGGAAACAATTAAGTTTTCAAAGGGGGAGTTAAAAGCTTTTATGCATTTTCTGTTTAAGCATTTTTCTGTTATTTCACGTGAAGCTGTGTTGTCAGTTGATTTTTGACCACCCTAGGGTGGTCCTGGAAGACATAAAAATGGAGGCTAAAACAGCCTTGCTCCAAACACCCGGTGGCACCACCCCCTTACAGCACTTTTCACACATTAAACAGGGCATGGACGAAACTTCTATCAAATTTGTGGACCACATCAAAAGTGCCATCAACAGACAGTTGGAAGACCTGATGACCTGAAAAGAGCTACTTTGTAAATTGGAAAGGTCAAAGAGTGCAAAAAGGTCTTGAGGACCCTACCATTTGATCCTGAGCCACGACTGAACAAATGGTGGAAACCTGCACCAGGCTAACCACCACTGAACACCCAATTGCCCTGGCAGTCAGTAAAGGGTTGGCAAAAGTGATGGCAATCAACAACATGCACCCCTTCCCCAAACAACCACTGAGGTGCTTTAAATGTGGTGGACTTGGACATACGTGACGAGGATGTACAGCTGGAGCTCCTGTGTCGGGCGGGGTGAGGGTGGAGTGCTGCCACCGCCCAGAGAAGCGTCTTTAGGAAGATGTCCTGGTGGCACAGGCAGCGGCCTCGCTCCCGGGAGAAGTGATTGAGCTCTTTGTGAATCCTATCAGCGACGCTGAAGAGAAGGGACGGGAGCCTCATATGGGGTTCCAAAGAGCAGCTTTATTGGTCTTCTCCTCAAAGGGGTCCAGGGACAAGAAACTCTGAATAGGGCTGGGGGAGTAGGGTTTATATAGGAAAGCTTAGGGGCGGGGTAGAGCAACAGACCAATTCACTGAGGGTGCAGGGGCGGAGCAAAGGGGAAGGGCCAATGGGATACAAATGATTTGCCTACAGCAGGGAGGCATTATGGGAGAAATATTCTTCTCTATTACCAAAGGTGGGTGTCTAAGAGCCCTCTCTCCAGGGGAGAGCAGCTAGCTGTTTTTCTGTCTGCTCATTGGCCTCCACATTCCTGAAAACTGTAAAAATGACAAAGACCATTTTAACAATTATTCTTACCATCAGCAGTCTCCTCACCATCCCACTCAGCAGCAGCAGCAGGGAAACTTCCATCCGAGAGCAGGGTGGCTCCGTGCGATGGCACCAAGCTCCAGGCCCTTTCACCCTGTGCTCCCCACCATCCCATTGGATGGAGAGTCCATTCCCCAAACCATCGTCTGTGAGGACCAATACATGGAAGGGGAACACTGGCTCACCGAGGCCTTCGAGTGCATTCAAGGTGGGACCTGACGCTCGCTGCTGAGCGTGCTCTCAATCCAGTTAGATGACAAGGGCGTTTAACACATTCCAACAGGTAAACATGGAGCCTTGGATTGGGAGCAGGATGTTTTGGTAATAGGAGACACATTTACCAGACCGGACAGTCTTCATATAATCCCTGAGGATTAAGGATCAAACAGTTGGACCAAGGGAACAAATCACCATTCAGGTGATTTGTGTGGATCCACCATTCTTTTTGCCAAAAAGGAACTGTCATCGCACAAGCCTACCTCCTACCAGAATGGACAACAGAAGTGCCAGAGAGCCCCACAGCATTTTGGGCTGAGACTGTGGGCAAAGACAAACCCATTGTAGAGTGTGGCCTGTCCTGCCGTGGAAATGAAATTTAGAATCTGGAATTGATGGACACCAGAGTTGACATCACCATCATTGCCCACTCTGAGTGGCCCCAGGACTGGGAACTGGTACCAGCTAGCAGGGTAATCTCTGGGATTGGGGGTGCAGCTCCATCCACGCAGAGCAAACTTAACATTCTAATCGAGGGTCCTGAGGGCCAGATTGCGACGATAAGACCTAATAAGACATAATTCAGCACTCATCTTGTTATGGGGCAGGGATGCCCTGTCTCAATGGGGGGCAAGACTGGAAATCCCTTTACCATCATGGGATTTCTAGTCGGGGCCACTGCGGAGCACACCGTCCCACCGCTCACCTGGAAATCTGGTGTGGGTGGATCAGTGGGCCCTTCCAACTGAGAAGTTAAAGGCTCTTCAGTCCCTCGTGGAGGAGCAGATTCCCAAGGGCCATGTTTGTCCCATCTAATAGCCCTTGGAACACCCCTGTCTTTGTGATTAAAAACCCTGACAAAGACAGGTGGCAGCTCCTCCATGACCTCCATAAAATCAACGAGGCCATTGAGGACATGGGTCCCTTGCAGCCCGGTCTGCCCTAGCCCTCGATGCTCCTGGTGGAAGGGAGCTTGCAGTCATTGATATCAAGGACTGCTTCTTCAACATCCCCCTTCATCCCAGAGACACTTCACAATTCACATTCTCAGTCCCATCCCTGAGCATCTCTCAAATGCTACCACTGGCAAGTACTCCCACAAGGAATGAAAAACTCACCCACCATCTGCCAGTGGTACATAGCCCAGTAGCCCAGTGATTCTCACACCCATCAGAAGAGCTTTTCCAGACACTGTCATCCTTCACTACATGGATGACATTTTAGTCTGTGTGGAAACTCAAACTTACCTTAACACTGCCGTCAAAAAAACCATTGAAACTGTGGAAGGAGCTGGCTTTGAAATTTCAAAAGAGAAAATCCAGTGCACCTGCCCGTGAAGCTACCTTGGACTCCAGATTGGTGAAAGGAACATCGTACCCCAGCAGCTCACCATCTGCAATGACCCAAGGACCCAGTGGGATCTACACCAACTCTGCAGGTTGATCAACTGGGTTCATCCACTGCTGGGGATCACGACCAGGGACCTCTCATCCCTCTTCAATCTCCTCCTTGGAAGCGAGGACCTCGGTTTGCAGTGTTCCATCACTCTGGAGGCCAAGGTAGCCGTCCCAAAGGCTGCAAGCACCATGTCCACGTGGCAGACACATCATACTGCTCCGAACTTACCCTTCTCCTTTGCCATCTTGGGTAAGTTCCCCCAGTTTTATGGACTGATATTTCTGTGGGACACAACTCTAAAAGACTCACTTCTGATCAACCATAGCCCAAGCAAAACTATTACCACACAGCAAGAACTGATGGCACAGCTGGTCATGAAGCCCAGGGCTCGCCTCCGGACCCTTGTGGGGTGTGACTTTACATGCATTTTCCTCCCATTGACTCTAGGGTGTCTGGACCATCTGCTCCAGATAAATGAGCACCTCCAGTTTGCCCTAGACAGCCCTGGACAAATCTCTATCCACCTGCCAAAACACAAACTCTTTAATTGAGTCTTCAATTTGGCCCCAAAATCTCCAGAAAGTCAAACATCTTTAAAGGCTCTGTTTTTACTCATGGCTCTGGAGGATCCCACAAGTCAGTTATGACTTTGAAAAACCCCAACACTCAGGAACAGGAGTCTGATGTCGAAATTGTTCAGGGATCCCCACAAATCACAGAATTGGCAGCTGTCGTTAGAGCTTTTTGAAAGGTTCAAAGAACCCCTTTATCTGGTCAAAGATTCAGCCTATGTAGCAGGATTTGCTGATAGGGCTGAACACACTTTGCTAGAGGTTGCAAACCCAAATTTACATAAATTGCTCTCGATTCTTGTCTACCTTCTCTCCCACCGAGAGCAACCATTTCATGTAATGCACATGAGGTCACACACGCGTCTGCCAGGTCCCATTGCAGAAGGCAACCAGAGAGCTGATGCTCTTGCCATGACAGTGCAGAGCACCACCTTGCTAGATATCTTTAGTCAAACCAAGCTCAGCCAGCAGTTCTTTCATCAGAATGTTCCTGCCCTGGTACAGTTGTTCAAGTTGACTCAAGAACAGTCAAGATCAGTGGTGGCTTCATGCCCCAATTATTAGCAGTATGCCATGCCCTCCATGTGGACAGGGGTAAATCCCCATGGACTTGAAAGCTGCCAGTTATGGCAAACCAATGTCACCCATTATGTCCCCCTCAGAAGGCTAAAATATATTCACTTCTCAATTGACACTTTCTCTGGGGCTGTGTTCGCCTCAGCCCATACAGGAGAGAAGGCAAAAGATGTCATCAGGTACTTCCCTCCTTGCATTTTCCACCTTGGGCATTCCACAGAACATCAAAACAGACAGTAGTCCTGCTTACACCTCCCAAAAATTCCACCAGTTTCTAAATCAATGGGGAGTGAAGCACGACACAGATATAACCTTCTCTTCCATGGGACAGTCCATCATGGAGAGGGCCCATGGAACAATCAAGAGGCTCCTTGATCAGCAAAGAGGGGGGACAGAGATCAGCTCTCCCAGTGAAAAGCTCTGTAAGGCCAATTATGTTTTCAATTTTTAAAATAATTCATTCATGGAGCCAAGACCCCCTATTGTCTGACACTTCTCAAATAGCAACCGAGCTAAGTCAAGGAGAAGCCACCGGTGCTAATCAAGGACCCTGAATCCAAACTGATCATGGGCCCTTTCCCACTCATCACCTGGGGGAGAGAGTAGGTCTGTGTGTCCACAGGATCAGGCCCAAGGTGGATCCCGGGTAAGAACATCAAGCCTTACATCAAGCCACCAAACACAGTACCCAGAGAAAACCCAGGACAGGAAAAGGAAGTACAAAAAGACCAGACTCACGCAGCGTGGAGGAGATGAAAACCCACGTGCGGCTGAGTGCACTGACTCACCATAACAGACAAGGAACAGGAACATACTTACCTGGCTCGTGTCTTGACTTAAGCTAAGAAAAGAACAGACAAGTTTTTCCCATATGATGTTCACACCCTCCTTTGTGTGGCTGCTGTACCTGCTCTCCTTCACCTCATGCCCCACTTGCCTTTCCCAACCCTGTTTCCCACAGTCACACATTCTGCCTGCTACCTTCACCTCTAATAACGTTTCATATTCCATTCCTCTACCCCTTAAGTTACACTTGCAATCACTTCTTCCTACCCTTTGATTTTAAGTATTCTTTTAATCCCTACAGAAAAATCCATCCGCATCTCTTACCTCCAAGGTCCCGATGCTGCTGCTCCAAGTCCACATTATCCAGCTCTGGATGCTCCTCGCCCTACCAACGGCCATTGGATGGATTGTCCCTCAACCCAAACAAAAGGTTTGGGTGACCCTGCCAAAAACCCTCCAACAAGACAACTTGTGCCTGGCTATGGGCAACCTTGGCGATCCCCTGTCTACATGCCTGGTGGGGATTCCATTGACAGCAAGGGACTATCCCTTCCTGGGTAAGGAACCCAACCCAGTGGATACCTGGGATAAGTGGACAAGGATTCTGCCGCACGCACCAGAGGCACCTCAAGAATTGGATCTGTTGGGGTCCTCCAGGGCCACATTCTGTATTCAATTTTACTACAGGCGGCCCCATCAGCCTCTCCCAAAATCCGACCATGTTCGGTCCCTTCTCAGAAACAGTGAGTCTAATTCAGAGGATCTATTCTACTGATTGGTGCAATGACACCAGTGCCACACTATCATTGTCCACATTTAATCCTAGGGTACTCCCCCAGGAAGTGCTTCTTATCTGTGAGGATAGAATGTGGGCTAGGATACCTTCCAGTCTCCAGGGAGGTCCCTGCACCCTTGGCCAGCTTACCACCCTCACCCCAAGCATTTCCCTAATTCGGGATTGGAGAAAAAAAACCCAATTGGCTCGCCAAAAGAGATCGTACACTGAATTTGATGAAAATTGTGATTCCAAAATTACAAATTGGCACAAAGGGAAGAGGGTTGCTATATTCCTATTTCTACCTTGGGTAGCTGCCACAAAGGCCCTCGGTGAGCTTTCTCACATGGAGTGTTGGCTTGGTAAGCAGGCCAATGCAACATCTGAAGCCCTCAGTGCTTTGCTGGAAGATGAGGAAACAACCAGGCATGCCACACTCCAAAATCAAGCAACAATCAGCTTCTTGCTCCTTGCCCATGGTCACGGCTGCCAGGAGTTTGAGCGATAGTGCTGCCTCAGTCTAACCTCCCGCAGCGAATCCATCCACAGGAGCATCCAGCTCCTAAAGGACCAAATAAAGGACATCAAAGTAGAAAAAAGCAAAGATTGGTTGGAAGGACTTTTCAAAGGATGGAGACTGAAGGGAGGGGCACTTTCTTTTATTAAAGAAAGTTTTATTAATTTTATTCATAGCTCTTATTGTTTTATTTATGTAAAACTTGTTTAGTTTACTTGTTTAGCTTTTTGTTTACAAAGGTCTGTGGAAGAAGCCTGTTTAATCAAAAGAAAAGGGGGAGTTGTGGAGGCTCTGGAGCCTGTCCAAGACACAGCAGTCTCCATGCCCTGGAAGGAAAGACCCTAAGTTGTCAGAGGGACATTTAGGGCACGGAGACAAAAGGCTTCTCCCCACAGTCCTTTGCAGGTTTATGTTAGTATACCCCAGTTCTGCTCTCCCAATTGGCCTGTGGGCCCAGATTACCCTTGTCTCCCTCTATGGCCTTTCCCTAGAATGTTCCCCCTTTCCCTGGTCCCCATTGGCCCCAGTTTGCTGCAGCGTTCCACCCCTGTTACCCCATTGGCTCCCCTGATCCCTTGCCCCCCATGCACCACTTTCCCCTACTCCCATTGGACCCTAATCCCATGCTCTGCCCCTCTTTTTAAACCCATGTTTAAACCCGAACCCCTCCATGTTCTGTGTCTTTTGTCCCTGGACCCCTCCAGGGTGTGGTGATGTTTTACCCCATGGGAACCCCATACCAAAGACCCCTCCTGTCTTTCCATCATTGAGCTGGCTGTGTGTGGGTCTGTGAGCGTGCATGTGCCCGCCTGATCGCCCTTCCATCCGAGACTGTTTTTGGGAAGGTAGTGGCACCTTACCTCTGTCTGCTCACTGCTACACTTGAGGCCCCCTGAATGCCATTGAAGCCTGGCACCTGCCCTGGAGGCCCAGCAGCTCTCAAAGACAGTGCTGGTCTGTGATTGTTGTGACAGCAGGAGAAGCCAGTGGTGATAACATTGCCCCTGGCACCGACTCAGCCCCCTGTCAGTTTCTGGGGACAGATGTGCCCAAGGAAGAGGGAGATGTTGGCAGATCCAGCACCAGCTGCCTCCTGGGAAGCCTCACGGTGCATCCAGCAAGCACCAAGCCCAGTGGGCACAACTGCAGCCCCTGCTGCCCCCACCCAGCTCCAGCCTCTGTTGTCACCCACCACTACCCTTGTTTCCATGCACAGCCTGAAAACTGTCCTGTTGGAACCTCCCATTTGCTTTGGCAACCTCTTTCTGAGCACAGCTCCCATGAGTTCCCCCCTCTGCCTCCTGCAGCTGGCAGAGACCTGCACTGGCTCCCCATGCCCTGTGGCACTGCCTGGGACAGCCAAAATAGTATCTTTAGGTCCCTGTTCACCATGGACATGTTTAAGATACCCCTGACAGCTCCATACCAAGGAAAGCTCCTCATTTTTGGTGTCAGCAGCTGGGAAGGGAGTAGGATGGTGGCTGGGATGAGCACTGGCCACTCCTCCAGCTCCGTAGAAGCCTGGACATTGGAGTTCATATATTGTTATGCCTCAAACACTGATGACCAGCAAGTTGGAACAGGACATTGTGGAAAGGGGGGCCCTACAGAGGTAGGGAAGAAGCTTTTTGGAGCAAATTTTCCTGTCCAGGTCCATGGAGATCACACAACACTGCACAAGGGCAGGAGTGGGGTCAAGGAGTAGGAAAGATGAATAGAGGAGGATCAGTGCCACCAGGGATCCCCAGGTAGCCCTGGACTCTTTTCAGGAACTCTCCAGCAGAAAGTTGTATGTGCCCCAGACTGTTACATCAGACATAAAGAATCCCCTCCCTGGAGAAGGATATAGGCATTCCCATGCCAGCTTGGATGTATATAACCTGACTTTTTGTTTCACAGCTCCCACTCCCGCTGGACCTGTGACCCCTACTCTGACCACAGACATGGAAATTACAATGATCAAATCTCCTCACTGGATCCACAAGTGGTGATATTTGTCCTCTCCACCATCTACTCTTGTCTTTTCCTTTTCTTTCTTTTGCTCATTGTAATGGTTTGAAAACAAAACCAGTGAGACTCCAAGTCAGCAATACAATTTAGTAGGAAAAAAGAGTAGAAAAAAAGAAAAAAGAGGAAAAAAATTGCATAATAGTACAAAAGAAAAACCACTGACAGAGTCAGAATACAACCTGACATCCTGCTAGTTAGGGTGGTGGTAGCAGTC
>JAOTQP010000841.1:870177-887513 GCA_026413545.1 Cichladusa arquata
GCCTCGCCGGCTCCGGGCCGGCAGCGCGGGGCCGGGCGCCCCCGGCAGCGGCGGCGGGTCCCGGGGCGTGCGGGGCCGGAGGCGGGGCGGGCTCCCCACGGCACCCGCGGAGGCTCCTCCCGGCTGGGGAGGGGGAAGCGAGCCCCCCCGGATGCGGGGCGCCGGAGCCCGCCCGCGGGGCGCAGCTCCCCCCTGGCATCTCGGCCGCGGTGCTCAAGAATATCAATAATTAAGTCTTTAAACTTGGCGGTCGGGGGGAAGCGGGTCCCTTGGCGCGCTGCAGGCCCCGGGGCGCGGGCCTCCCGCCGCCGAGCCCCGCCGAGCCGGGGCGCGGGGGCATGCGGTGCAAGGGCCGCTCTCACCGCGCCGGGCCGCGGGCTCGTCCCTGTCACCGCGGTTCCGTCCCGCTGCGCGCGGAGCAGACGCGGCTCGCTCGTGGCACCGCAGCCATGTCACAACAGAGGCATCGCAGTCGCGGCGGAGCCGCGTCTCGCCGCAGTCATCGCGCCCGCTGCGTGTCGGCGGCCGCGCCGTGGGGTTCTCCTGTGCTCGCCAGTGGCGTTCACTGGCCGTGGAGGTGGATTTTAGGCTTGATCGATGGGCTTTGTGGGATGGAGGCTGTGAGAGACACGCATGCAAACAATACGGGAGAAGGAAGCGAAATCGTCAGCTCGGGTTGCTGCCGCGGGGGAGACCCGCCTGAGAGCGAGTCTCCCTCTGGTTATCGATTTGCCTGCTGACAACTACACTGAACTCCAGTGAAGTCGGGGACCGCGGGTCCAGGCAGGCTGCCTCGGCACAGGCAGAGTTGATTCTGCCTGGTCTGCTTCTGGCCTTTGATATGGTAGAGTACTTTGGTAATTTTGCTATGAAAAATGCTTGCTTTGTTTCTTCAGGGGGTTGGGATTCTTCTAGTCAAAAGCCCAGTATTTTTACTTGTTTACGACCTGCTCAGGAAATGCAGCAAATGTTGTTGGGGTTGGAGAATGACGGGAGATGGATGGAGGTGGTTGGATGTGCTTGTGCAGTGTCTGGTGGGACTGGGCAGAAGCCTCCAGCACCCCTCAGCTGGCACGGGGCTCCTGGGGGGCAGACAGATGCTGTTGTCTTGTTAAATGTTTATCCATGAGCCCTTAATTTGCAGAGTATCTTTTTGAGTGCCGTGGAGTCAGTCGGATTAGAGTGTTGCCAGAGGAGAGGAAGCACTGAGCTCTCAGAAGGTGTTTTCTCTGCTGTGAAGTGTTGCTGTTGATTTTGGGCCCTTTTCAGGCGATGGTATGGGAAGAGGTGCTGTCTTTCCTCTCCTTGCTCCTTGTTTACCTCCTTCATGCAGGAGCTCTGCTGTGCTCCATTGCAGAGAAATTATTGTTTTGGTCAAACTGTTAAAGTATGAAGCAATAACAGCCTATTTTGCTCTGGGAGTAAATTCTTCCTGGAGTAAATAAGTTGTTTCTCTCCCAAGTATTTTGGCCTTGAGCTGGGTTGGTTTTGGTTTAGGGCTGCCCCTGGGTTCCTTTCCTGGAAATTGCTTCCTCTTCCACTACAAAGTAGAAATTCGTCTTTGGGCATGCTAATTCAGCCCGTGTCTCTGAATTGGTACAGCTGCCTGTTCTTGCAGGTCCTTCAGGGGTGCTGGACATACTGCTGCACTACCTTCACTGCAGAAATGGGGGCAGTGGGCTGAAGCTCATTGCCCCTCAAGTGCTTCAAGCTGAAAAACACAGTAACTAGGAGAGCTGGATGCTGTCAGAGTGTGTGTGTGTGCCTTGTGCAGCAGAACTGGAAGTACATATTTCTATTCTTCAGACAAAAGCTGAAGTTAAGGAGAGGACTTTGAGTGATCTCGGTTTGTTTGCCCTTTGATGAAGTTTGAAGCCCACCCTGCAGCCATGGCTGTTTATTACTGCCTGTTCCTTTATTCTCATTCTTCCCAGCAGGAACACAGGCTGCCCTGTCCCTGAGGAGGCAGTTGCATCCCCTTGCTGCAGGCCAGTGTGGGTACTCTGTGTGATTCTGACACTAAGGCAGCTCTTGCAGTGTTTATCCATGCTGCAGCTGTGAATAATGCACATCTCTCATGGAAGGTACTGCCAGGGGCCTTGTTACTGTGTTCTGAGTGTTGCTGTGTAGTTTAGTAGTATATGCCTTTTTAATGGCTTGAGTTTACCTCTTTCTCTGTTACCCTGCATGGTGGCCTTAGGGACCATGCTGCTTGTCTTTAAGTAGCTGGTCCCAGGTGTTCCAGTGTTAGACCCAGAGGTCAGTGCTGTGGGTCTTTTTGGGGTCTGTTGATTTCTAGTGGCTTGGTGGATGAGGCTCTCAGAGGAGTGTCTAGTTTTCCTGACTGCTTTTTTACTGCCATTTCTTCAGCTGGAAGTAAATCTCTGCCCCCTCTCCACCCCAGAAGTGTAATCACAATAATTTTTAAGATCTAGTCTTCCTTGAGTGATCCTTAATATTTTATCAGGAGTTTCTCCGAACACGTAAGCTTCTACAGGTGGATAATATAAAGTTTCACTGCAGTAGTTTGTGTTATTTCAAGAGGGCTTTGTACAAGCACGTGAACTGTTTTTGTGAGCTGGGTGACTTTGTGAGACTTGTTTTTTGAGAGGCTGCCAGAGCAAGCCTTTGTGTTTTGCTGTGGTGTCCTGGCCTGTCTGGGCTTTGTGCAGATAAGGGCTGATCTCGTCCTCATCAGTGCGCAGGAGCTCACCCTCGCTGAGGGAGAAGAGCTGCTCAGCCCTGTGCGGAGAGCGAGCCCTTGGTGCGGGAGTGCAGGCTCCTGTGTTGGGTCTGGGAAGCAGGCATGCGTGGGGAGGCTGCTCTGGGCTTGTCTTAAAGAGACATTGTCAAGCTCAGTGTTGGGTGTCTCACTGGGCCTTGGGCCACTTGAGAGGGCTTGTTTCATTGCTCCTGCAAGTAGCAGTGGATGCATTTCTCCTTGCTCATCCCCAGTTCCTGCTTGGCCCACTGGAGTCAGCCTCTGGTGTTGGTGGTCCTACCCTAGTCTGTGAAAGCAGAGGTTGTTGAAGGCCAACAAGTGCTGTCAAGGAGAGAGAAGATGATCAGGAGGGTGAAGGGTCTGTGTGCAGTGGGGCAGCAATGTTTGCTGCAGCAGAGTGGTAGTGACATGCAGGGTTTGTGTGGTGGGTTCTCAGCACCCTAAAAACCCATGAAAACAGAATTACTCTTGACTGTGTGAGGTGTCATTGTCAGTGCCTGTGTTGCCAAGCGTGGTGATGGTGGGACCAAAACCCTCTAAGGAAGCGCTGGGCCCTGCACAGCACTGTGCTGTGAGTGCCATGCTGGGCAATGCCTCTCCCAGCTTCCAGTGATCATCTGGCACCAGTCCCTGGTGGAATAACAGAGCTGGGGAAAGCTGATCAACCTGGCAGCAAAAAGGGAAAAGTGTGGTTCTTTGGGTGTCAGCTTGTGACATGAGGAGACTCTGATTTTGTTCCTAACATCTCAGGCTGGTGCAATATGTTTTCCTTGTGATAGGACAATGCCTTCAACTTTCCCTTATATGGGAAAATCTGGGATGCAGCCTAGCAATCCACCAATATGTGGCTAATAATTTTTAGCATTGTTATGTTGGATGTGTCCAGTCAGCCTAAGAATTAAGGTATACCTTAGACACTGTGGCTGGGCTTTAGTACTTAAGGCCAGTCCCTGGCAGATATCTGGGGAAAGGTTATGTCTATGCTCTAGGGAATGCCTGAGCATAATTGGCTCTTTTGGAAGTCAGCTAAAAGCTGGGAGAGTTTGTGCCTGACTGTAGAGATCCTGCTCTGTGCTGCCCTTGGGCCCAGTGCTTAGGGAGGTGCTGGGTTGTGTTAGCACCAGGTGGGGGTCATGGGAGCTTTTGACCCATCCTTTGTGTGTGGATCTTCTCTGTGTGGAGGAAATACTGCCTTGAGGTGAAGGGGTGCATGCTGTTTCCATACTGCAGCCTGTTGTCTCCAAGGCATTCTCAGCCTGTAGTGAGTATAAATCTTGCTCTAACAGGAGCAAAACATTCTTTTCCAGTCCAGAAAAGAAAATGAGAAGCATGGGAACCAAGTCCCAGTCCCTCTTAGCTTTTCGTGTGGGCGCTGGAAATGTGCTTGCAGAGGCGTGTTGGGTATGGTTCAAGGAGTGCAGATGTTACTTTAAGGGTGAGATGTTGGCTTGGCCATGGGGTGCCCATCATATTTTCCAGCCCTGGTTTCCCCTCGAGGGATGCTGCTTCATGATATTATGAATGTCTGCCCTCTGAGGTACAGCATGCCTTCTGCAGGCTTGCCTTTTCCCAAACTTCATACTGGTTGTTTTGGGGTGGTTTGTTTTACTGTGGTGGTTGGGAATTTTTTGGTTTGTGTTTTTCCTAGTAAGATTAAGTTTGGATCTCTTCTGGTGAAGTTTTCTGACACTTGTTTGGTTCTGTGCCATTAGTCTCAGTTGTGATGGGAAGTCTGGGTTGAAATGCAGATAATTCATTGGTTCATTTTGGGGTGACTGTGCTTAAAGCAGGGAAAAGTTATGCTTGTCAGTGTTAATTCTCAGAGTTTTTTCTAAATGTTTCTATAGAAGTGTGGGATCTGTGGAGCCCTGCTTTGCCTTAGAGTAGCTATATCAGGGGTCAGGCTGGTGTTACTCTAGGCCCCCGAGCTCGCTGCATGTCCTGTTAATGTGCCTGTGGTTGCAACAGAGAGACAGGTAGTGGAGGATATGGTTGTTTCATTCACTATCTGATGTGGTCCTAAATTACTTGATTGAATTGCAGCCTGGGAGCTCTGGCACAGGAAGATAGGTGGGAAGGGCACGGGCATGTGTGGGGTACTGCAGCCAGAAGCCTGTGCAGAGGCCTGGTGGGGAAAGCTAAGTGGAGCTGTGTCCCTGTGGCTGTCAGCAAACCTGTGTGGAGAAAAAACTTATTGCCTGTTGTGTTCAAACCCCTTGGGATGTAAGACCCCCCACCTCTTCCCCCAGGAGACACTTCATTTGTATTTCTTGGAAGGCAGAAGCAGAACTTTAGCTAATTGAGGGACTTCAGCTACCAGACGCTCCCCCGTAGCAACCACTGTTGGGAGTTGTGCTCCCTCTCTATTGCGCTGGACATAGGTATTTGTTTTATGGACATAGTTTCATTTTGCACTTCAACTTAACACTGTATGGCTGCCTTGGAAGGTGAATTCCAGCACTAGCAATTAGCTATTGTGCAGGAGCAAGGGTGCTCCAAAGTTACAGGGGACTTCCACTTCTTCGATATAGGTAGGTGAAATATTGGTTCTTTAAGAAACATTAATGCCTTGTTATATATGTGCATCGAGGCAGAATTAAAGTTAGTCCTAGATACAAGAATAAACATTAGTGCTTTGCTATAGATGTGCTGTGAAAGCTGCTATTTTTGTGTGAGCCACTGCCTTGAGTTCTCTAGGTCTTATGCACAGAGCGCTTTTAACCCTCAATCTTTCATCTGCTTTGGTTGAACTTAGAATATACTTTAGATAAAATGAAGTTTAAGCGTTCAATGTCTGTTAATTGAGGATGTGAAAAGAGCCATTTTTGATGACTTCTTTAAATGCCTGGTGCATCCTTGCTGTACCCTGTGCTTGCTTAGCCTCGGAAGGAGTGCAGTGGGGTGTGCGAATGCACAGCCCATTGCTCCTATTTGTATGCTTCCCTGCTTGTTGCTTTAGGGCAAGCAAAGCCCTGTTTCTCAGTGATCTTTCTGAGTCCCTGCAGGGTGCCCCTCACCAGAGTATCTGAGCCTTTCCCGGCATGCACTTTGGTGCATACATAAAAGCAGGTTTCTCTCCTCCACCGCAGACAGCAGAGGCTGTGCTGTGTTTGCTGCGCAGTGATGTCGCGGGGAGGCTGGCTGAAGCAAGGCTTGTGCTTTCTGTGAAGGTGCTGAGGTTTGTGGTTGCAGATTTGTGGGCCAGTCACAATGACTTCTCCACCTCCTTGCTCTGAAGGGTGAGAGTTTGTCAGACAATAAAGTTGCTGGTTTGGAGTTAGGCCAGTCCCACACTGTGCTTTGAGTGTGAGGACCAAGGTCCTGAATCCTGAAGGCAAAGGAAGGAGTGTGTCACTGTGAGCACAGGTTCTTTGAGGCTTTGGTACTTGTAATTTCAATTCAGGGGCCTGAATTCAGGTGTGACTCTGCAGATTGTAGGACCTATATGTTTGAATAGGTGCAGCTGTGCCCACATCTGACAGGGCATGCTATGTGTGGAAATGTGGTTCTCTGCAGATGCTGCTCTCTGGTTTCCAGACAGGCTCTCCATTGGCTGCTCTGCTGAGTGGAGCATGGCAGTAGGGCTGAGGACAGTGTCCTTAAACCCTTTCCTGGATCTAGCTCTACCTCCTGCTCTTTCTGCTCCCTTAGCTGGAAGAGAGAGACTGAAGCAGAGCCGAAGTGGATTTCTGGATGTAATCTTGTTTGTGATTGTTCCTCCAGAGATCCCTGCTGCAGGAAGGGTTCAGAATATGAGTGGCTTATCCAAATGCAGAGGGAGAAGGGATGTGGAAACCATTTTGGTTTGGTCTTTGGACAGGTATGTGCAGTAAGAGTGGGCTAGGACATGAGTCAGTGGGAGCTGTGCTCTCCTGCTCTGTCTGGGGTTTGCTTACCTGGCTTCCATGTTCCTGTGTGTCCGAGGGGACTGTCTACAGACCTGCCAGGCAAACGGGGACAAGAGTTTCTTGGTAGCTTGATGCAGCTGATGCTGTGTGCTTGCCTGCTGGCTGGCTGACCCCATAACTGTGGTGCTGATTGGCCAGGAGTGTCCAGGGCATCCTCTGTGTCTGTGCCCTGGATGAATGCAGCTTGAGTCCAGGAGAGATCCACAGCAGCTCTGCCTGTGTGCTGTTGGAAGAAGCTTGGTGTGCTCTGGTGTTCCAGTTCTGTTTGGATATAAGGACTCTGCAGCCAGGGTTAGTGACAGTGGCTTGGTATTCTTTGGCAGGAACCCCTCCTGCCCATGTGTGCCCATGTTCATGCAGCTGTGGCTCTCCAGACTGGCAAGGTTGATGCTCTCTTCGCTGTTCCCTGAGCTGATCTCTGACTAAAGGGCTTTATGAGCTGAGGCAAGAAGGGGCTACCTCTCCATATGCACTTTTGGTAGTGTTCTGTTTGCAGTGTGTCTGGGCAGGCCTTTGTGTGCTCACCATTTAAAAGGGCTAACCAAGTGTATTAAAGCATTGCCTATAGCTGAGGAGCTGGCATCACTGAACCCCAAGCATTTGCACAAGAGGAATTGAAGAATTTCTCTTCGGCACTGCTCTCAGCCTCCCATACTTAAGTCTTTCTTCGGATGGTGTAAAACACAAATGCAAGGAATAGAGATAATTGAGAAGAATGTCTCTTTACAGATGGCATCTGAACACTGGAGACTGTTCTCTCAAAGTACCCTCTCAAGCCTGGACAATAGCAGATTTTGTCTGTCGCTATTTTGGAATGAGGTTTGCTAGATTTTGTGAGCTGTGGGACCTTCCTACGGCATACAAAAACTCTCACGCTGTGGTTTTTTGGGATATTATCTTCCTGGGTGCTGATGAACAGCTTGGCTCCCCCAATACCTGGCCCTGTTGCAGGCAGGGGTCTGCCAGCCAACCTTTCTGCCCTGCCCTGGAGTGGGTGGCCTGGGTTTGCAGTGCAGGCAGGACAGGTACAGCCTGTGTGAATGCAGGAGCTCTTCTCCAACAGGGCAGCATCAATCAAGGGGCCTCTGTAAGCTTGGAGAGTGAGCAGTGTAGCAGCATGTCCTTCTGCTCCTGGAGAGCCTTTGTATGCTCCCCCTCCAGCCTTCACTGTGTGTGAGAGCACAGACCAAGCTGAACGTCCTTTATCTCCTGTTTTTTGAGATCCCTAGGACCAGGATGCAGTGCTGCCTGGCCCAAAGAAGAGCTGCTCACTTATCACACACTAAGATGTACCTTGGGATCAGCCTTCAATGCCCGTGCTCACAAGCTGTGGTCTGAGATGTGGCCATGGTAGGCAAAGCAAAGCTGGCCCTGAGCTCCCTTCAGTCACTGTACACCCCTTGCCACTCTGCCACCTGTGCACAGATGAGGCATTTGGCAAAGCAGTGGTGTCCATCCTGTTGTGAGGGCCTGGAAACATTTAAAATGCTAACTCTGTTCCTGTGGCTCAGCTGCTGGTCACTTGGCCACATTTCATTCAGCTCCTTGAGTGTTTTCTCAGGCACATTCCTGTGGGCTACTCATTAGATGAAGCAGGAGGTTGGCAGGAGGGCACCAACTTTTTCTTTCACCCATTTTCTTTACTCTGGTTATAGCAGGAGAACAATGGGGAACACCTTAGTCAGCAGGTAACAGGAGCAAACAGGGATGTGGGGACATCAGGTGTGTGACTGGCAGGGGTAAGAGCGATCCACTATGGAGGTCTGGCAGGGAGCTTCAATTGGAGCAGACAGACAGAAATTCCTGAAGAAAGTATTTTCAGCATGACTAGACTGTGCAGTGGGGTCTCCATCACTATATGGGGCTGTGGCAAGTGCTGCTGTGCCTTCTCAGCACGAAATCTACTCAGGGTGTCAGATGTGTCCTTCATATGTGTCTACAGCCAAGTCTTGAGGTGCATTGCGTTTGTTCACCTTCTCAGTAGCCCTGATGTAAATGTTGATTTTTTTTGTCTCTATTCTAGCATTAGAAAGTAGAGGCACAAAGGGTTGTGATTGCCTCTGAGGAGCTGTTTGCAGTGTGGCAAAGCTGTTTTCTGGCACCTTGAGTTTACTGTGTAAGATGTAAACAGCAGCAAGAGAAAAAGATCTGTACTGTCAGGAATGCCATCTGCCTTGGGATAGTATGAGTTTGGTGCAGTTTGGTGTAGAGCTCTCAAACCTTATAAAATGTTCTTTGGATTGGCTAGCTGTCAAGGTCTACTGATTGGGCTGGCTTTTGTACACCTTTCTTACTAATACAGGTTAAATTATGTACCTGGTGGCTTCTTTGTAGGGACAGGGACCTTGAAGATGGACTTGGACAGCTAAGTGAAGCTTTGAGCACTTGTGTGAGACATAAAAGGCAGCAGGAAAATGTGCAGAGTGCATGGGGCGCTGGTTTTTGCTGAAACCTCTATATCCCTCCTGGTAGCTGGAGAGCAGCTGGATGTTTTGCCCTGATGCAAGAAGTCTCTGAAGCAGCTGACAGTAAGCTCTGTGCTCCCTTGAGCCCAGTAATTCTTCAGAGCTTTTTTCTTACACTACTGGGAAGTCTGGCTCCTCATGACTGCTGGTCCAGGAAGCCAGCAGGAGCTAAGCCCACAAATCTCTCTCTACCCAGGGGTAGCAGCCAGGCACTTCAGGGAAGAGAGCCTGCTTTCAGCACTGAGAGTGTCTCCTCAGAGCTTCTTTGCCCATTTCCATTTAAATGTAGCTAGGGTTGTGTTGTCACTCTGACCAGAGGCTTTCCATAGCCTCCATGGCAGCTGAAGCACACCTGCCTTGGCATGCAAGGCTCCCTGCCTTGTGGAGGAGCAGATTGGGTGGACTGTCCCAGGCTAAGGGGAGTTGCCCACCAGGCATATTTTTGGTTGCAAGCTGGTCGTGCCACTGTGTTGAGCTTCTGTGAGCTTCTGACTCCCACAGGGCAGGAGAGGGGCTGTGAGCTGGCTGCCTCCAGCCTGCAGCAGGGTTCCAGAGGGGTGGGAGAGCTGTGGAAATGACACTTGGCTATAGGCTTTATTGTCTTTGGAGCTCAGGACATTCCTGTAGCGTGTGGATACAGAGATTGCATTTTCCTTATTTTAAAGTAGGAAATTAGGTGCTGGGAGTGTGATGGAAGAAGTGGAAAGGCTTTATGGCCACTGTCACTGTCTGTTCCCTGGACACTCCATTCATGTCCTTGTTGACTTTCTGGTCAGTATGCTAGGACTGGTGAATAAAGCAGAAGGAGAATTTGGCTCTGGTGATGGAGAAATGGCTTGTTAAGATTTGGTGGACAGGGCAGTTGATTTGGGCTGTGTTGTGGCCTGATTTGGAGGCCACACTGGAGCATGTTTTTGTTTAATGGGTAGCAGAGGTCTGGAAAGTGCTGCATCAGTGACCTGCAGTGGGCTTTGCTGATGTGTCAGGAGCTTGAGCTGGGGATGCTCTTGACAAGGCACTTGAATCGTGCTGGTGGGATACTGCTCTGCAAGGAGCCACTGTGGACCCTTGTGTGTGCAGGAGTGATGCACTTGTTCTTGTGCACTTGTTCTTGCACACCAGTTCACCCATTCCTGTGAAATCGTGCCTCTTGGCACTGAGTGTGATCAAGCACCTGTCCCTGTGGGAGCCCAGCCTGCTGGGTCCCAGCTACGGGTCTGGGCAAGCTTGGCCTGTCTCCCTTTTCTCTTGACTGCGTAGGTACTGCACTGTAGAGATTCGGTTTGGTTTTCCTCTGGGTTTTTTTTGCCTTTCTGATGTTGAGGATTAAAATCTACTGCCTGAGGCTTATGAGCAACTGTTTGGAGTCAGACTCTTGGCCAGCAGATCAGAAGGCGACAGGCACAGTAGGTTTGAGAAACCTGTCTAGCTCCTGGTAGCTCCTGCATACCTGGGTAGCAGGATGATGATGTGGTAAAGGGCACACAGATGATGCTGGGTGCATCCCCATGATGGGGAGGGGGGTACAGCTGACATTGAGTGCATCCCCACTCTGTAGACAGCCGCCTTCCAACTCCTGTGCCACTTGGGAGTAGTGTCTCTCCTCATTTTGGGCTGTTCATGAAGGTGATGAGGAAAATGCATTTTATGGTAAGCTCAGATGTGGTTTCCCTCTCTTTAGCAGCAAGCTGGAGTGCTTTGTGTGCGTGTCATGTGGTGAGGAATGGCTTTGTGTTCATGATGAGCCTTCACTGAGCAAACAGAAGGAGTTTTAGCCCTTCTGCTGCTTTTTCTTCCCTTGTGCTGTTGGTCCCTGCTCACTGCTGGCTTGCTGGGCTCTGAGTGAGCCCTCAGTTCTCAGCCCTCTGGCACTGTGCAGCTGCTGAAGGTCATTGTGGTTATGGTCTTGGGTTAGGAGCTGCATTTGAAAACCCTCCAAAAAGGAGCTATTGCTGGTTCTGCCACGTGAGCTTGTCATGAGAGTCATGAAGTGCAGCTGACTGAAGCTGCATTACCGGGGGCTGTATCCAGCCTGCGTGTGCTCTCTTGCTCGTTGGGTGCCAACAGAGCATCCTCTGTGGGCAGGCAATGGCACGAGTGTTGAACAGGCTCTTTGGAGGGGAATGCTGTGCAGCATCACCATATTCCTTTTCCAAGGGAGCAAGTGGCGAGGAGGTTGTGGTGATTTATTGCCTGCCTGTCAAAGTCTTGTTGTCTGTTTGCCAGTGGGGTGGTGGATTTGCATGTCCTAGGAAGGTACTGCAGGTTTGCAATGTGGTTTTGGTGTCCTTGTCAGCAGATCTCCAGGCTTCCCTGGCCCTACAGAGAACACAGTTTGTTCCCCCCCACCTTCTTTTGTTAAAGATTAAAATATTTTGAGAACAGAAAATTGCTTGCAGTATGGCTGTGTGCCATGGGCATGGCTGCTGTGTGATGCTCTGTCTGTCCTGGACATGTGTACCTGCCTGATGCGTGTTTGCTCCCTTACTTTGGGTTATTTGGACCTCTGTGTACTCTGCTTTTTCTCATTGCTTCCTTCACCCTGCTGCGTGTCCAGCTCAGGACTGTGGGGCCTGTGCCCTCTTCCCCCATGGAGCCACGGGGTGTTACGGCAGCTCTGAAATGCACACCACTTGGCTGCTTGGCAGAGCGTCTCCTGATGGGATGCTGAGGGAGTCTTGTTTTCTGTAGCTGTGTAAGCAGAGCTGGGAAAGCTCCACAGCCTCTGTTTGGGAAGGAGAATGTATGGCGTGCTGCCTGGCAGTGAGCTTGCAGACTCCACAGCCCCCTGCATCGCTGCTGCTGCTCCTCTCATGCTGAACTACTGAGTTATTTTTAACTTGGAGAAATTACAGCCCGCGCTTGGCATTCTGTACCCCCAGCGGAGGGCTGGAGGCAGGATGTGGGGAGGCACTGCGGAGGCTGGAAGCGCGGCTCGTTTCCAGGGGCTCGCGCCCCCCGCAGCCCTGCGCCTGCTGCTCTGTGCGGCGAGGCTGCTTCTCGCTCGGCTCGGATGGAGCTTCAGCCTGGATTCCCATGGCGCAGGCACAGAGCAGCTGCAGATACATAAACAAATCCTGCTGCAGCAGGCTGTGGGGAGAGAGCTGTGCTCTGCCTGCCAGGCTGCTTGCGTGACAGCCTGCATACAGGTAGCTGCTGACAGGGACTGGGTAGCTCCTGCAGAGAGTATCCTGCAGGGATGCTCTGGGGTGATGAGGGTGTGCTGCGGAGGAGCAGCCAGCCGGGCTGCTGTTTTGCCCACTGAAGGAGGCTTCGCTGGACCGTGCAGCCCTCTCTAATTCAACTTGCAGAGAGCTGTTGGGGAGGAGCCAGGGAGAGAAGTGTCACTCTCGCGCTGTGGTTCTCCTTCACCACTCCCCTAGCTCTGCCTCTAGTGTTTTGCAGGCAATTGTTCTGTCAGTGAGTGTCTCCCCTGCCTGGAACTCCCCGAGTGATGGGAGCACCTCTCTAAATCCCCTGGCAGGGAGATGTTTCTGCAGGGCCTCTTTTCCATGCAGCCCTCAGGAATGTAGTTCCCTGGGTCCCTCTGGATTGCAGCAGACACTCAAGTTTCAAGCTCCGGCAGCTCTGCTGGCTGAGATGTGCCTGTGCAGCCCTGCTTAGGAACAGGGATTGATAAGGTAGCAAGGCTCAAACAGCCCCAGAAGACTGCAGCTGTGTCTCTTTGCTGTTTGGTCTCAGAGAACACTGTTGGTCAAGCCAAGCAGAACAGTGCAGATTCCAGGTTCTGCTCTTGGTCTGTCCCAGCCAGACCTGTGAGTCCTTTACTGCTGCTCACCTGTAATGTGGGGAGAGTAGCTGATGCCTGGGCCCTGCTTAGTTGTCCGTGGGCTTGCTGTCTGCCTTGCCAGCTGCAAAGCTATTGAGGAGGTTCCTCTGATGGGGAGGTACTGCCAGGGCCTGGAGCCTTCTCTTCCAGCTTGCCTGGGAAAGCCTGCCATTTCAGTTCTGATCTGTCATCTGCTGCTCCATGGTTCTCTTAGTGGTTGGCCAGGAGTAGCAGGGGAATACAGCAAACCTCTTGGCAAGTCATGGCCAGTCCTTATGTCCCTCAGCTGTCTTCAGGCAGATGCAGGCACCCTTCCTGGCTCCTTTGGGAATGATTCTCATTTGTTTGTCGAGACTGGTCCCATACACCCAGCACTTTGATCCCATTTGGCATGACATGCTTTATACAGTGAGCTGGTGCGAGGCTCTCCAGGCTGTGGGATGACACCCATGGCATGGGGTATACCAGGAGATACTGTGGCTGTTCCTCTGTCTCTGACCTGAAATCAGGACTCTGAGAGTTCCTGCCAGAGCAGCAGTACTGATGTCTCAGCTCTACAAAGGCCTGATGTGATGCCTGACCCTGATAGAGAAATGAAGCAGCTCACGTCATCCCTGTATGATAGAGAATGGCTACTGGCTACTTCCTTTCCTCAAGGCTGTAGGGTTTGTTATCAGGCATGAGACACTGCTCTGTGTTTGAGCTAAGGGCTGCTCCCACAATGACAGCAGGTGGTGGGGAGCAGAGCAACTCTTGGGCAGCCAGTGCTGGAGTAGCACCCAGAAGACCCCGAGAGAGCTACTCTGCAGCTTATGTGAGGCAGTGGGGTGTCCCCACCACTCCAGAATGGTGTGAACACACAAGGACAGCTGCTGACACTGGCACAGGGATTGGTGTGTGGAGCAAAAGACAGACCAGGACTCTTGGAAGACGGGCTTCTGAAAGCTCTCAGTTTTCCTGTTGCCCTTTGTTGCTGCTTTGTGTCTGGCAGGGCTGAGCAGGGCCCTTGTGCTGTGTCTTTGGGAGCTGCCTGCAGTCTTAGGAATAAGACTTCTCATCAGTCTGTACTGTGACCTCTGCCAGTGTTGTCAGGGCAGGTTAGTACTTCCTCAGGTACCAGAGCAGCAAGGCAGTGTTGAGCTACCCAGCTTCCCAGGCTAGCTGCCAGCCATGAACCTGGCTTGCTACTGAGCAGCAGTCTTGGACCTGGCACCCCTGACTAGTAGCTTTTCCTTCAAGCTGTGCCCAACCACTGGGGAGATGCAGCACTTCTTGAGACTCATCAGCAAAGCAGACTTGTTTGTCTGAAAATCAGTAATTTCATAGCATGGCTATGCAATTCTTTATCTTCCTGCTTGTCCTTCAGGGCTGCATACAAAATGCTGTGCATGTTTGAGATCTGTATTTTCAAGGGATCCTTCTTGTCATCGGAACTAGAGGTGGGAGGAGAGAGAAGGGCTACATGATGTTGAGGATGTGAGCGAGGCTTACATAACTCACCTTGAAGGAAGTGTCACCAGAAGTCTGTTGATAGATAGAGGTTGGACACTTCTTGATACATCTATCTCAAAGGAGCTGCTTGCAGTGAGACCTTGTCCTTGGCACCTCCCCTCCCTGAGCCTGCTTTGTGTGTGCTAGGTGCTGCTCCTGCACCTGGGAAGGGGAACCCTCTGGCTGCAGGGAGCTGGGACACAAGGTCATTCTGGAACGTGTACATCTCCAGTGGGCTAGTGCTAGGTAGTTTGGGAGATGAGTGAGGATGTGTGGAGCTAGGTGTACTGTGTTGGAGCACTTCTCTGGCTTGTAATAAGCAGAGGGGTCTCCAGCCTGAAGTGTGGGGGCTCCTGTTCCTCATGAATGTCACTGATGAACCACTAAGGGGTGCTTCCATCTGCCATGTAGGAAAAGGAGCTGGAAAAGCTGCTGATGTCTAAATCAAAGGATCATAGAATAGATTGGAAGGAATCTTAGGTTGTCTAGTTCCAACCACTCTGCCATGGGCAGGGACACCTTCCACTAAATGCACTTTTAGCTCAGGGTGGAGAGCTGAGGCATGGACCCCAATCTGTGTTTGCAGAGTATTGTGTATCTGTAGTGTCTTTATGTGGTCCCAGCTGGCAGCGTGCCCCGGCTTTCCAGGAAGAGTATCTGCTGGAGAGCCTTGTCACCTCAGCAGTGGTGCAAGGCAGACTGCCATCCCACTGGACCCAGCTTGCTCTGCTTCAGGGGATCAGGGGCTCTCACTTCTTGCCTGGGACCTAAGTATTCAAGACACCTGATGAGAAGCAAATGTGTTCCTTTTGCTGGATTTTTATCACTTCATTGAGATGTGGGGTGTGTGTGTGTGCAGGGTGCTGAGTGGCTTGGTTGTGTTGTTGAATATCTGTCACAGGTATGGGCTGAAAATCATAATTGAAGTGTATTGAGTGGAGTCTCCTCTGAAGATAACCAAAACTTCTCTCTCAGTTCTGTGGGACTTGCTCAAGGAGAAGCCTGCTTTATCAGGGGACTTGGACAAGATGATCTCAAGAGATCCCTTTGAATTCCAGCCATTCTGGAATTTTGTGTAATTGTGTGTGTCTGCTTACAAGTTTGCAGTGTCCTGGCTGTTTCCTGCTTCTGCTCTTTGCTGCAGCAGCTCTGGAGGAACTATTTATTCCTATTTAGCCAGGGCAGAGAAAGAGTGCAGGTTTTCCAAATGGGTTATCCCCAGTGTTTTTGGCACATAGGTGGATGTACCCACACAGGCCTATGGGTGCCCCTTGAACTTCCAGAGGTGGCTTGTGAGCTTTGCTTCTTTTTGAATCCAAGGTCCTGTTGTGCTTGGAGAAAGCCACATGCCCCTTCTTATTTGTCCTTCTGAAGGGGATCATTAAGGACCTGGGGTGTTGATTTTTGTTTCAACTGCACTTGTTTCCTAGCTGCAGTCTATTTCCACAGATAAAATCAGTGCTTTTTCCTCTTTGAAGAAGGCTGTCACCTGCCTCTTGCAGGCAATTGAACATGGCACTGTGCTGCAGGAATGTGCTCTAGTAAAGTAAAAAAAAAAATGCTGTTGTACCAAATAAGGTGTGTTCTCAGGTAAATGCCATTAGTTTCTGCAGATTCGGAGGCCTCTGCTTTGTCTGAGTTTATGGCCCTTTTGCCTGTTGGTGACAAGCCTATGGACATGACCTGGGGGGACAGACTGCTCAGGGCTGTGCTCATGTTGTCCCAGTGCAGCTCTGGGGCTGAGCTGGCCTCAGGGAACTTCTGAGCTGCAGCCAAGGCATGTGGACATGTACAGTACACCTGAGCTGTGGGTTGGGGGACCTGGGGGCACCTGAACTGTCAGAGAAGAGAAGGGAGGACAGGGCTTGAAGATAATACAGACCCTGGAAGGAAAGGCAAAACAAAATTAGGACTGCATTCAGAGCTGCTGACTCCCACCTTCCTCACCGTGCTGCGGATGAGATTTCCCTTCAGGAAATGAAAGTTACTCTTAGGATAAAAGCTATGAATAAAACTTCCTTTCTGAAGTGCCTTGATGTGTCCGTGATTGAGGGGCTGTTGGAACATCTTGAGACAAAGAATGCTTGAAGGGATATTGGTGGAAGTCTGCAATGGAGGAATGCCAGAGATTGCACTCAGAGATTGAACTTCATGTGTCTGAAGAAATCTGTGGGCCCAGTCCCTGGCAGTGGTTGTGTGCTCTTGGGAGCACATGCAGGTTTTAGAGAGAGGGAAAGGCTGAGATAAGTCTGGATGTATCCCCAGGGGAAAGATGGGGTAGCCCCTCACTGTGCCACGTGCCTTACTGGTTTTGGGGGCTGTTTGACAGTTTCCTGTGAACCATAGAATCAAAGTAGTTTGAAAAGGCCCTTAAGATCATTGAGCTGGACTGTAAACATGCCACTGCCAAGGCCACCACTCAACCATGTCCCCAGGTAGTAAAGCCACATTTCTTATAAATCCCTCCAGGAATGATGACTCTAGCACTGCCCTGGGCAGCCTGTGCTAGTGTTTAACAACCCTTTTGGTGAAATTTTCCTAAATTTCTACCTAACCTAAACTTCCCCTGGTGCAACTTGGGGCCATTTGTTCATATCCTACTACTTGGTAGAAGAGTCCACCTTTGTCCTGGTTTGAAAGACAGGTGTCTGCTAAGAAAGGCAGGAGCCTCTCTTTGAAATGGAGAATGTAAACCTCTTGCCTTCAAATTATTACAATTTTGAAATTAAGGGGCTCTCAGGCAAAGATATGGGAATAGGAATAACAGTTCAGTGCGAGGAAAATTAAAATAGAAATACAATATTACAAAGAACAAACCCAAAACACTGACAGAGTCAGAATCCAAGCTGACACCCTGTTAATCAGGATGTTGGCAGCAGTCCGATTAATTGGTGGCTGCATCCTCCTGCAGTGGCAGATGTGGTTCAGCTGGAGCAGTGCTCCTGTAGAAGGTGCAGTTT
>JAOTQP010000841.1:887571-899253 GCA_026413545.1 Cichladusa arquata
CCCCTGGCTGGAGCATCTCCCAGTGGGATGATGTAATTTTATCAGTCATGCACTGGGACTGAATGGCCCATTAACAGCAGATGATATCTTCCTGGAGGGAGGATGGGCTGTGGAAAAGATAAAGATGACTGCCCCACTTGGTCTTAACAGATGGCTCATTAACAGAGAATATCTCCCATGGAGATAAGGATCACTGCCCCACCTGGTCCAAACAGAATACATATTTTGGTCACATCCTGTATTGCAGCCTAAGACAACCTGGCTCCACACTCCTGTCAGGGAGCTGTAGAGAGTGAGGAGGTCTTCCCTGAGCCTCCATTTCTCCAGGCTGGTCTCCCCCAGTTTCCTCAGCCACTTCAGACTTGTGCTCCAGATCCTTCCCCAGCTCTGTTGCCCTTCTCTGGACATGTTCCCTGAAGGTCTTTCTTGTCACAAGGGGTCCAACCACTGAATCCAAGCTCCATCCCCCTGCATCATTTCCCACAAAGTGGTCTTCCTGTTGGAGAAGTTCCTGTTGGAACCCTGAGAACTGGTCCTGTTTGACTGACCCTCACCTGCGTGTACGTGTTGTATTGCACAGAGGAATGCCTTTTTGTCAGGTATTTTCATGATCAATGGAATTCCATTGGGGATGTAGCTGTTTTTGGGGATGCACTACAAAAACCAGACAGAATTTGAGATGTGAGAGCCCACCAGCAGAGTCTCCTAAAAGGCAAGTAGGATGTAAAGTGAGAGCAGCTTGAATGGTGCAGATGCATCCTCTTTCCTGCTCTTGGAATACATAACCTGTGGGCACAGTCCTCTTTGCTTGTTAACACATGCTATGTTTTCAGCTTGCTGGCTGTGGAGACTGTTGGATTTGTGGGCCAGTCTAATTACAGCTCCTTTCTGCAAGATATGTTTTAATGTAATTCAATCTTGGGTGGTGTTGGTGCTCTTTGTGATGAAGCTCCTCTGTGCAGCTGGAATAATCCTTGTCTGGCTCTCAGTCTTTTGCAGTGCAAATCTGTGCAGTGCCTCAGGCTGGCTCTTTCTAAGGTTTCAACAAAAATGAGTGTTGTTTTTGAGATAGAGGTTACAGATTTTTGATCTTTTACCTGTCCTTGTAAAAATTCAGCTAGCCTCAGCACACCATCAACCTCTGAAAACAAACATTTGATTTTAAAAAGTTTTCTTTGTTGCTCTACTCTATTTCCTTTGCACCTGAGTGAAGGAGGGCAGGAGCCTGACATCCTGTTGGAGGTTAGGATTTTTCCTTTTCGTTCAGGGAGTTTTCTCCCATTTATTGCCCAAGAAATGATAACAAGGATACTTAAGATACACAGAGGTGGCTGAGATGGGGGGAGGGGAGCTGCTGGCTGTAGGGTTTTCTCTTGGGAAGGGCAGAGGTACCGGGAGATTTTGGGTGAGGGAGTGGGCTCAGCTCCTGTCTCACTCTCTCGCCCTCGGGATCAGAGGTGAGATCGGCAGGCTGCTGCTGTGGGGAGAATTTGCTGCCACCATGGACTTCTGTCCTGCACTGCTTTCTGCTTACCGTGGGTAAGGTTCCCACCTTCTTTGCAGACACCTATCTTTCACACCAAGACACACCACCACAGGCTTTGTGTTGCCTTAAATGGAGAAATACCTTTCTCTGCAACCTTGTCATCATTCTCCTCCTGAGCCTGGGTCATGGACCCCCAGGCATTGCACAAACATTGCACAGATAAGAATTTCTCCCATCCTAAGTGTTTGGCAGCCACCTTCCAGCCCTACTCCAATGGCAGCTCTCATCCTTCAGTCCTGTCTCTAGCCTTCCTTTTCTTGGGAATGGGTGGACATGGCCCTGAAGCCATGTAGGCAGACCTGAGACTTTTTCTAGCATGGTTCTCCTGCCATTTCCTTCTGGTAGCTCCTTCCTAGCTCTGCCTGCAACTCCATGCTTTCTTTCAACCCTTGCTCTTCCTTTCTGGGGAAGCTCTAGAGAAGGCTGCTGAGCCATTTTCCAGACCAAAGGTTTCTCTAAGGCCCAGTCTATTTGCAGGCCTCCACTTTGCTTTGGCAGCCCATTGTCATTCCTGTTTTAGTTGTATGTCAAGGCATCTTCTGTCCATCAGGGTTACTCTGAACCTCATTTTTAGCTGAACTTTTTGACAAGAACTGCTGTAGAAAAGGTGGTTCCCAGGCAAGGGCTCCTAACAAATGAAAATAATCTTTGGCGTACCATTTCTAATCCTGTTCCAAATGCAACCCTAAGCTTTCGCTTTCTGTCAGCCTTAGCTGTAGTTCTTGCTTTCCATCTGAGCCTTAGGGCTGCAAATCCACATAGAGTTCTTCCAGCCCATGTATCTTGGCAGCCCCCACTTGGTTTTGGCAGCCCTTTTCCTGCCACAGTCCAAGTGCAGCTTTAGGCTTTGTCCCTCTCACAGCCCTAACCCTAATGCTGGCACTGGCTCTCATATTTCCACAGAGCAATTGAAAAGGCCCCACAACCATTGCCTGGATGAAAACTGACCCAGCCCAGCTGTCCTGCCAGCTCCTGCTTGGCTTTTGAAGCCCCAGCTCAACTGTAAGCTCTGGCTTTCGCTCAAGCCTCTTATTTTTTGTGAAGAACTGCAGGGAAGACCCCTAACCCATGGCTCACACCAAAGCTTTCACTCTGGGCTGCTCCCACTTGCCTTTGGCAGCCCCTTTCCAGCTTTGCTCCAGCAGTAATACCAGGCATTTTGCTTCTGAGCCCGACCCCGTGTTTGCCTGTGGACTGTGAGGAAGGGATATAAGGAAGGGCCTGCAGCCATTTCCTGGCTAAAAGTGTCTCACATGGCTCTCTTGGCAACCCCTTTCCCTAGGTGTGGTGCAACCTTACCATTCAGTCCAGACCCTGACCTGAGCTGTTTTCCACCTGAACTGTAGGGAACCTTCTTAACCATTTCCCAGGCCAGCCTCTTTACCTTTTGCCATCCCTTTCTAGCCCCACATGAGTGCTAGACTCTGGGCCCTGATGCTGGTTTTCCAGCAGAGTTTTAGCTAAGCTCCCCAGCCTTTTTTCCTAATGAAGGCTTTTTCCCAGGTGAGGCCTCATGCAGTTCCTTCTTTGCTCATGTGAGCTCTGCCACCTCTGCACCTTGGATTTTCTTTTTCTTAGGTATAGCCCTGATTTTCCTGAGAAGCTGTAGAGAAGTTTTCTACCAATTCCCTGGACCGGTGTTTTCTCTCAGCTGAGCATTCTTGAAAGCTGCCATGTACTTTTGCAGCCTCACTCCAGCTCCAGACCTTATTAGTTTCAGCATTATTCCAGTCCTAATCCTATTGCCAAGGTCATTCTTCAGGAAGGCAGGAAGGTGTCTGCAAACTTGAGTCTTTAGCAGCGCCTACTTTCTTCTAGTGGGCCCTTTCTGGCCCCTCTCAAGCTATGAATTTTGGCTTTCCTTCAGCCCTAGTCTTAATTTCACATCTGAAGCCCAGCCAAAGGCTCCCAGGGGAGGCTTCTCCCAGGCCAGGTGTTCTGTGCTCTGGCAGTGCTGTTACAGCCCCACTCCCACAGCTGTCCTGTGCCCATGGAGGACCTGTTCCCCAGGCTTGCCAGTGATGCAGAACAGGGTTGAGCTGGGGTTCCTTAAAATTTTATATGCATACTTCTGGATTATTTTTTTTTTTTTAAGTTTCAAAGTCATTCAGACAGGGGTTGGGCAACATTAACTCACTTTCCCCCTTCTTGTTTGTTCCACAGGGATGCAGCCATGCCTTTTGTCAGCAGGGCTGTTGAAGGATGTTAGCACAGACTGGCTGCTCCTTCCCAGTTTTGCATCCAAGCTTCAGATTTGGATTCTGGCATTGCTACTAGCATGCATCATTGATGGGCAGGATTTTTCCTGTGGAACAGCTGCCTACAGAAGTTCATTTAATAGTGCTTAGACCTTCACTGGGGTATTTTCATTTAGAGTGTTTCCAAGTGTCCTTTGTATATGCTCCTGAGATGTGAGATGGTGTGGTTGAAACACAGCAAAGTCCATGGGCATCCCAGACATCAGGCTTCTGCTTTGAGAGGTGGACAGCAGAAGCTTCTGCTGCTGCCCTGGTGTGGAGGCAGTAATGTCTGGGGCTGACATCTCGTGCTGCCATAAAGAGCTTCTTTATGGGCACAAATAGTTTTTTGGCCTGTAAAACAGTTTTAGGCATCTCATGTGGCTTTTAAAGGTACCCTGCAAAGATTTGATGGAAAGGGAGCCAAGAGCACATTGCTGAGTGCCTGTGATGAAGGGTATGAGCTCAGATCCAGGCTGCCCCTCGAGCTTTGGCCAGCAGTGCTGTGTGCCCCATACACCAGGGCTGCACCTGCAAGGAGAGGTGGGACATGTCAGGATTGAGCCTCAGGTGGAAAATTTGCATAGGTTATATTTTCCTATAAAAACTGTAGTCTGGGAAATGGTTTCAAGAAAGCAAGTCTGAGGTTTAAACCCTCTTGGAAACCTTTTCCTTTCCTTGGGATAAGCAACAATGAGAGCATATAACAAGCTGTCAGGCCGTCCTCCCCCCAGGCTGGGTTACCAGCACCCTGCCCAGAAAACTGAAAATAGTTGGTATTTCCTATCCCCAGGATAATTATTTGATCCTCTGCAGCTGATCTGAGCTATTCTCAGAGCTAACAGCTGGCCTGGGCAGGGTCCTGGGTTGGGGGACCCAGGCTGGGTTCTGGAAGGAGCCCCATTAGCACCCCCTGTGCAGGGCTGGCTGTGCTGGCTCCTCTCCTGCAGTCCACATCCTCCCCTGGGCAGGCTCGCTTGTGGTGCCATTCCCAAAATGATCTGGATCTCGGCAACCTTCACACAGAGCTCACTGTCATTGTCACACAAGGTGATAAATACTAGAATTTATTTATTCTTCTGCAGTAATTTAAACACTGATGGTTTTGGTTGCAGAATTTTTGGGCTGACACTTTAGCATTTGTCTGGAAGCTTTGTGCAGCTGGAGCTGATCTATCAGGATTTTCTTCTGGTTGCTTTCAGCCTGCAGGTGAGGAGGTGTGTGTTGCACCATCTTCACAGCCAGGCTGAGGAAGCAAAACAATGAATGCTACTTGCTGTGGTTACAGACTGCTAGCTATGCCCTATGTAAATTTAATTAATGTTAGAGAGTATTATTGAAGATTCTGTTGTCTTTAAAGTTTCAAAACCTGGCCAAGAATATGTGTATCACATTAAATCGGGGGATTTCTTTGAGTTTTGGATTTGAGACTGCTGTGGGATGTGTCTGAGGTTCTCTGAGATCTGTGTTTGGGCCAAGGGGGACCCTGAAGAGCTGTTGTTTCCATGCTGTGACAAGTTGCAGGCATGCTAGCATTGTAACTATTTTTGCAAACCACATACTAGGAATTCCTTGGTGTCCTGTGGCAGTTTGTCATAGATTTCCTGCTTCCAGCACTGTGACTTTACAATGCTTCTCACAGGCTCATGGTCACAGCAGCATTGGGGGTTTCTCTGTGGACCTCATATGCCATGGCAGGGACTGTGGGACACGCTGGAGTGGGTGCACATGGGGACACTGGGACCTGCTTGGAGGGTGCTGCCACACATGCCTCTCACCCAGCCTGCTGTGGCCCAAGGACTTCTCAGATCAGATGGTAACAGTGGTATTTCCGACACGTTCAGCTCTTGAGGCGAATGTGGGCCTGAGAGCAAAGTGTGCTGGGTCAGCCTGACACTGTGGTAACTCTGCTGGGTAGTCAGACGTACAGAGGGGCTTTGAAATGTTCTCCTGGGCAGAGGAGAATTGCCCAAATTGCTCTGGGCAGGCAGAGTGGCCAGGGATGTGCTTCCAGAGGCTTGTTAAAAAGCCAGGGATACTTCCTCATTGGAAAAGCACAATTGGAGCCTAGCACAATTGGAGAAAAGAGGCTGGAAGCTGTTCTTGGTAGGGCTGGGTGCCTCCTCTCGGCAGTGTGCTCTGAAGTGAGATGCAGTGGGTCCCCAGCATCCCTCATGCTGGACAAACTGCTCTGGTGAGGAGCTCTTCCTTAGGGTACCAATTACTCTGAGCCTTCCCCTGCCTCCTGAATTAGCCCCATTTGCTCAGTCATGCCAGCCCTAGCAAGCACTGGATGTGCCGTGGAGTTACTGATCACTCCAAGCAGTTTTGTTTTGGATTTTCCTGAGGATTGAACACAGAAAGGGTGAGTGCTGTGTTTTTTCCACCTTCAGCCCTTTCTGACCTCAGGCTGGCCTTCCTGAAAGCACAGCTCCTGATATGCAGAGCAGCAGGAGAGCTGGGGTCCATCATGTGCAGCATTCCTCCTGCTTTTCCACCATGGGGCTGCCTGTCTGCTCTTTTTAGCCCCCTATACAGGATAGAAATAAAAAAACAAAATAAAATAGTATAAAGACAGAACCAAGGTAGGTGCAGAAAGCCAGGCTTTGTGTTCCAGCACTGTCCCTCATGGGAGCTCGGGACAGAGCTGGGAGAGGAGACTCTCTGAAGCACAGAGGAGCAAGGCCATGCTGTGTGACATATGGACAGCCCCAGTAGGAGCTTTGGTGTTGAATGGTGCCATAGCTTGGCTGTTGGAAGATGTCTGAGTAGAAGAATCATGAACTGAGGCTGGGGTGTCACCTGGGCAGTGAATTTCAAGAGAACATAGTGGTTTAGAACAATGGAGGAAGGTGTGAAGAGAACTGCAGCCTATGTGAGCTGCCCTGTTGGAGGAGCTTTGATGCTGACAAGGTATTGTCTGAGCCCCTCTTGCTTCACTTGCATGCCTCAGAGCTTTATGGGAACCAGGAAGGATGTGTTGCCTGTGCATCGGTAAAATCCTTGCCTGGCATGTGTGAGGCTGTGTTTGCAGAAGTGTACACTGCTGTGGGTTGCTGAAGGAACCTGTGGAACACCCAGGACAGTGATAACAAGGTGCTGCAGGTATCAGGACAGAGCAGGACCCTGTAGGAACAAGTGAGTCCTGCCAGCCATGAGTGCTGCTTGCCAGGATCCTGCACTTGGGGTGTGCATTAGTGCCTGTTTATTGTGCTCCAAACTGAATCCAGCTACTCCTTGGGTGCCATAGACTTGATTCCTGCTCCCACTGTGTGCAGAAGGGTGCTTAGAACATCTCCTGGCTTGGCTTCATCTGACTGCTCCCATTCTGCTGGGTGGCTGTTGGAGCACAAGTTCCTGGTCTAACAGTGGTGTAGCAGCTGCAGGTACAAATTGAGTCCTTGGTGCTGTGCTTGTGTTGCCCAGCACATGCATCAGTCGCGTGGCACCTGAGGGTAAGTGCACAAGTGTGCATTTTGTTTGCTCAGAGCTAGATTTTCAGCAGGTGTTGAGCAAGCAAGAAATTGCATACTTTGGTGTAGAGACGTGTTGTATGGTGGAAAGTCTGGAAAGACACTTTGGCTTTCATGCCAGCATCCACCTCTCCTTCTGGCATGCAGCAGGATGTAGGCAACGGCAGTCTGTCTTTCCATCAGGTGTGATCTTGAAAAGCATCCTCAGCAGTGGCCCATCTGTGATAGCTTTGTCCTGGACGGTCCTTGGGCTTCTCACAGCTGTCTGTGGCAGTTCCAAAAGGCAGTGCTACCTCCTGAGCACTGTGGCTTCCAAATGTTGTGTTCCTTCATCTCTGTTTATGTGCATGAGTTAATGTCATGCAGGGGTGCTGGGCAGCACACCCTGGCTGAGGCTCTGCACTGCCAAGGCTCCAGCTCGGATGCCCTGCAAGCACTGTGGCTAAGCCAGGCTGAGAGGAGTAGCTCACACGTGCCTTTGGGTATATATCTCTGTTACCCTGTTATCCCTGTTACTACTCTAGAGCTTTATTCCTTTTTCTTCATATGTTTTCCCAGACTTGGCAAGCATGTTTCTGCAATGCCTGTTAAAAGTCCTTCTCAAGCCCTGGAAATCTTGTCCCTTTACAGGTTGACTAGTCAGAACCACTGTGGCTTCTCTGTGCCTTTTCTCTCAGCTCATTTTCAGTGCCCGTTTTTCTCGGAAGATCATATTGAGAAAATCTTCTCCCATTTCTGAGGGAAAACAGAGGTGAACCACTTGCAGGACGTGCGCTGGATGGAGCTGTGCATACAAATGAGACAGAAGATCGTTCCTCACAGGGAGCTGTGATTGTGTTCACAGAGTGCTCGTGGTAGTGGTGTTGGGGCTGCATGGCTGGAGTACTGGGTATGGCCACAGGATACTGGGAGCACATGTTAGTGAGCCTCAGCCTTTGAAGTGGAAAATTCAGTCCTCCAGCTGCAGAGGAGACTTTGGCCACTCATGTGAGAAGGCTGGTAGAAGAGGGAGAACACAGTCAGTGCATAGTCTTGGATTGGTGTTAGCTCAGTTGTGGAATTTCTGATAATGTTCTTGACTTCTGCACAGATGCTGCAGTTCCTGGAGGAGCCCAGGCAAGAGCAAAAGTAAATAATGACATGATGTGGACTCAGTCTGATGTAGGGATGGCTTGTGTCAAATCCAAGGGAGGAGGATAGCAACCTGATGTGCCTCAAATTGTGTGGCTGAAAATGTCATTGCTAGCAGCAGATGGCTGTGAAGAGGCTGTGCCACAGCAACTTGGGCTGCTCTTGGAGAGGGACAAAGCACAGCTTTCAGCACTGCTCTGCTTGTCTCTTGAAGTGCAGCAATTCCACACAATTCCTAGTGCATGGTCAGCCTGCCAGCATATACCATGTTGGTGTGCTCACTACATGTGCATGGTGCCTGACAGAAGGGGCTTGCTGAGGAGGTTGTGCCATGACCTCATGGAGGACTTGTCCTTGGCTGCTGAAAGTGCATGATGCCTGCCTGGTGCAGGGGTGTTGCAGGCTGGCAGCATAGTGTGGAGCATGCATCAGTTAAAAGGTGTAAAATGGCATAAAAACTTGAGCATGGAGAATGAAAACTCCCCACCTGTGACTGTGGCGATAAACCTGCAGCACTTGCATGTGCTAGTTGATCTTCGTACGAAGACAGTAAGCTTATTTAGAAAATTGGGCTGTCTCATTTGAGGTTAGAGTTTCTCTTTAATCTGCAGATTCTTAATCAGTATGAAAATAGCTTGTTAAGTGGGGCTGTCTGTGCATTTATATCCACATACCAGTGCAGTGGTGCTCCTTAGCAGGTGATGTGCTTCCCTTTAGGGTGATGGACAAGTTCCTGGCTCTGAGGCCAGGCTGGATGCTCTGGATGCAGCAGGCAAAAGCAGACCTCAACACCAGGCAGGCGTGTTTGTGTCCCTTTCCTCCTCTCCAGCTTCTTCCCTAGGAGATGATGGGAAGAGGTGCTTGCCCCGCAGGATTATCACAGAATCACAGAATAATCTGAGTTGGAAGGAACCCACAAGGATCATTGAGTCCAGCCCTTAAATGAATAGCCTGTATGGGGGTTGGACCCACAATACTGGCGTTATTAACACCCTGATTCAACCAACTGAGCATTATGAATAGTACAGTGTGTTAAATGCTGCAGGTTCCCTGGTGTCTGGGGTCACAGCTGGCCACAGTGCCTCTGGCCCCTGCCAGCACAGTGTAGAGGAGCCTTCCACACACCAGAATGGCATGTCATCCTGGGACCTGGAGCAGGGCCCCATGAGAGCCTGGGGTGCTGCCATCCTCTCAGGGTACCCTCTGTGGCCAGCTCTACCTGCAGATAGGAGACCAAGGGCTCTCTCCTAACACCTATAGGGGCTTTGTAGGGCCTCTTCTTGCATTTGGAAAACTTTGCACATGGTTGGAGTGGGTATCTTGGTTAGAATCATTGAATCATCAAAGTTGTAAGAGACCTTTAAGATCATCAAGTCCAATGGGCCACCCGGCACTACCACTGTAACCCCTAAATGATGTCACCCAGTGCCCAATCCAGCCCCTTCTTAAATACTTCTGGGAATGGCAACTCCACCTCCCTGGCAGCTTATTCTGGTTCCTGACCACCATAACAATGAAGAATTTTCTTCTTGTATCTGATCCAAATCTCCCCTATCTCAATTTAAGGCCATTTGCTCTTGTTCTCTCACTGCAGGCACAGCAAAAGAGACCAGCCCGCACATCACTGCAACCTCCTGTCAGGGAGTTGAGGGAATGATGAGTTCCCCCTATGAGCCTTCTCTTCTCAAGACTGAACAAACCCAGCTCCCTCAGCTATTCCTGAAAAAACATTTTTTATAGACCCTTCCATGTTGTGCCCTTTGCTGGACATGCTCCAGGACCAGAATATCCTGCTGTCCCCTTTTGAAGTGAGGAGCCCAAAACGGAACATAGTACTCGAGGTGCATCACCAGTGCCAAGTAGAGGGCATTGGCCACTTTCCTAAATGTGCTGGCTACACTATTGTGCTGCTGGCCTTCTTGGCTACTTGGGTACGCTGCTGGCACCCCAAGTCCCTTTCTGCCAAAATGGTTCTCAAGCCACTCCTCCCCCAGCCTGGAGCTGCAGGGGGTTGCTGCAACCCAAGTGTAGGACCTGACACTTCACCTTACTGAACTTCAGTAGTTGTCCTCAGCCCATTGACTGAATCTGTCCAGGTGTCTCTGTAGAGCCTTCCTACCCTCAAGCAGATTAAGTGGATCTGATATCCCAGCCTTATTTTATCTGGAGACAGATGGCTCCAGTTCAGTGGAAATACATGGGTGTGTGGTGGGTGTGATACTGTTTTGTGCCTGTCACTAGCTGGAATGAGAGGACAGAGCATACAGAGGACCTGCCTGCTGGTTTGGGACCACTGCTGAATGTGGAACTACCCTGTTCTGGAGCTGGTCTGGCACTTGCTTTGCTTGCTGTGCCAAGCAGCTGGGCCAAGCAGAAATGAGACACGAATGCCTGTAATGTCTGTATAGAGCTTGGTATGCTCGTGCTGGGCACAGACAAAAGAAGACCTATAGATGTTTCCTCTTGGCTCTTTGAGAGAGAGGAGGGTCTGCCCATTGTGTTCCAAGTGACTGTCCAATGCTGGCTGTGGCCTGAGCCGAGTGTTTTCAGGGCACAGTCTGTCCTGGGCTATGGCCAGTGGTGAGGACTCCTTGGCACTTCCCTTCTAAGGGCAGGTGGCTGTACTTGTGGCTCTGGGTGGTGCTTGCTTCTGAGAGGAGAAGGCACATGCCTGGTAGCTGCCTTCAGCTGGTATCAGAGTGGACGCTGTGCAGGGGGCCCCTCTGGGTTTGGCTGTGTCCCCCACAGCTATCCCTGGGTGTGAGTGTGAGTAGAAACAAAGGTCTGTGCCAAGAACTGGCTGCTCTGCTTTGGTCAGGGAGAAACGTGCTGTCTTTAACCCGTGCCCTTGTCTCCTCTGGTGCGGCTGCTCATTCAGAGCGTGCCAGTTTGCTGGCCAAGAGCTCCCCTTGCATTGCTGTGTGCCAGTGCTGCCAGCCCTGCTTCACTCGCCCAGTCGCTGGGCTTCTCTGCTGCCTCTTGTAACCCTCAAAGCCGGGGTTGGTCTGCAGCCTGCCACACTCAGGGAACTGCGAAAGGCCTTCCTTGATACTGACTGCAGCCTGGGAAAAGTTATTAGTGAGTCATGTTGTACACCCTGGAGAAAACAGATATTAGGAATGGGCAGGTGTCCTGGTTTGAAAGGCAGGTGTCTGCTAAGAAAGGCAGAAGCTTCTCTTTGAAATGGAGAATGTAAACCCCATCCCTCCAAATGATTTTAATTTTGAAATTAAGGGGCTCTCAGGCAAAGATATGGGAATAGGAATAACAGTTCTTTACTAGGAAAATTAAAATA
>JAOTQP010000841.1:899353-912870 GCA_026413545.1 Cichladusa arquata
ATCTCAGCTCTGGCACCTGAAGCATCTCCTCCCTCTTCTTCTCCACTGACCCTGGTGTCTCCATGTTGTTTCCCTCATATGTTCTCACCTCCTCTTCTGGACTAAAAGAAAAAACTGTGTGTCTTTGTTTTGACTTTCTTTTTAAATCTGTTACCACAGAGGTGTTACCAACGTCTCTCATTGGCCCAGCTTTCTGCTGGAGAGCCCAGGAACATCCCTGTCCCTCACAGCCACTCTTGGGAGCACTGGACATGTGGCAGAGCCCAGCTGCCTGCTCCCTATCCTAGTGAAGAAGCTGTGCTTGGTCTCCTGCCACTGCTGCTGAGGCTCATGAAGCAAGGCTAAAGCTCACTTCTCTGGGCAGCTGGCTCCTGGCACTGGCTGCCCTTCCCTGCCTGCAGCCTTTGTCCTGCCAGCCCAGTGCTGCCTGCTTGGGATCCCGTCCTCCCTGAGTGCCAGGTGCCTGGGAAGGCACAGGTGGGGTGGTGCTGGAACAGCAGCCCCTGGGAGCAGGGGCTAAGGCTGTGTGACAGCCCCAGGGCAGGTGGCAGCAGGGCCCTGCAACCCTTTGGGCTCTGGAGGCAGCAGAGCTGAGCTGCTCACTTGCAGCACCAAATGTCTGGGCATCCTCTAGCCCTGGTTCAGCTGCTGCAGCTGCCTGAGCTAACACTGTACAAAAGGCAATAAGCATGCTGGGGCCTAGGCCACTCAATGCACGTCATGCACAATATATGTTTCTTTATTTTATTCTTTTTTTTTTTTTTTTTCAAAAAGCACTATGAAAACCTAGAGCTGAGTGATAGGCCTCTTGTGAGCCACACAACAAGAGACTTCCAGCCTGGGCTAGACCCATGACAAGGAACTTGTAGCAAGGTATTTATCTTGACCTTAGTTTACCTGAAGTTTTGCTGCTGTGCAGACAATGTCTGAGCCTTTCTTCTTCCCTGGCATCTCTTGTGTCTCAGTGAAACCTCCTGTGTGCTCCATGTGGGACCTTGGCGCTGCTGGATAGGAGCAGAGGGCTACAGATGCCCCCCAGTCTTCCTGGGCTGGCGGTGGCCCTTCCCCAGGCTGTGGAGATGGACAGAGCTGCACTGGTGAGATGCAGTGGTTGCCAGAGGGGTGCAAATGGATGCTACCAGTGTCCTGCTTTTCTGCTGTGGGAGAGTCCTGTGCTGCTGGGTTCTGTCCCCTCAGCTATGTCCGCTGGAGACGTGCACAGGCACCTTAGAGTTGTAATGCTAGGTGCCAGGGCTCAGCCTGCAGCTTGGAAGTTGTTTGGGTGATGTAAGTTCTGCTCTGGCAGCAGCAGGTTGGCTGGCCTGCAAAAACCCTTGGGGTGTGCCAGATACTTAAAGTGTCACGGAGTGATTATTTAGGGCAAGGCAGGAGTGGGGAGACCTCCTTGAGCACAGAAGGCATCCTGTGCCTTGCCTGGGTTCTGAGGGACTTCACAGCCTTTTGATGGTGGAAAGAAAACAGAGAGCAGGAAGAGATGAGAGTGCTAGTTCCCACAAGAGCTGGAGTGCCTCAGATCCATCTTCTGAGTTACTCCAGCAGAAAATTGATTGAGCAGTTGAACACACTTCCCAGAGAAGTGGTCACAGCACCAAGCCTGTCCAATTTCGAGTATTTGAACAATGCTTTCAGGCACATGATGGGATTCTAGGTGTGATGTGTGTAGGGCCAGGAGTTTGACTTGATGATCCTGATGGCTCCGATCCAACTCAGCATATTCTATGATTTAGTGTTGCTACAAGCTGTGAGGGCAGGGCTGGGAGGTAGAGCCGGGGTAGGAGCAGCTCAGCTGGGTGGGTGCTGGCAGGCCCTGCTGGGGGCCAGGCTGAGGCAGGTGGGGGAAGACCAATGCGCTCATGTGCTGCTAGCAAGGATGGGTAAGTTGAGCACCTTGGAGCCTCCTGCAGCACAGACCACTGTGAAAAATGAACCAATCCCAGGTGTCCTACACATCTGGCTCCAGGCACGCTCTTGAGATGGGACTGCTCCCTGTGGGATCCCAGCAGGATTATTCTGAGTTGCTGCACCCACTTGGTCTGAAATCTCAGCATGGTCCTTCCTGGAGAGCACCTCTACTGCAGCTGCACGCGTCTTCTAAGTTGACTTAGCCCTGTATTTTCTGGGCTGTCTTGGGACACATCTGCAGTACAGGAGGGACTGTACAGGACAGGCTTAGTGTCTTGGTTTTGAGACAAATTTCAGGAGAAAATGCCCTGGAATGAGCATTTCCTCTGAAGAGAAAGGGCTTCAGTAACTCCCTTTTCCTCTGCCAGTGAGAGAAATGGATACCGGGGGTGAAACTGGAAAAAACATGTTTATTAACAGAAAAAAATAAGGGTGCCTGCAAGGCACAGGAAAAGAAAGAAAAAAAGTTGAATAAATGCTAGATATTGAAATTGTGGAGCCCTACCCCAAACTGTGGAACCTTAGCCCCCTCAAGCCCCAGGCCCAGCCTTGTCCCGCCGCGGGCACCTTCCCCTGCAGTGCAGCTCCAGGCACAGCCGGCAGGGGCGCTGCTGCCTCCCGGCCGGGCAGGGCGGCTGCGATGATTCCCCCGCGGCTGCAGGGGGCGCTGTGGCGCGAGCTCGGCCGCCTCTCTCCACACGGGAATGGCGGCTGGGCTGGGGGAGGGATGGACAAGGGGCTGCCTGTGGGAACTCACGGCGAGCAGCCGGTCCCTGTGCACCTCCGGATGGTGAAATGGGCTGCAGCAGGAACCTCGGAGCAGCAGCTGGAAGGGCAGGGTGGGCTCACCCAGAGGTAGCAAGCAAGAGATAGCAGAAGCTCTGCAGCTGTAGCTGGACCCCCAGCAGGCTGAGGGTAAAAAGTGTAGCAAAATAGCCGGGGGCAGTAGCAGGGGCACGGCAGGGGGTGCTGGGCAGCAGCAGCCCCACTCCTGAACCGGGTGAGGGAGAGGCTGGGTGGGATTTCTCACCAAGGCTGGCTGGTCCCTAGGTCTGGACTGTGCAGGAGGGCAGCCCTTAGCAGGAAAACCAGGGTGTTCCAACGTCCTGGTGCCGCAGGTGTTGGCTCCAGGCTTCCCACAGCAGAGCAGCAGAAAGAGCAAGCTGGCAAGTCCAGTCACAGTGCCAAAGCAAAAGGAAAAACCCAAAAGAAACCAGTAGGATTTTTGGTCAGAGACACGAGCTGTGTGGTCAGTCCAATAGCCCATGCTGAAAGGGGACGAACTGCCCCTCGCCTTGCCTCCAACTCCCTCTGGAAACCCCAACCTGGTTCCCATTCATGGTGATAGTGCTGGAGCCACGGAGGTGGGAGAGGGGCAGGGACAGGGACAGCAGCCACCTCGGGGCACGAAACAAAACAAAACAGATCAAAACCCCTAAAAATTATGTAGGATAATAAACCATTCCCAAGACACTTAGTCATGAGATGAAGTCCTGTGTCATACTGTTCCCAGAAGCCATGAAACTCCTCCCTGCTCATGTTGTGGCGTGGGTGCCTTTCCTTGTTTCCACCTAGCTTGATTTAGATGTGGGCCAGGATGGCCTGGCCTGTGCCATGTAGCCAGGATTAGGGTTAGCAGCCTTTGCCTCTTCTTTTCGGTATGGTGGCATGAGCCATGGACCAGTGTCAGCATGCAGAATTGGTCACCTCATGCATGAGCACTGCCCACCTGTAGGACCTGTTGGGTTTTGGTGTTCCTGCCGGGGAGGGAGGGACGGTGGGAGTACAGGGAGGTCACTGGGGCTGGTCTGTGGGCTGGCAGCAGTGCAAGCTGTGCCCTTGTGCCAGCAGGTCTGACAGCTCACGCCTCATGGAGGGGGGTTTGCATGGTTCTGGAGGGAAAGGAGAGGCAGGCGTTTGTGGGATTTCTGTCTTAAAACACTTGCTAGATACTTTTGAGTTCTTTGGCACCTATTGCTGGTACTGTGGAGCAGACAACTGCTGAGGGTTGGCTGCCCAAAAAGCTTCTACTGCTGACAGCTCTGTTGAGTGTGCTGTGGCTGGAGCTGCAGTGGGGATGGCACAGACCTCACCCTGTCCCCTTGGCTGTTGCAGTGTGTTTATCCTGGGGAGCTGCAGCAATGCCCCATCCACCCAGGACTGAGTGCTTTCTGATGTTGACCCTGCATGTGGTGGGGCTGTTCCTGGCCTTCCTGCCACCACAGCACTGGTGGGAGGGAGGCAGTGAGGCCAGCTTTCTCCTCCATCTGGCAGTGTCCAACCTGTGCCCATTCCCCAGAGAAATAAAGCCTGGGCAGGTGTGTGTCAGCTCACCATCTGGCCTGGTCCCAAGGGCGCATGAAGCCTCGGAGGGGGAGCTGGGCACTGTTCGTCTGTGTTTGGGTTTAGCTGCTCTGGCAGTGCCTGGGAGCCGTGGCCATTGCAGACACCAGCTAAGAAAATCTGCTGGCTGAGCCAGACCATAGCCACTGTTGCAGGGAGCCTGAGGGAACACTGCCCCAGAGAGCTGTCATGGTGCTGCATTGCCACAGACCCTTCCCTCATTGGTCCACTGGAGGGGGACAGTGTGGGGTACCTGGTTGCCCCTGGCACTAAGGTGCTGCCAAGAGCTGGACTTGCAACTGCAGCCCCTTTGATCAGGCCTGGTGTGGGGGGAGTTGCTTGGAAATGACCCCTCCCTTAGCCCATCCTCCCCATGGGTTGCAGGGTGGGTGCCACTCGTGCAGGGTCCTCCCTGCTGCAGGGGCACAGGCCTGGGTTCACAGGCAGCCTGGCTCCAGCACTGTGCCTGGGGCTGCCTGTGGGGAGACGTGGCTCTTCTCCTTGCTTGCCCCATAGCAGCTCTTCCATGGACACGGTCGTAGGGCTTGCAGCCCACGTCAAGTTCCTGCATCCTCTCCAGTCTATTTCTGCTGTCATTGCTGCTTGGCAGAGGCTGGTTTGTTTACTTCCCTCTGCTGCTGCAGGTCTGGCAGTGTCTGACGGGTCTCTCAGCGGGGCCTGGGCTGTCCCTGGGGCTCTGAGGAGTTGGAGTGTGTTCTGTGCAAGCCCCAGACGTGCTGCTCTTACTGAGACTGTCGCTGCCATGTTGGTCTTGGCCGGTGGGTTTCAGGCAGCACTGAGCTGTGGTGATATCTGTGGTTGGGCTCTTGCCATGGCTCAGCAGAGCAGATGTCCCCAAGCTTGTCCCTGAGAGTTTCATTCTGGCAGCTTTGTTGCTCTGAGCAGCCCCGGGGTTGGTTCAGCCTCCTGGAGGCATGAATGGAAGCATGGAGTGCCTCAAATTGAGCAGTCTCGTCATTATGAATTTTTTTTTTTTGTGTTGTGTCTTGCAGAAATAACATTCATCCCAGATTTGATGATAATGAAAATACAGAAAAAAGAAAAGCAGGTTTGTGACCGTCTCTCCTTCTCCCAGTTCAGCTGTCAAGGCCTGAGGACCATGTTCCATGTGGAAATTGTTGCAACTGATGTGTGGTGGGAAGGAGTCTGTGGGAATGTTGTCTTGAATTTCCAGACAGGGGTGCAGCTCTGCTCCTTGAAATTTGACCTGAACCGTACCCCAGAGTGGGTGAGCCTGATGGGGCCATTGAACAAGGTGGGATCTATCTTCAGTAGTGGAAATGCTCTTGACTTGGTGCTGCCCCCACTGCAGGAACAGCCTTTGTTTTTGTCTCAAAGTCCATAGTATTGGTTCTTGCCGTAATGTCATTACAAAACCACGTGTTTGCTGTGATTGTTGTTACTAACATGATACACCAGGACTAATACCAGCTGGGAGGTTCAGGAAGATCATGTCTGGGAGCTGTGGGAGCTTGGACAGGGGGGAATTTTCTTCCCTTACTCAGAAAAAATCCCATCTCACAAAGCTGTCATTTCTGAATTGCTACATTGGATCATAACAACCTGCTGCTCCCAGAGGAGATTTATGAGCCAGTGGTCTCTGTATTAACTGTGTGCAGGGGAAGAGCCTGACCATGGGCACTCTGCTGTGGCGAGAGGACCTGTTACATGCACAGAGTGTCACTCTGCCTGCAGGGCTGAAATATGGCTGGAGGTATAAAACAAACTGGTCTGCCTGGAGCTAATTTGTGTCCATGCTGCTTTTAATGGGAAACCATTAAAGTGAGCACTGAGCTAAGGGATAAATCTGTTTGAGAGCACAAGCCTGTGCCATTTCTAACCAGGTCTGAAGCAGCACGTGCTGCTCAGGGCACCCCAGATCACAGTGCCGTGGCAGGTTGATGGGAGGAGGAAGGGAGAGAAGTGTTTTGAAGAGGTCAGTGTGCTGTTCTGGGCTTGCAGCAAGGCAAATGCTGCACATATTGGAAGGTGTGTGCTCAGAGCACCAGTACTGTAGGAAGTAATGAGTTTAGCAGTGTTTGCTGTAGATGCTGTGAAGAAGCAGAGCCAGCCTCAAGGTGAGGAGGAAGAGGTCATAGAAGGTCTTGTGTACCAGCATGGCTGGATTGTTCCTGATGGGGCCGGGCAAAGGCCTGGAGGAGAGCAGGGTCCTTTGCAGTGTGGGTCTGTGATCTCCCTCCTCTGATAGCAGAACCTGGAGGGAGATAAAGGCATGTGATGTGAGCAGGGAGGGGTAGAGTTCCAGCTGCTTATCTCCTGAGCTCTCTAAGCCAGCAGCAGTAGGACAAACATTGCAGGATATCATGGGGTGGGATGCAGCATTTCCAAATTCAATGTTTGGTTCCTGGCTGAGGTGATGAAGGGGTGAGTGGCTCCCTGTAATGCTCAGATGAGCAGTACAGGGGACAAAACTAGCAAGGAGTGGCATTCCACATCACTCTGGACACCTGAAGCCAGGAGCACTCACACCTTGTAAACAGACTTCTCATGGCACCAAGAGGGGCTGTTGCCTTCCACTGAACAGTCTCTCTGGAAAGGATGAGAGGCTTACGTGGTTCCAAGGTCCATGGTTCCAAAGTCATGTGTTTCCCTGTCAGCCTCTCACCTGCAGAAGCTCCATGTTGGTCATCTTGTGGGTGTAGGATCAGGCCCAGGGACGAAAAAGTTGGCGAAATGCTGGTACCCTTCATATTGGTGAGGGATGGCAGGGGAGCTGTCAACTGCCTTTGGGAAAAAGTATTGGATGTCTCTCCTTTCCCTAGCCCTTGGGTGTCCTAGGCCAGTGCTTTGTCCTGCCTATGTCCATTGCCAGTGGATTAGGAAACCTAGGCTGGAGGGATGGGGTCTAGAAGTGACCTGTCTGGGGAGGAGCTCCTCTCTGTGCTCCCTTGGTGCCCTCTGCAGCAGTGCCTCTCTTCCTGTGCTAATTATGATGGGTTGGGGTTCAGGGCACTGCCAACTGGTTTATTTATCTGAGGGGCTGTTGTTAGCAAAGGAAGGGGCTAGTTGTGTTTCCACAACTCTTCTTCCTTAGTAATGCACAAAAATCTGGTACATTTGTCACCAAGCTGTGACTAACTCGTGAAACCTGTCACTTGTCTCATGACTTGCAAGTTTTCATGCCAGGGTGCCTTGTCTGCTGGTGGAGGTGGGACAGGAGTGCCTGGTTACCTCTGAGAGCAATGACAAGTGATGGGTTTCCTTTGAGAGCCCAGCACCATCATTCCCTGGGCTGCCTCTCCTGTCTGTGTCCTGCTTGTCCCTGGGCACTGAAGGGTCTTCTACTCCTTATTTCTGCCAAACTTTTACTTCTTAAATAACCAGAGAAATAATTAACTAAAATAAATGCATTTATCCCACAGTGCCTCTAAATCTCCTTATTCTACAGCCATGGAAATGCTCCCATCCTGCATGGACTGTGAGAGCAGAGCAGAATTGCATTGGAGACAGAGAGATGGAAAGCCCTGTGACTCCTTAGCCTTCTCCTGGAGGGATCTTCTGACTTTCCAGCCTGGCCTTGGAAGTGGCAGGAATGGCTGGATCCCCTGCAGTGTGTGAGCAGCAGTGGGAGGCAGTGGGGAACAGCCCAGGGCTGCAGGCACCGTGTGGCTGCTGGGCAGCCCTTGCAAGAGGAGGGCCCCTGGGAGCATCTAGGGGAGCTCTGCTTGCCTTTGCTTCAAGCACTCACTATATAAAATGAAGAACTTTCCTGAATTTATGTGTCTGTTTATGTGAAAGTGAGCTTTGCTATCTCACCTACTGCAAATGCAGTTGGGGGTTTTTACCAGAATTCCCCGACTGGAGTGGACTCCTGAGCAGTGGGATCCCGCACAGGGGACAGGGATATCCAATCCCCTGGGCACTTGCAGCTCTGTTCTGGTGAGAATGTCAGGTGTGATGACTCCCGGTGCTAGGTGTGTGGAGGAGTTTTGAGCACTTGCTCTGTAAGGGTGAAGGGTGGGGGGAGCAGTGAGCTGCCAGGGAGCCCTTCTCCTGCACACACAGCCACAAGTGCTGGGTCTCCACCAAGCTCCAAGGGCTGCACAGGTTTTTCTCCCTGCCAGAGAGAACTGAGTGGAGAGGACAGCCTGGACAGCCCAGGGGAGCAGCATTGCCCTCTGCTCCACCGTTCCCTCTGTTAGGGTGGTGGGAGCACGTGTGCCCACTGCCAGGGCTGGCCCAGTCACAGCTTCCTGGCTGTAGTTGTTGAGAGCTGCATTGTGGTGGAGCATCCTGGGAACAGAGCCAGGCCCCACCTCCATCACACACATCCCATGGTGACTGCAGAGCCTGCTCGGAGACATGATGGAAGGTGGCACTTGTATATTTTTAGCTTCTTGCTGCATTGGATTAAGAGCTGGAAACAAGGGGCGTAGACACTGGGCAACCAGAGTACAACAGTCTCTGCTGTGCACACCACTGGTGTGGATGGGGCTGCTGGAGTGCTTGGCTCACCAGCCTGCCAAAACCCTCTGTGTGAAAGAAGCTGCCTCTTCTGTTTCTGTTGGGTTCTGCAAGCAGCTGTGTGGACAGACTGGGCTGGTGAGCTGGGAGCTGTCTCAGGGAGGCAGAGTCGTGGTGCCCATCCTGGGCTGCTGTTGGAGTGGTAGGCTGGCTGGTGGCTTCAGTTAGTGCTGAGAGGGGAAATGGGCAGTCAGGGTGCTGGGCAGCCCCCAGGCATCAGTCTCTAAAGAGCATGGAAACCTTTGATGACCCACAGTCAGGGTCCATGTGGACACTCCACATACAGGCTGGATCTCTGTGGGGTTTGATTACATGCCCTAGACCCAAGTGCAGGCTTCTGCAGAGCTCTCCTGGTGTGCTGTGGGAAAGCTTGGCCAAGCCTGCAGCAAATTGGGCTTGAATGGTCCTTGCACTTGGGTGCAGAGTGACATGTGGCATGGCCACTGCTGCTGGCTGCAGTCACACTGCCTGGCAAGGCTGTGTTGTGTGGGTGTTGTCTGAGCCTGGTTGCCAGGGGAGGTGGATCTGCTCTTGGTGTCGTGACCATTGGAAGGGCTCATTGCTGGTCTCCTTACTGGACAGAGCTGCCATTCAGATCCTGAGGCTGTGGCAGAGCTGCTGGGAACACTGCTCTTGGAGAGGAAGGCCTGCAGGGTGGATTATGGGGTAGGCATGAAGCTTTTGGTCTTTTCTCCTTCCCACACCCAAACTCATGGGATAGTGCAGGGTTTGGACATGGATCAGGCTCCAACACCCAGCGGTGTGGATGCAACATCTTCATCCCCACCACATCTCCTGGCAGTGCTGGCATGTGACTTCTGCCATGTGGGTCCAGAGGAGCTTCTCTGCTTCTGCCCCTCACAGATATTATTACAATTACTATTATTATTAGTAGTAGTAGTAGTGCTGCTGCTGCTGCAAGTACATAAGTTGTGTAAATCAGTGCTATCTTCATGGGGCAGCAGATGTTACTTCTTCCCCTCACCTTGTCTTTGCAGTTTCCCCTCTCCGCTGTTGTTCCCTTTGCAGGTGCCTGGCACAGGCAGGTGAGGCTGCAGGCTTTGTCCCTGGCTCAGCACAGGCAGTGCCACTGGCCTTGCCCTGAGCAGGTGTGGGGGAAGCACTGCTGAATTTTGCTGCTCCTCAGCTCCCATGCATGCACCAAGGGGAGTTTGTAAACTGTCCCTTCACATCCCAGTGAACCCAGCTTTGCTGGAGGGCTTGCAGAGGGTCGGGGGTGCTGTGTGAGCCTTGTGGCTGGAGCAGCCAGTACATCCCACAGGCTCAGCAGTTTGGGAGAGGGGAGGGAGCCCTTCAAGTAACAGGGGCAGGAGCTGCTTTGCCTTGCACCTCCTGGTGGTGTTTTCCCCCAAATCCTAAATAAAAACTCTGCATTCAAATTGAGACTATAAATGAAACAAAACAATTTTAAGTTCAGGAAACACACCACACCATTAAGGCCCACCCTGACCTTGGCTTTCCCCTAGAGTGAGGCTGTGCAATTATAAGTGCCCTGTGTTAGCCTCTTCAGCTCTCTGGGGAGGTTTTAAACATTTTTTTCTCCTTACCTTCTATTTGACAGTCGTTAGACACATGGAGCAAGACTTCATGCTCCAGCTGATGCTGAAGGAATGTATGAAATGTAATTTATAGAAGATTCCTATGTGAATAAAAAAAAAATAACATAAAAATGTGTTCTGGAAATGTGAAATCATTACAATTATCACCAAAAAAGCCAGTTCAAAGAAGTGCAAAGGCATAGTTCTAGGGATGAAAAGTGTTCTGGGGAAGCAGAGACTGCTTGGATTGTGTCACCACAGAGGTTCAGAGGTGGGCATCATCTACCAAAATCTGGAAGTCATCATCTTGACTTCTTCCCCACTCTGAAATACCCAGAAGCAACAAAGCTGCTTGCTTAGGTGGACATGTAAAATGATATGTAGAATGGGCAGTTGAATGGAAAATTGTGTTTCTATTTAGTTTTAAAAAATAATAGTAAGAAAAAGGGCACACACTCTGTGAATTTAAGAGTGACCCTGTAACAAGGCTGGGCATCACATTAGGAACCACTAAGGACGTGGAGTCTAATAACAATTCTTTTTCCAACTCTCTCAGGATTTAAAAAGCCTTTAAGAAGAGTCACAGAGTAAATATGGTGAGGTCAAGTGAGGGCTTGTGGAAACTGAATGTTGGCAGAGCAGCTCAGTCAAATAGACTCTCTACCCAGAGCCATCTCTGATGCCAGAGGCATCAGAAGGTTGCCCTTGAAGGGTGTGGCAAAGACATTTTTGAGCAAAGTAACATAAGCCACCTGTTTTGAGGGTCCTTACTCTGGAATTGTAAAAGAACACTGTGAGATTTGGGAATTGCTAATAAATAGTGTTGGGACCATCACCCATTAGGGCCATGGAAGGGGAGAGGGGAGTAAATGTGAAACTAAAGGTCAATAGATTCACTTAGGTGAATTGTTGAATTCGCTTAGGTGAATTATTGAGTAAATAGTTAGGAAATATAATAAACACTTTGTTTCTGAAAATACTACACTGGTGAATAGTCAACGTGACTTTTGCAAAGCAGAGTCAGTCCTTGCAGTCTCTTGGGGATTTTAAAGATAACTGGGTCACAGGGCTGAAGTTGGGCTGGGCTGGTGCAAGGCTCAGGGGCACCAAACAGCAGCTGCAGAAGTTTCTCACTGAATGCTTGTAAACATGTGAAGCATTGTCCTGATGAAAGGTCTTTCCTGTAAATTAGTGTCTGGTTAAAGGCCAGGAAACCAAATACAGGGAAGATGTTTCTGCTTTCATAGCACAAAGGGAAGAAAGGTGCTGGCTGATTTCTGCAGTCATTTGGGATTCTGAAAAAGAGATGGATGCTGAAAAGTTGAGTTAAAAAATCTCAAGATGCACCCAGTAAAGTATGGGAGAACCAGCCATGCATGCGTCATCACTGGGGGCTGTCCCTGCTCCTGGAGGAGACTGTAAAGCACTGGCAGAGTTTGGCATCTGCCTACAGGTTGTCCCCAGGTGCATTCCATAGTGTGTAAAGGGAAAAGGAGCAGAGCAAAAACCCTCCTACTGCTCTGTGGTACTTCTGATGCTACGTGCTTCCTACTGCCACCCCATAGCCAGTGGGGTTGGAAGAAGTGCTGGGCAGGATAAGGCAGATGGCCTGAGAGCTGGCACAGCCCGCCTCTGAGGGGAGGGTGACTTGTCACCTATGCCTTAGCTAGGCCAAGAGAGCTCTGCAGGGGAGGATGGCAAAACTGAACTGTACAGAGCGTGTGACATGGAGACCCTCCTCACACCTTGAGAAGTAGAAGCCACTTAGGAGGGCAGCAGGATTTAACCAAAATTAGTGGTTTTCCCTAATACTTTATGAGTTTGTAGTAGTGAATACCCCCAGGTGTTTTGGCACCCAGAATTACAGGTGGGTTCATCGTGGTGGGTGCAGCCTATTGCTGGAGCAGCCTGGGCAGGACAGATACAGAGACTGCCTGCCCTGCTCCACTCCTGCCCCCTCAGGCTGAGCGTTGCCTAGAGCAGCTCCCGGCTGGTCCAGAGCAGCCCAGAGCAGCCTGCCATGCCCTGCTGCAGCATGTCCCAGGGCTATGATTTGCCAGGTTTAGGCTGCTGCAGCTCCATGTGTTCCTCGCCTGTGAAGGAGGTCTGAGTGTGGTGGTGTGTCATTGCTGGCCATGGCTGCAGACACAGTGGCCAGTAGCCCAGTCACAGCAGTGGGCAGCCTTTTGGCTCATGGACGTGTACCTCAGGCCACTCAGGCCAAGGCTGCTGCTGCAGCAGAGTTCCCTGCAGTGAGTGCTCTGTCCCCAGCAGTGTGACAGCAGCCCTTCAGGCTCTCTCCCTGTGGAAGCAGAGGTGATTTCCCTTGTGGTGCAGGGCAGCCGCCGCCGTGCTGGCAGCAGCTGCCGGGGACAGGGAGCTCCTGCCTGCTGTGAGAAACCAGCGGGGCTGCCACAGGCAAAGCTGGAGGGTGCTTTGGAGCCGTGCAGGAGCACAAGCTGGCACTGCTTTCTTAGGCTTTTCCTGTTGACGAGAAGCCAGGATAAACTGAACCTCATCAAGGGGTAGTAGAAAAAACCCATTCCCTGGCTTGTAGCAGTGTGCCAGGCTCTCACTGCAGACTGCACTTGGCAGTGCAGTCCACGTGCATGGCCAGAGCTTGCTGTGGGCTTCAGGAGCATAACATGAAGAATTTTCCCCTCAAGATAGACCAAGCAGCTCTGGGAGCATGGTTTCTGGGCTGGCAGCACTTGGTGGGAAGCAGCCTGGTCTCCCTCCTCTCTGTACACGTGCTGCCTGTGTGAGCCTTGGCTGTGTGCCTGGGTCCCACAGGCTGGTGTTTTGATGGCCCCTTCGTGGCAGGGCCTGCACCAGAGCTTCTGGTTGCTCCAGATGAAGGCAGTCACTGCTGACTGGGACCAGCACTGCTCCTGGGACACGGCAGGCTGTGACACCTGATGCCCACAGGGATCCCAGGCCAAGGTGCTGACACTGTTTGGGAAACAGACTTCCAGCTCTTCAGGGAGATAGTCAGGGATTCCCTGGGACACTTCCCTCTGGGACAAGGGAGTGGAACAGAGCTGGCAAATCTTTAAGAAAGTGTGGATTGGGTATCAATCCCTGTATCGATCCAGACTGGGACAGGAACAGAGCAGCCCTGATGAGAAGGATTTGGGGGTGCTGGTGGATGAGAGGCTGCACACGCCTGGTGGTGTGTGCTGGCAC
>JAOTQP010000841.1:922841-935215 GCA_026413545.1 Cichladusa arquata
CCGGCAGGGCGCTCGCAAACAGCAAACTGAAGCGGCAGGGCGTCCTGGCACGGCCGGGGTGCGGGATCCAGCAGCAGAAGAAGAGGCAGCTCCCAGCTGGGCTATGGCGGCGGTAGCGGTGAGCCTCCTCTGGAGGAGAATCTCTCGGTGTGGAGAGAAAAACTCCCAAAAACCAGAGGAGTTCCCCCTGCCCCGTCTCAAGTACCTAGCCATCAGTGCTTCTTAGCATGTCAATGGGAAAAATCCACAGGCAAAGAGGAAAAGAAGAAAACCAATCCCCAACACCCTTTCAGATGAGTGGTTGGGATGCGCTGTCTGTCTGTCCTTCTCCAGCCTGCCCCATGCCTTTCTTTGAGGAACTTTCTAGTCTGCAAAGTAACACCTCAGGACTGCTTTGACTTGGTCCATATTCTGCCTCCGTCAGAAGGGGATGAACAAAGTCCTTCTGTTTTCTGCTATGCACTTTGCTCCTCCTCCTGTACTATCTTCTAGCCAAAGCAGAACTAATATTTCTGATGCTCAAGCAGACTCTGTGTTTTTGGTGTCTGTCATCTCTCCTGAATCTTCTGTGTGTGCCTCCTCTGTAGCACAGAGAGGCACAAGCCTGGCTCTCTTGCCTCTTAGCATTTGGTGGGGCTGGTCCCGGCGCAGCTGCAGCCGGGCGAGCCTTCACCTCTCCAGAGCTGGCAGCAGGACAGCATTAGGGCCACCTGCAGCAAAGCCTGTGCTCAGCAAGAGGGGCTGTGCTGGGAGCCCCTGGCTGCCAGCAGAGGCTGTCTGTGGGTGAGTCTCTGGGGACAGAGTAGAAGCCTGCAGAGGGAAGGAGGCAGCGCTCGGAGCCTGCCAGGAAGAGCTGCATGGAGAGTGGTTGGGTGAGGTGCTGCTGCCCATGTCCTGTGGCCATGGGCAGATGACAGCGTGTGGGTGACGTGTGCCAGGGCCTGACAGACATACTGCCTGCTCTCCTGAAGCCCTTGGGGCAATACAGCACTATGGGGCTGTATAGCTGCCAAGGCATGACCAGAATGTGGTATGGAGAGTGCCTTGGAGCAGGAATGTGCACATTTTGGCACATTTCCTTCCTTGAGTCCATGGGCAGAAGTACCCAAACTCCCTCCTCTTTCCTGGGAGACTTCCCACCCTCTCTGGCTGCCCCAGTGTAGCTGGTAGGACCCACACAGTAAACCCCACAGGTTGAGCTGAAGAGGACAGGCTATGAGTGTAGCTGGGTTGGCAGCACCTACACCCTTGGACCCAGCAGGGGCTCCCCAAGCACAGCTCTCCCAGTTCCCAGTGCCAGCTCTGTCTGCCTGGCTGGGGGATTGGGAGAGAAGCAAGCAGCTGTTCTGTGCTGGGAGGGTGCCAGGAGCACGTGATGAGCCAGAAAAACAGAGCTCACTTTTCCTGTCCCCAGGAACCTCCTGAGGATGATGCCAATATCATTGAGAAGATTCTTGCCTCCAGGATGGTGCAGAAGGAGGTGAGTGGCAAAGATGTCAGTGGGGCTAGAAGTTCCTGAGCAGAGGAGGGATGGGACCTGGCTGCCCTGTGCGGCAGGGACATGAGATTGCAGTTGGTGCACTTGCTCCTGTGGCGGGGTGCTGGGGTTTGGCCAGACTGGCACCTTTCTGAGCTGTGGATCAGTGTGATGCCTCTCCTGTCCTGGGCACCAGAAAGCCTCTGGAGAGGAGTCAGGCCTGGGCTGATGCCCAGAAGGTGTTAGAGTTCCCCATGCTCAAGGGTAGTCTCAGATCATGTTCCCCAGGGCTACTGCATTTCTGGAGCAGCAGCACAACAGCCTGGCTGTCCTCACCGTCCCTGGGGCTCAGTCCCTGGAGCCTGTGGCCAGGCAGGGGATGGCTGAGCATGCCCTCCCCCAGCTTCTGCACAGCCTGTCTCTGACTCTCCTTCCCTTGGTTTCAGGCTCATCCTGGAGGCCTGGCATTTGAGACAGAGGAGTTCTACGTCAAGTACAGGAACTTGTACGTGCAGTGTTGTGGTGCTTTTTTTCTGTGGACTCTGTGCATGCAGGAGCAAGGACTGTGCTCTCCCACCTCCATCTCATTCCCTAGCAGCCCCAGCATCCCTGTTTTCTTGCTTCTGTCCTCCTGAGCCAGCTGTGGTGGTGGGAAGCAGGGAAGCTGCTGCAGCTTCAGTGCTTGGTCTGGGCCTGGTCCTGGGGCGTGGCTTTCCCCAGTTTGGGGTGGCATAGGCATAGGCATGGGCTGAGTGTTGTCTGGATGGCTGGGAGATCCGTGCTGCTCTGTGTGGTGCATGGGTTTGGGACCGAAGGCCTCTTGGTCACGTGTTGTTGATTTTTATTCCCCCTGCAGCTCTTACCTGCACTGTAAATGGGCAACGCTGGAGGAGCTGGAGAAGGACCCCAGGATCTCACAGAAGATAAAGCGCTTCCGGAACAAGCAGGCTCAGATGAAACATATTTTTACAGAGGTGAGAGTGGAGCACAGTGAGCAGTGGTGACCCTCACCACTGATCCTGAGCCCAGTGCCATGGCTGAGCAGGCCAGGAGCTGCCCCTGACACCTTGCTGTCGAGACCAATCCATCTCCAGGGCCAAAGCCACCAGGGCTGGAGCTGAGGGACATCTCTAGTGTCACTGGTGGAATTATGAGCAGGATGACAAGTGTCACTTGCTGGCCACTGTCAGCTCTGGAAGAGTTGCTTGGTGGGAGGGAGGGCAGTATGTAGGGCTGTAGGTGCTTCTGTGGTGGAACAGAGATGCTGTGGGAGAGAGTGAGCTATAAATATCTGGGTTTAGGGCAGCTCCTGCCTGCTGCGCTCTATAAGCAGATTAATCTTGCTTAGTATGAAAGGCATTCTATAATTTATCTGGCTGCTCCAGAGATAGTTGTTGGATCTCCTCAAACTGCCCCTTACAAATGTAAATCAGGCTAGTAGGCTATGAAAATTTCTCCATTGTAGCTGGAAAGCTGGGGGTGTGTGTCAGATTTCTCAGTCACGAGACTATTTGGGGTCTTTCTCAGGATGCAAAAAAAAGAATGTGTTGGAACATTCTGTACTACTGACAGTTCAGCAAGGAGCACATGCTCTTTTCCTGTAACTTAACTGGGGCTTGGGGAGTTGTGAGCATAGAAGCCTGATTTTTCTGCTTCCCAAACCCTAGGCCATGTCTCTCCAAGGACTATGCTAGGTGGGGCAGGAGGGAGGCAGGGACAGAGACCAAGGTGTCACCCCTGCAGCCATGGGGTTCATTGGGTGCTGTGCACTGTGGCGATCACAGCTCTGGCTGCTGCACATCAGCTGGAGCAGACAGCTTAAGACTGGTACCTTGGGGCCAGATAGGCTGGAGAGGACATTCCTGCCTCCCAGCAAGGGCAGCACAGAGCATGTGACTGCTCTAAAGAAAGAGCTTTGCCTTCTGCTGGGTTCCTGTGTCCTCCCTGCCCAGAGACAGATGTCTGTACCTGTGTCCAGGGCACTTGGTGTGTTGCACACATCCTGGGGACGGATACCCTGCAGCTGTTTACTTGTGCCCATCTATTTAACCCTGAAATCATCTTGAACTTACCTCCTGCTTTACTGTTTGCTATCACAGCCTGATGAGGATTTGTTCAACCCGGACTACGTGGAGGTAGACCGAATTCTGGAGGTGGCTCACACAAAAGACCCTGATACTGGAGAGGTGAGAGGCTGCCTCTCTTGCTTGCCCCATGGAGGGAAGGAGGGAGACTTTGCAGGAAGCTGGGCACCCTGAGCTCTCCCAGCCTTCCCTTGCACAGCTTTTGCTGTCCCCGAGGACCTTTGACACAGGGTGGATGGAGGGCTGCTGACCTTCCCTGTCTCTGAGCCTGTCTCTCTGTGTTGCAGGAGGTCACTCATTACTTGGTGAAGTGGTGCTCACTGCCCTATGAGGAGAGCACCTGGGAGCTGGAGGAGGATGTTGACCCAGGGAAGATTAAAGAGTTTGAAGCCCTCCAAATCCCTCCAGAAATCAAGCACATGGTAACGTACCCTGAGGTAACGTTGAGCTCGCTGCCCTGGGTGCAGGGACTGGCTGTGTCTTGCCACAGTCCAGCAGTGTTGACCTTGTCCCTGGTGCTGCAGTGCAAGCCCTGTATCCTCCCCTCCAGAGGTCTGAGGGTGGGTTCCAGAGGCCAAGCCCTTGCTATGACTCAGGTGTCAGTGACTGCTTTGAAGTGTTGTCCCTGTTGTGCAGCCCCAGCATCGGGATCTGGCCTCACTGGGCATTAGCATCTCCCATGCACCTTGCTCCTGCTGTCCCTCCTAGGAGCGCCCAGCGTCTGAGTCCTGGCAGAAGCTGGAGAAGTCTCGGGAGTACAAGAACAGCAACCAGCTGCGGGAGTATCAGCTGGAGGGAATGAACTGGCTGCTCTTTAACTGGTATAACAGGTGAGGAGGGGCTGGAGCCCAGTGCTGCCATGAGCAGTCCTGCTGGCAGCAGGCCCTGTGTGTGCTGTCGTGGGAACAGCGAAGCTGGGGAGCAGAGCGGACAAAACAGCGGCCTGACAGAGCAGCCACTGAGTCCTTCAAGTGCTGGAGCTGGCAGGCAGCTGCCAGAAACAGTGGATTTTCTTTAGCTTTGCAACTGAGTCTTTAGGAATGTTTCTCCCTGGTAAATGCTGGTAAGTCTTGGAGATAATAGGGCTTAGCTATGGTTCTAAGATACACATTTTTGTTATTGGCCAGGCTATTGGTGACCCATTGTGTGGCAGGCAGGTGAGAATATGCATGTTCTCAGCTGAAGCAGGCCATCAGATGCATCCTTCCCTGGTTTGTGTATACCTGAAAACCAGCATCTTTCATGCTGATGTTGAATCCACGATCTTACAAGTTGGTTGGCTTACCTAGACAGATTTGGGCCACTATACTGAAGTCCCCCCACACTCCATGCTGCAGGGTCAGAGAAGTGTGGGCAGAGGTGGTGTGCCTGACATCCCATCAGAGAGTTGGTGACAGAGTGGTTTGTGCCCCCAAGAGCCGCATTGACCTGACCTTGTCCATCTCTGCAGGAAGAACTGCATCCTGGCTGACGAGATGGGCTTGGGGAAGACAATCCAGTCCATCACTTTCCTCTCAGAGATATTCCTGATGGGCATCCATGGCCCCTTCCTCATCATTGCACCTCTCTCCACCATTACCAACTGGGAGAGGGAGTTCCGCACCTGGACGGAGATGAACGCCATCGTGTACCACGGCAGCCAGATCAGCCGGCAGATGATCCAGCAGTACGAGATGGTCTACAGGGACACACAGGTGACTGACACACACAGCCCTCCCAGGATGCCTCCCCCAGCCCTGGCTTCCTTTACTTGGGAAGCACTGAGCTGCCTGTGGAGCTTGTTCATTTGGAGAGGGAAAGGTGATTTTTACAGGCTCATTTGCTGGGCATGGGCTCAGGTTGTGCTGTGTATGAGTGAACAGGCATAACTTATGCAGAATGGGGAGGGTGCAGCATAGCCCTGGATCTTGTCCAGCCTATGTGCCTCCCCTAGGGCAGTGTCTGGTTTGGAGATACAAAGCCTGCAGCCGTCAAGGAGGCTTGCAGAAACCTGCCCAGTGCTTAAGAGAGATTATTCTGGGGGAGTTCCAGCTCAGAATCAGATGCTCACACTAATACTGTCAGACAGGAGCTGCTGCCACCCTGGAGCCATCTCAAACTCTGATTTCTGTTTTCCTAGGGTAACCCTCTCCCTGGGATCTTCAAGTTCCAGGTGGTTATCACCACCTTTGAGATGATCCTTGCTGACTGCCCGGAGCTGAAGAAGATCCAGTGGCGCTGTGTGGTCATTGATGAGGCACATCGCCTGAAGAACAGGAACTGCAAACTCCTGGAGGGGCTGAAGCTCATGGCCCTGGTGAGCATGTCCTGCCTAGGTTCACCTGGGAGCAGGGTGGGCTGGAGATGGCCATGCTGAGCAGCCAGATGCCACTGTCAGTGGCTCAGGCTCTGGGTCAAGCTGGAGGGAAACTATCCACGGGGCCCCTTGATGGACAGGGCACTGGTGCCCTGCAGCCCTCACAAAATTCTTTTTGCCAGAGTGGAATATTAACTCCCCTGTGGAGTTAATCTTCCCACCTGGGGGTGCTCATTGCCAGAGCTCTGCCCAGCCTTGCAGCACAGTGTAAAGCTGCTGCAGCACATGGGGACAGTTTTTGGCCAGCCCTGCACAGCATGGTCGTGGTGTGCCTTGTGCCCTACACTGGGCAAGGCTGTGGTGTTTGAGCTGGTTTCTTACTGCTGTACAAACATGGGAGCAGTCCATGCCAGGGGTGAGTTAACAAAGGGATCAGTGAGCTGCTCTGAGAAATTATTTGCATGTCCAGCCCTGGGAAAAGCAGTGCTGCTGTTAGCTGGACCAAGGTCCAAACAGGCCTTTTGGATCTTGAAACTGTACCCAGCTTCTCTCACACTCACCTGTAGCTGGGCCAGTCCTCTGAAAATAATTAGTCTTGTGACTCCCACAAGTTCCAAAAGACCCTGCTGTTTCCCCTGACTTCGTGTCTTGTGCAGCACCCTGCTGGGTTGTGAGCTTGGGTCAAAGCAGGGTTGCTCCTAGTCCCCCTTCTAAACCATCACCTTCCTTTATACAAGTCCTATGGGAGTCTCCCACCTTACAATTACCCTTCTTTCCTAGCTGACCACTCCTGAGGACATTTCCTACACTGGACTGGGCAGGAGGATTAGCCTGACTAGTGAGCCCAAGGCTCTGGCAGTGCTGGGACAGAGGAGCTGGTGCACTCAGGACCACCTGGTGGTGCCTGAAGCCTAAGCCCATATTGTCAGACATGGGAGGGAGGGCATTCTCCTTGAGGGATCATCTGGTCCTCACACCCCCAGATCATGGGGGTTGTTTGGACCCCATCTCCTTTTACTGTACATGTACCTCCATGGTGAACCTCTAAGAAAAACTCTCCCTTGTTCCCAGTGCACAGTCATACCTGCCCTGCTGATTTTGGAGCACCCTGCTGAGACTGGCCCTAGCAGCAGGTCACTGCTGCCCCTCGGTGTCCCAGGCTCTGGGCTGTGTTCCCTCTTGCTCTGTCAGAGCCCTGAAGACAGACATCCTGTCCCTGCACAGAAGCTCCAGCTCTGTCACTGTCCCTGTCCAGCACCAGCACAGCCCTTCCCAAGGGTCTTGTGCCACGCCAGGGCTGAAAGCTGGGAGCAAGTGTGAGGTCTTTGGTTTGGCTGTTGTACAGAGCTGGACTGGAACATGTGCATGGGAGCCTCCTGGGAGCCACAAGACAGTGTTGTGTGGCAGTGGCTTGGTCAGGGCTGTCACCATGGCCAGGGAAGCCTCTCAGGGTGTGTGTGTGCTCCCAGGCCGCCCAGAGTGCATCTTAGGCTGGAATACAGGAAGCATTGTGCTCTTGGGACACCTTTAACCCCAACTAGTGGGGTTGAGCCATCAACCTGTTTTCTGTGTGTTCCCAGGAGCACAAGGTGCTGCTGACGGGGACCCCCCTGCAGAACTCGGTAGAGGAGCTCTTCAGCCTCCTAAATTTTCTGGAACCACAGCAGTTCCCTTCAGAGACAGCCTTCCTGGAAGAGTTTGGAGACCTGAAGACAGAGGAGCAGGTATCTGGAAGAATGATACTAGTGACTTAGCACAGGCCACTGGGACACCTGGTGACCAAACCAGGCATGCTTTCAGACATATGCTTCATGAAAGTGAAGTGTACCAGGAGAAACAAAGTTGTGACTGAGCCCCCAATGCTGCTCTGGGGAGAAGAGACCTGTCCCTGCCAAGGCAGTGGTCTCTTCCCAACTGACTCCCTGCTGCCCTTTGATACCTGGGTAAAACAGCTCACCTGCCTCTCCCACCTGGTCTGTCCCTGAGACCAACAAGAGTGCAGGGAGAGTGGGGAGCTCGGTAAGTCCGTGTGTCAGTCACCCTTGTCAGGTTCCCCTGGAGAGCCTTCCTCCAAAGTTCTCCTTGAGTGTGGGTTATGGGAAGCTGCTTCATTGTCTGGACTGCCACACTGCCTTTTGAATGTGGAAATTGCACAAAGGTTGCCATTCTGTGGGAGCAGGCACAGGCACATGAAGTAACCACTATCTCAGCTACCATCCAAACTCTCAGCTCTCCTCCTGCAAGGGACACCTAAGGCTGCTGGCAGCAGAGGCGTGTGGAGTTCATAGCCTGAGGCTGGTCAGGCCTGCCCCAAGGATCCCAGCCCCTGAAGTTGTCCTGGCTGGCTGCTGAGCAGCTGCTCCAGAGTCCTCTGTAGTGGGTTTGCAGTGTGGGGAGGCTCCAGTCTTGCAGACCCCTCTGCTGGGCCCGTGTGCTTGCCGTGCAGGGAGGGCAGTGAGTGTCTGCACTTGCTTTGCAGGTGAAGAAGCTGCAGTCCATCCTGAAGCCCATGATGCTGCGACGGCTGAAGGATGATGTAGAGAAGAATCTGGCACCCAAGCAGGAGACCATCATTGAGGTGGAGCTGACCAATATCCAAAAGAAATACTACCGGGCCATCTTGGAGAAGAATTTCTCCTTCCTTTCCAAGGGTGCCAACCAGCACAACATGCCCAACCTCATCAATACCATGATGGAGCTGCGCAAGTGCTGCAATCACCCGTACCTCATCAATGGTGAGGGCTGTGCACAGGAGTTGTGTGGGGGGACACGTAGCTATCACTGCAGCATTTACTGTTCACTCCCAATGGAACTTGTCCAGCTGGGGAGCCAGCTCAGGCCTTGTGCCATCTGCTCATGGTGTGGCAGTGCTCTGCCCTGTTGCTTTCCCATGCAGCTCAGCTCCCTCCAAGGGCTGCTTGCTGATGGGCATCTCAGGGTCTCCTGAGGCTCGGTGTGTTTGAGGGTGTTCTGATACAGGACCAACATCCCAACCTGACTTGTTCTGCCAAGAGCTGATGTGAGACCTGAAGAAGTTTAGTCACAGGAGTGGAGGGTGTGCAGGAGGTCTCTAGCCAGCGTCCCTAGCTCTGACCGCATGGGTTCTGTTGCGCATGTGGTCCCTTGCTGCTACTCTGGGCAGCTGCACTGCTAGCCTTGCCAAGAGCTCACATCCTTTTTCACCTGGCAGGAGCAGAAGAGAAGATCCTGGAAGACTTCCGTAAAACCCACTGCCCAGAGGCACCAGACTTCCAGCTGCAGGCGATGATCCAGGCAGCTGGGAAGCTGGTGCTCATTGATAAGCTGCTTCCCAAGCTGATCGCTGGTGGGCACAAGGTGCTCATCTTCTCCCAGATGGTGCGCTGCCTTGACATCCTGGAAGACTATCTCATCCAGAGACGGTTAGTACAGGCTCTAGCATTCACCAGGGCTCCTCCACAGCACCTCCATGCACTGCACACGGAGTGGCAGCAGCACAGGGTGGGGATTTGGCCGTTCCATGCCCACGTACCGATGGATCCGAGTTACCATCTACTCCTGGTGGGTGTGGAGACCCCAGAGCTAAGCATCTCAGGCCTTTCATTCTATGTAGTCTGGGGCTAGTCCTCAGAGTGACCAGGTGGAAGTAGATCTTCCCTTGGTCCTGGTTCCCATGAGTCCCACATCCATGCATCATGCATGGGTTGTGTTGGTTTTGTCATAATGAGAGACACAACTTCTGGGAACGACCACAGTGCACACAGGCTTCTGGGGCCTGGGTCTTCACCTGGGCACGGGTCCTGCCAGTAAGTCCTGGCTGGTGTGCCCTCACAGCCTGGGGGAAGGAGCACAAAGGGATTTGAAAGCCACGGCCTGTTGAGGCCCCGCTGTGACTCTGCTCTAACCTCTCCCCTGCTGGGCAGGTACACCTACGAGCGCATCGATGGGCGGGTGCGCGGCAACCTGCGCCAGGCTGCCATCGACCGCTTCTGCAAGCCCGACTCGGATCGCTTTGTGTTCCTCCTGTGCACACGGGCAGGCGGGCTGGGCATCAACCTGACTGCTGCCGACACCTGCATCATCTTCGACTCCGACTGGAACCCCCAGAATGACCTGCAGGTGATGGGCTGGGCAGGGCCAGGCTGTCAGGAGGTCCTGAGGCACAGCTCCTAACACTTGTGCCAGGGAGAGAGAGCGGGGCAGTAGCACCAGCTGTACTGAGCATGAGGTGCTGTGCCAGGACAGCTGGCAGGAATGTGGGCAGAGGGAGCAGGACATGGGGGAGATCACAGTGTGGCTCTGAAAGCAGGGATGGGCCACACAGCAGACAACACTGTGTCCATACCTGGCTTTGGAGTGGGGGAGGTGTTGTGTGCCACATCTGCAGAGAGTCAAGCCTCCAGCCTGAGCCCTGTGTCTTTGCCTGGGGGTGCTGGGATCTCCCATTCCTGTTCCACAGCTGTGCAGGCTATGCCAGAGCCCTGCCAGGTCAGCCACAGCAGGGAGTGAGGGTGCTGTGGTAGGTGGGAGGTGACTGGATCGGGTGGGTGTGTAGGTGCTGATGCAGGGTGCCACAAGCCACATGGTCCTCATCCAGCTGGGCTCCCTGCTCTGACACTGTGCCGCTGCACTGACAGGCTCAAGCTCGCTGCCACCGGATCGGGCAAAGCAAGGCGGTGAAGGTCTATCGCCTCATCACCAGGAACTCCTACGAGCGGGAGATGTTCGACAAGGCCAGCCTGAAGCTGGGCCTGGATAAAGCTGTGCTGCAGGACATCAACCGCAAGGGCAGCACCAATGGGGTACGTTGGCTGCTGGAGCGGGGCAGGTGGGAGCGTCTGCAGGAGATCTCTCCTCCTCCCCCTGCAAGTTACTGCCGGGTCAGAGCAGGGACTGGGCAGGCTTTGGAAAGGGAGAGCCCAGCCCCCCTCACTCGCACTGCTGCTCTTTGGCCTGCCAGGCTGTTCCTGCACGGCCATGGGGATGTCTGGGGTGGCATGGACTGAACAGTCCCTGACAGTTCCTCAGGAAGAATTTTGAAATTACCTCTTTGCTTTAACAGCAGCAAGTGTGGGTTGGCTTGGGGCCCTTTCTCCTGGAGCAGAGGGAGGAGCCTTCTCCTGTTGTGCAGTGGTTATGGCTGCTGGCCAGGTTGGTGATGCCCCTGTGCTTTGGGCAGGTTCAGCAGCTCTCCAAGATGGAGGTGGAGGACCTGCTGCGGAAGGGTGCCTACGGCGCACTCATGGATGAGGAGGACGAGGGGTCGAAGTTCTGTGAGGAAGATATTGATCAGATCCTCCAGCGCAGGACACAGACCATCACCATCCAGTCCGAAGGGAAGGGCTCCACCTTTGCAAAGGTGTGCTGTACTCCCTTGGGAGGGAAGGGGGATTTCCTTTGGGGTCAAGGAAGGGGAACATTCAGGGCAGTAGTGATCAGCCAACCTCCTGCCTGTGTGTGGAGGCATGTCCACATGGAGGCCAGGCTCTGCTGTCCCCCTGTGCTCAGGAGTGACAGCACTCACTGTCACTGTGCTGGGGTGCTGCAGCTGGTGTGGTCTCCTGTCTCTGGTGGTCAGCAGAGGATTCAGGAGGAGCCACCAGCCTGGTGGGTGGTGGAAGGCTGCCTAGGAGGGTTCAGCTGTGAGGTCTGGCTCTGCATAGGGACCCCAGCATGGTGGCAGGACCCAGCTGCTGGGCTGCATGGTGCTCAAAGCCAGGTGCTGCTGTGCCATGGAAGCTGAGTGCTGTGGGGCCTGACAAAACCCTCAGATAGAGCCTGAGGAGCCAGCTCTGTGCTATGCTCTGACTGGTGCCTGCTGGGGCCACTAAGGGCCATCTGTCCCTCCTCCTCTTGTACAACCCAGGCTCCATTTACAGTGAGTCAGGCATGACTGTAGAACAGAGGGGTTCAGCTCCCTTAGACAAAAAAAGAACCCTCTGGCATGTATCAGCTTAGGATGTAACATCCCACAGCAGCAAGGCCATGCACTCAGACAGGCGTGTGGGGCATCTCTGTCTGGGAGAAAGCATACCTGGATGGTGGGTTGCACCCTATTCACTCCTCTCCTTTCTTTCCTAGGCCAGCTTTGTAGCATCAGGAAACAGAACTGACATTTCCTTAGATGACCCCAACTTCTGGCAGAAGTGGGCCAAGATAGCAGAACTGGATACAGATGCCAAGAATGAAAAGGTAGGATGCAGTTTGTGGCCCCATGTGCCCTACAGCTGATCTGACACCATGTGGCCTGGGGTCCAAGTGAGAGCTGCATGCTTCCTCTGGGCTTCTGAAGAGGTTTGTGTTGGGCATCAGGAATTACTGCAAGGGAAGACTGACCCATGAATGCTGGCTAGAGCCCTGATTTATTTAGCCACATGTTGATCTGTGTCTCTCTGATCTATCAGGGTACTCAGTCTGTATTCCCAGCTACTCCCAACAATCCCACCCTCTGCTTGAGAGCATTGTCCAAGTGCGCCTGGAGCTCTGGCAGCCGTGGGGTTGTGCCCATTCCCTGGGGAGCCTGTTCAGTGCCTGACTG
>JAOTQP010000841.1:935315-964694 GCA_026413545.1 Cichladusa arquata
CCACCCTCTGCTTGAGAGCATTGTCCAAGTGCACCTGGAGCTCTGGCAGCCTTGGGGCTGTGCCCATTCCCTGGGGAGCCTGTTCAGTGCCTGACTGGCCTCTGGGGGAAGAACCTTTTCCTGATGCAGCTCCAGTCATTCTCATGGGTCCTGTCCCTGGTTACAGAGAGCAGAGGTTGGAGCTGCCCCTCATGAGGGCAGACTGGTGCCTCTGCCTGTCAGGAGGCAGGAGGCTCAGGGTGCTGCCACTGACTCCAGTGCAGCCCCAGGGCTGCCATAATTCCAGCTAAGGCAGCAGTGCTGTACAAGATGGCTGTAGACAGCAGCAGGAGGGAGACCCTGCAGCTCTGCAGAGCTCGCTGCTTAAACTGGAGCAGTGGGGGACAGAGAGAGAGAGAGTGTGTGTGTGTGTGTGTGTGTGTGTGTGTGTATCCTATGTGCCTGAAATCCAGGCAGATTTACATGGCATTAATTCGTTAAACAGGGTGGGGTAAGGAGAGGGGGCAGGTGCATCCTATTTAATTTCATATTGCTCCCTTCTGCACCTTCTTGGAAGCTGCCTTTCCTGTTCCAGTCCACCTGTCCCCCTGACACAGAGATTACACTGCCTTCAGCTCGGCACAGCACTTGGCACAGGCAGTGCATAGAGGGCCAGGAGTGACTCAGAGCTGAGTCAGCTGCTGGCAGTCAGCAGTTTGGACACAGAGGGGCTGATTTTCAGCCTGTCATCTGTCAGGCTGTTTGTGCTGGCCAGGAGTTGTCACTTGTTCAGGCAGAGCTGCACACGTGTAACTTGAAGCAGATGTCTAGTGGGAAGGTGATGGTCAGCCACAGGGCTGGCAAGCCAGGAGCCAGAGGCTGAGCAGAGCCTGGGTGACAGGGGCCAGAAGAGCACATGTAAGTGTTTGTGCCTTCACCTGAGAGCGCTCTCTGCTCTGCCTGTCACAGGAGAGCCTGGTCCTCGACAGACCCCGCGTGCGGAAGCAAACCAAACACTACAACTCCTTCGAAGAGGATGAGCTGATGGAGTTCTCTGAGCTGGACAGTGACTCGGATGAGCGACCCACCCGCTCGCGGCGCTTTAACGAGAAGACGCGGCGGTACCTGCGGGCTGAGTGCTTCCGTGTGGAGAAGAACCTGCTCATATTTGGGTGAGTCTCACCCTGTGAGAGCACAGCCTCAGCCTCCAGCTGCCCCAGTGCCCACGTAGGCCACTGGCTGCACCAGCCACTTCCTGTCTGTCCTGTTTGCTGTGTGGCCTCCTTCCAGCGGTGACCCCCCTGGTGGAACCTGGCCTCTTAGCAGTGGTTTGGGATGGAAGAAGAGTTAGGAGGACAAAGCATGAGCTGGCAGTTGGCACTTCCAGAGTCTGCTCCTGCCTCTGCTCTGTTCAGTCCTGCAAACCTTTCTCCCTCTTTGCTCCTGTAATGTGTGGGCAAAACATCCCTGCCTAGGGGACCTGGCAGGGCTGTGCCCCCAGAGGAGCTCCTGGAGAGAGGTGCCAGCAAGGTCTCTAATTGCACAGGAGTGTTTACTCTGTGTTCCTGCTGTTTCAGCTGGGGACGCTGGAAAGATATCCTGACCCATGGGCGGTTCAAGTGGCACCTGAACGAGAAGGACATGGAGATGATTTGTCGGGCCTTGCTGGTGTACTGCGTCAAACACTACAAGGGGGATGAGAAGATTAAGAGTTTTATCTGGGACCTCATCACACCAACAAAGGATGGCCAGAATCAGGCTCTGCAGAATCACTCAGGTATTGCGTGTTCTCTCTGCCATTGCATCTGTACCCATTGCCCTGTGCCAGCCTGCAGGACTGAGGCTGCAGAATTCACAGCAGAGCTGATGGAAGCAGTCTGCAAGTGTTTGTGCTTCAGCACTGCAATTCTGTTCACAGAGAAAGGGGCTTCCATGAAGCTGACCTCCACATTGACCCTCAGAGCCAGCAGCAGAGGCTGGCTGAGTGAGGGAGGCTGTTTTCTGGCTTTCAGTGCAGAGAGAGCCTTGTGGTGGGAACAGAGGTACTGCTATGTCTTCTCTGGCCTGTGAATACTGTCGAGGTTCCCCTGTGCAAGGAGATGCTGGGCAGTGAGCTTGTGAGCACCTTATGTACATGTTGGGTGTAATAGGGATGAGTCTGCTGATTTCACTCAGGGCATGGACATGCCTCAGGCTGCTGCTCAGGGCCTCCCAGGCACAGCATGGACATGGTACAGGACCCTGCCTGTGCCTCTGGGCAGCACGGGCAGCTGCACCAGGGAAAGCTGGAGGTGCAGTTGGGCATCCATTTCACACCAAGGTTGTGGGTTTGATGCCCATATGCACCATTCACTTAAGAGTTGGACTCAGTGATCCTTGTGGGTCCCTTCCAACTCAGAATATTCTGTGATTTTGTGATTTCCATCTTTTGTTTCCCCTTGTCGTAGTGCTTGTCTCAGACTTACTGGTCTGCAGTACCTGCCCTGATGGGTGGAGGGGCAGTGTTGGTTTGTCCTGAGATTTATGCAATGCATAGTGCTCCCCAGGTGATGCTGCCTTCTCTCACTGTGTGTAGCAGGACCCTTGTCCTAGGCCTGGCTATGCTCTCTCTACTCAGAGGCAGTGTGTCTGAAGTTCATGTGTCACATGTCAGATCTGTAATTGCATCTCTTGGCTAGAGGTGTCTGTGTTCTGTTGTGTAGAAGTTCCCAGTGTATCCTCAGCTTCAGACAGGTCACCCAAAGGCTTCCCAGCACTGCTCTGCCTCTGGCTCTAGCTCTGCCTCTGATGGACACACGCAGATTGCCCTCCCCACCTGCAGTACAGTGGCTGCTCTCTGTAGGCTCCTCTGGGGCTGAGGCAGCCTTAGAGCCCACTCTGTGAATGAGGCAGCCATTGAGGGGCCTTTATCTTCATCTGTGAGCCCAGAGTGGGTGCTGGCTCCCTGGATCTGGGCTTGTGGCCTGGGACATGTGGTCAGTGTCTGCGGTGCCAGAGGGCTGTAGCTGACCTTGCAGCACAGTACCTGCATGCTGTGGCTCTCAGGACAGGTGAGTGGGGCTGGGGGAGGCCACAGTGTCCCTCAGGGAGTTAGAGCCCAGCAGCCACGTGCTGCTTGTTCTGTACTTGTGATTTGTGGTACAAGGTGAGTAGTGAGGGGGCTGGAACTTTCCAGACTGCTTTTGACACCAGGGAGCTGGGCTGAAACCTGGGACTTCTGTTCCCAGATGATGGAGCACAGGCAAGGCTGTTCTGGAGTGGTGATGCTGCTGAGCACCAGGTGTATCATAACTGGTGCTTAAACCCCAACATCATCATTTTCTTCTGCTTGGAAGTGTCCAGCTAGCTTTTGCAGCTTGAGGTCCAAGGATGTGGCTTTTGGTGGCTGCCATAAGTTATTCCAGTCACCCCCTGCAATGGCAGTCACTTTGGCAGTGCTGCTTCCTGCTCTTGCCACACAGCCTTGCCCTGAGAGCAGCTGGGAGTGAGCTTGAGAGTCCTGTGGGGAACAGAACAAGACTCAGAAACAAATAACTGGTCTTGATTTAGATAATGTCAAGTAATGAACAAGCCACAGTTTCAGCAGAGGGCCAGGATTGCTTTAGGGCAAGAGCATTGAATATTGACCAGCAAAGCGACCAGGAGCTTCTCCACCAACTCTTTAGAATGGCTTTTCCCACCTGTGAAACCTCTGTGTTGTCTGGGCCAGAGGAGCAACGACATCTCAGCCTGACATCAGGAGCTGGAGAAGAGCAGAAACAGCAGAGCACTTCAGGGCAGAGTAGTGCTCTTTCCTCAGTCAGGAAGTCCTTCAGCAGTAGCTGCTGTGGCTCCCCAGGCAGCCTCGGGTACCACTCGTGTCTGAGAGAGCTGACTGGGCACGTCATGCCCCATTCCTGATGTGCTGAAAGGAGCAGCAACCTTCAGCCCTTGCTGGGGCAGCCTGGAGCTCTTCTCAATCCCACATCTGTGGGATCACAGGGAGTGAGCACAGCACCCAGACAGTCCAACTCAGAGCTCTGCTCTGATCCAGCACCATCCTGCCTTTCATCCTGGAACAGGCCAAGCTGCTGAGGAAGGAGCATGAGTTCATCAGGCCAGTTTGGTGCTGGGGACAGGAGGCCTGGTGCCTACTGCAGGCCTTCAGCAGCCAGCTGGGCCACAGCTCTCGTCCTGTCATGGAGCTGCAGACTTTATGCAGAAGTTGATGACATGGTGATGCTTTGTCTTCTTTACTGGTGTCACAAGACCAGACAGATGGGATGAGACTGCTTAGACATCCTTTCTCCTTCATGTCTGCTGTTCCTACGTCAAGAGCAGCTGCCCAGGGAAGCAGCTTATCCCTCTCTAGAGATTCCAAAAACAGTGACAGCACCAGGAGTTGTTTCCACATTCTGCTGTGAACTCGCACCTTGTTTCAAGGTTGAAGTGTGTTTAGTTTTCATCTCCAGCCACTGGATCTCATTTCATCTTTATCAGGCAGATGAGACTGCATTCCCTTTCCCATTGGCACCTTAGCCCCCTTGCAGCAATCCAGTTCCCCCCAGCCTGACTCCTGATGCAGGGTGCAAGAAACAGCCCTTACAGATCAGATCAACACATCTGCTGATCATTTGGGAGCTTGTTGTTTGAGCTCTTATCCCAGGTAACTGTCCCCACAGGGTGACCTTCAGAGGTGGCTGTAGTGTGTAAGTCAGTCTCCAAGGACTATGCCCAGGCCCAGGGTCCCTTCCGTGCTTCATCCCTTCTGTGTGATATTTTTGCACATCAAGAGCCATGTTATTATTTGGGCTCAGCATTGCACTGAGAACACACAGCAGCTCAGTTTCTGTCGTGATCCCCAAATTTTTCACAGAGATGTGAAAAACCCATGCTCTGCATTTGCCCCATGCTCTTCTTCTCCTTGGCTCTCCAGGCTGCAGCTGGGACCTCTGCAGCTCCTGGGCTCCTCCAGCTCCTGGCTCTGCTGCCCCACCATCTCCAGCACCGAGGTGCCTGCTGGCAGTGCCAGGCCATGCCCACGCTGCCTGTGGTGCTCACTGGCTGCCACTTGCTGTTACAGGCTTGTCAGCACCCGTGCCCAGAGGCAGGAAGGGGAAGAAGACAAAGAACCAGATGCTGCTTCCTGAGATAAAGAATGCAGACTGGCTGGCCACCTGCAACCCCGAGGTGGTGCTCCATGATGACAGCTACAAGAAGCACCTCAAACAACACTGCAACAAGTGAGTCTTAGAATCATGGAGTGGTTTGGGTTAGAAGGAGCCTTAAGGAACATCTTATTACATTACCCTGGCCAAGGGCAGGGACACCTTCCATTATCCCAGGTTGCTCCAAGCACTGTCCAACCTGTCCTTGAATGCTTCCAGGGATGGGGCAGCCACAGCTTCTCTGATAACCTGTGCCAGGGCCTCACCACTCTCAAAGTGAAGAATTTCTTCCTAACATCTAGTCTAAATCTCTCCTCTTTTAGTTTAAAACCATTTCCCCTTGCGGGAGCCCACATTGGCTCGTGGAGACAGTGGGCTGAGGGCCTTTAGTGTTGGGAGGGTGGGAGGGGGCTGTGAAGGGCTCACAGCCCACAGAGGATCACCGTGCTCCCACTGCTGGACCACCCTCATTCCCCTCCATCTCATGGAAGCCATGTCCCAGGTGACCCTCAGCCAGCAAGTCACAGGGCTGGCAGTGTGGCACTGCATGGTCACTGCCCAGCCTGTGTTGTGGAAGTGGGTCCTTCCACGTGGGAAAACATGGTGTCAAGCAGGTTTCAGTGGCCTTGCTGACCTCTCTGCTGCCCGGGACAGGGTTCTGCTGCGGGTGCGAATGCTCTACTACCTGAAGGCTGAAGTGCTGGGGGAGGCTGCGGATAAAGCCTTTGAGGGGACCCCTGCCAGGTAGGGACCTAACGTGAACCCCTGCGAGGCTTCTCGGGCTTGAGCGCTGCCACGGGCGTCTGAGCCAGCCACATCTGGGCTCTCTGCAGCTCCAGATGGATCAGACCCCAGGTCTTCCTCAGGCAAAACTGCACCCTCAGGCAGCCACCCTGACTGTGCAGAGACTGCAGCCATGGCAGCCCTGCTGAGGCAGCTGAGACTGTAGCACCAGCCTAGGGGTGGTGGGGACCTACAGGGACACCCTGCAGGAAAATGGTTCTGTGTGCTGCTTGACCAATGGGCCCTTATAAAAGTCTCTCCATAGAGACTGCTCCCAGTCTCAGGGCCAGGCCTCAGAGCAGAGCATGCTCCATCGCTGTGGCCTGAAATCCTTCCCAGAACTGGGAACAGTGGGACCCACAGGCTCTGTAATGGCACTGAGCCTGCAGCCTGCCAGCTCCTGACCTTTCTGCAAAGACTCAGCTCTCAGGGCTTCTCAGAGAAGTGTGATATGCTGAGCTTAAAAGCTTAATTTCCCCACGTAGAGGCTGCTGCCTTCCCCAGCACAGCTCCATCAGCACTAATGTATGTGGGAAGACACCATTCTTTTGGGGTTGGTAGGTGTGAAATGTTTTACCCCTAGAGATGCTGTTCAGGTAAGACATTATCCTCAGTCCTCTGGTGTTGCTTGGGTGGGAGGGGAGAGAGGCTGAGGGCACCCACTGCCCTGGAGAAGGAGGAGCAGGAGGGCAGCAGGTCGTGGTGGCACCAAGGCTCCAGCTCTTTGAGTGCAGGGAGATGTGTACCCATGTCATGGTGGGGCCCCAGGCCAGTGTTCATTAGCTGTCCCCAAGCCAGCAAGCGATGGCTCCTGGCTCCCCCTGTCCCTTCTGAGCCATGCCCAGTGCCCCTCAGTGTCTGGTGAGGCTGGGAGAGGGGTGTTTATACCGTGTCTGCCACAGGGAGCTGGATGTGCTGCTGCCAGACATTGACTACGTGGAGATCCCAGTGAACTGGTGGAATGCTGAAGCCGATAAATCCCTGCTCATCGGTGTCTTCAAGCATGGTGTGTACCCAGCTGTCTGGTGGGTGCTGGTGTGTGAGGGAATGAGTACCTCTGGTACTGGAGGGGATGTCGTGTCAGTGCAAGGGGCAGAGCCATAGCCGTGCTCCACAGCCACATAGCACCAGGACAGCTCTCCCCAGATGCCAGCAGCATGTTTGGGTGGGGAACAGGCACCCCATGATGCCTAGGGTGGCCATGGCAGACCTCGTGGTAGACTCTGATTTGCCAGGAGCAGTGTGCAGTTGCTGTACGGGGGCAAGGAGAAAGGCACAGATCATGGAGTCCAGGTGGGGTTTCCAGGAGACACAGGGCTGTGTGCCCCAGCTGCACCCTGCATGGTGGCTGTGTTGCTGCTGGGCGTGTTGGGAAGACTGACCTTTCCCTTTGCCTGCTGCCCAGGGGCTGCAGAGCCATTAGCAGCTTTTGGGAAAGTGTTGTGAATTTCTAGGGGTGAGAATTGCTCTCATGGCAGCACAGAGGGAGTGAGAGCCAGGTGGGGAGCTGTGTCCCAGCAGCAGGAGGTTTTTGTGAGCCAGGCTCAGGCGTTGCTGTGTGCTGTGTGTCTGTCCTGGTGGCGCGGCAGGTTACGAGCGGTACAACGCCATGCGGGCGGACCCAGCGCTGTGCTTCCTGGAGAAGGTGGGCATGCCGGATGAGAAGCTGCTCTCTGCCGAGCAGGGCGTCAGCGATGGGGCACAGGACGCTGCTGAAAGGTGGGCAGGGGACAGAGCCGAGCTCTCACAGCCTGGCTCACTCCTGGGGCGGGGCGGTGGAGGGAGGGAGCAGGCTGTGCTTCTGAGCACAGAGGGGAGGGCAGAAGGGAACTGGTCCCCACTCTGAGGTGGAGGGATGGCATGAGCACCAATTCTTCGCTTCTTGGTGCTGAGAACTGGCATAGCCACAGGGGCTGTGCTGCCACTACCAGGGACTGTTCACTCTCTCACCTAGGGGCAGCGTGGAAAAAGAAGAGAGCAGTGGAGAAAAGCTGGAGGGGCTGTCAAAACAGGAGGTGAGTGGGATTCACAGTGGTAGATATAAATCTGCTGCTGCCCAGCCTGCCCTGCAATACAGGCTTAGCTCCATGAGCTCTGCTGCAGGGCAGTAGGGAGCTAGCATGGCTGATCTGCCTTCTGTGTGCCCCATCTTGTGTGCATTGCCTCTGCTCCCTGGAGCACAGCTTCTGCTGTGCTGCTCTGTGCTACCTGTGGACCTCCTGAGGAGCTGAGGGGTCTTGAGGGCTGGGGATTCCCAGGAATGCTGGTTCTCACTCTTGGTTGACTTCAGGAGCCACATGGCAACCTGGCAGAGGAGTCAGGGATGTCTCAAAAGAAATGGCCTTGGGGGGAGAGGAAGATCAGGGAATGAGGCAGCACAGGGGAGTGCAGGAGTTGTTCAAACAGTGGAAGCAGTCACACTGCTACTGTCCTGAGCACTACAGCACTACAGCCTCTGTCACTGTGTGATCCTTCCCTCCAGGCCCAAAATGGCCTCTCTGAGCTGTCACCTCTGATCCCGTGTGCTGAGCACAGCCAGCATCTGCAGCCCAAGGGCACTGGACACACAACCCTGCCCATCCCACACCCTACACCCTGCCAAGAATGTGGGTGCAGGGGGTTCTGTATGGGGTTGAGTGTTCTCTGACTGTTTCCTTTTACAGGACATCGTGGCTGCTGGGGTGGGTGAAGCCAGTGAGAAGCGGGACGAGCCAGCGACAGGTGAGGCCATGTCTCCTGCTTTGTGGTCCCTGGCTTCCCAGGGTTTGGTGTAGCATGGCCCAGCCTGAGTGCTACCCCAGGCACTGCTCGGTGGGAGGAACACATTGCTGGGCTGGAGGGACATGCTGCTCTGTGTTAGTGGGTAAGACAGCTCAACCTGGGCAGGGGCCCTCATGCACAGACTCACAGGTGACCCATGGATGGGCCTCTGGCAGGGCAGCCAGGGTTCCAAGTGATTCCAGCCAAAGCTACCCAGGACGACTGAAGCCATTAGCCTGCTCTTGTTCGTGCAATTGCCTGCATGAGATGAGTGTGTGAGGTCTCTGCAGTGGGCAGTGTTGGCACATGCTGTGAGCTGGCTGGCCCCACTGCTAAGCAGGGAGCTGCAATCTTCTCCCATGCATGGCCCGGCCTGGAGCCATCATTCCTACCCTGATCTCAGCTTCTGGACTCTCTCTGAAGGAAGCTAAGACATGATGAGGCTGTAAGCCTGCAGGCCCAGGGATGGTCACATGGCCCCTACTCATGACTGCGATTGCTGATGCTCCCCATGGAAGGCAGAAGGTGGGAGGAAGCTCTTGGAGCTCGCCAGAGGATGTGGGAGCCTGTGGCTTTGCGTGTGTGCTAAATACTAATGTCCTTGCTGATGTTTGAAGCCCAGGATGGCTCCGACTCAGACAGATCCTGCTGGCCTGTCTCCTCTGCTCTCACGGCCAGGCTGCGGCGACTCGTCACCGTCTACCAGCGCTGCAACCGCAAGGAGCTGCCTCCCCGCGGCGAGGTGCTGGTGCCTGGTAACCATGGCTACTGGCTGCAGGATGAGGTGTTCCGGAGAGCCTCCGACATGGACTCGGTGAACAAAGAGATGCAGAAAAGGTAACGCAGCAGAGGAGCCTTTACAAAGCTGATTTAGTCCACTTGAATTCCTTGGCCCCCAGAACTGACCCAGGCAGATGACACCAGAGCTGTCTGTGCTGCCAGCTGCCCAGGGCATGGAGTTACATGGGTTCTTGCTGGGCTGGGAATGTGCTCTGAGCAATGGGAGCCTTGCTGGTCCAGCAGCCAGCCCAGATGAGGAGCAGCCTCTACTGCAAACTGGAGTTCGTGGGTAGCAGGTGGTGACACTGAATGGAAATGAGGGGACAGCTCTTTGGGGTCAAATTCAGTGTCTGCTGGGCCAGGGGTCAGTCTCAGCAGAGGAGAGCTGTGTCCTTGGGACACACTGTGGGTGAGAATGACTGATGAGCACTGTCAGAGCCTGTGAACAGTGCCCTTCCAACCACTGTGGCTCTCACCACTGGCTTTACCTCCTGCTCATGGCCTCTGGAGCCAGTGGTGCAACATATCCTGGTTGCATTGTGCTCCCATTTCATTTGTGTCCCAGTAAGTGGGAGGGGGTTGGGACTGTCCCAGCACCATGGTTGGCTCTTTGCAGCCATTGGGAGGGTTTGCACAGGCTGATGCTGCTGCCGTATCTGCCAGTCTCCCATGCCACCCTGGGTCTGCGACTCTCTGTGGTCACCAGCCCTGAGTGGTTTTGCCTCCTGTGAGCCTGTCCCTGCAGCAGAACCCATGTAACTACATGGTATGTGTGCTGCCTTGTGCTCTGTTCTTGGCCTCCTTGTGTAGAAGCTGTTCCAGCCCACCTTCCTTTTCCTCTTTTTCTGGACTTCTTCCAGTCATACCATCCCTTCTTCGAGGCAGGGCCATCAATGATTGTGCTGTGGACGTCACAACAGCATGGTATCTCCTGCTCCTTAATTCTCTAGGCTTTTTCTAGGGGAAATTGCCTTACAGGAGTTTTCCACTAACCTTTAATTTGAGGCCTTCTGACAAATTAATTGAGCTCATTAATTGGATCATTAATATATTAATTAACTTTCTTCTTGTTCTCATTTTTCAAACGAAACATGACTGCAGCCCCTGGGTGGCAGTGCTGACCCAGGTGTATTTTGGGTAGTTGGAGAGTGCTGTGGGTGTTGTCACCCTGTCTACTTTCCTTTGATATGTCTCAGCTGCTTGCTGGTGCTGGCTCAGAGCTGCAATTCAGAGGCTGAGATGTGACTGAAAGCTTTCTTCAGGCCTCAGTGCTCCCCTTTGTCTGCCCTTGCCCTGCTGTGTGCGCCCAGGTCTGTTCTCTGTGCTGTTTCTCTGCCTGGTGCTGTATTTGCCCAGGACACTTCACCATTTCTGTTCTTTGAGTGGTCCCCACAAGATGAAAGCTCACAGGGTCCAAGCCAGCATGAAAGTTGTGTTCTAAGAGTGCTGTAACTGAACTCCTTCATCACCGCTGCCACTCTCCTCTGAGAGAAGTGGGGAGGGGGTGACACCCAGGAGTCCACAGGAATCGGTACGGTGAGTTGTGTTTGTTACTGGGACCCTTAACAGCAGCAAGCCCTCAGTTTCCCTCTGAAAGAGGCTGGATGGAAACTGTGTCTGCACATCCTTCCTTTGTAATTCCTGGTACAGAGAGCTGACCTTTCCATGGAAGTGAAACAGCTTAATGTGGCAGGAACGGGGTAGATGGGATAGGTTTGTGCTTCCACAGAAGCTGCTGGAGCCTGCACCCTGTTGGCAGTACAGCCCAAAGCTGCACTCGGGTTTATTGAAACAGCCAAGAGAGTTTTTTTAGCCATGAGTTGAGAGCTAGAGGGTCTGTGCACCAGAGGGCAGAGCATCTTGGGCTGGGGTGGTCTCACCAGTGTGCTCCTCCTGGACACCTCCCTCAAAACTGTTGGTCAGGAACTAGACCGTATCTCTGAGCCTCTGTGCCTGGTGCTTTGCCTGCTCTGGGCCCAGTACATGTCTCAGTGGTGTTCCTGTCTCCTCCTTGCTCCACAGGTGGACCAGGAGGGAACAGGCAGATTTCTACCGCACTGTCTCCTCCTTTGGGGTTATCTATGACCAAGAGAAAAAAATCTTTGACTGGGCCCAGTTCCGCGCCATCTCTCGGCTGGAGAAGAAGACTGATGAGAGCCTGGAGAAGTACTTCTACAGCTTTGTGGCCATGTGCAAGAATGTCTGTGGTCTCCCTTTGTGGAAAGAGGATGGTGAGTGGAAATTGCATGGCCTATGGAGGAGTAATGGTAGGTCTATGTAGAAGGGCTCCCACTGCTCTTGTGGAGCAGGAGAGCAAGGGAGGAGCTTCAGAGACAATTGGAAGCAGTAAGATGTCAGGCAGGCTGTGGGCTTGCAGCAGTCAGGCATTTCTGGCCACCATGTCCCCACCATGTAGTGCCTCCCTGGCACAGTGGGAAAGTAGAGCAGCCCCGTGGACTCCTTCCCCTACTCTCACAAAATTCTCAGAGTTCTCACAGGAAATCACAACCAGTTTTATCCAAGATGGCAACCTCTGTATGTGAGAGGCAAGTAGAGCTCACATAAAGTACAGCTCTGTGCTGGAGCTGGGGGTTGTTTGGGTGAGCTGTATTGCTGCTCTCCGAGCATCCCTCTGGTGCCGTTGGACAGAGTGCACTCCATCTATGCCTGTGCTGACTGTGGAGCTCTGCTGCATGGTAAATGGAGCCTGGATCCACTGCAGGAGGCTCAGGAAGCCTGGCCAACACACAGGGCATCCATTTCATTTGAGTTCTCTGCAGAGACTGTGCATTGGCATCATGACGGATGAAAAGCTCCTTGGAGGCTATTTAGGCACAAAGTGGTTTGTTTCCAACAGCAGCAGAAAACATTTTGCCTCAGAGCTGTCATGGAGTGTGGTCTTAGGCACAGTTGTTTGTGTGTGTGTGTTGTGCCTTAGGTAGGTGTTCCTCATCAGAAGAGCTGCACGAGCTGCCCTTCCCTGACAATGGGCTGAAGGGCTGCCAGAGGCTCAGAGCACAGGTCCAGGCAGCTCCAGCACTGCTGCTGCTGATGGAGCAGAGCTCAGAGAAGACTCTGAAATCCTCTGCAGCTGGTGCCGCTCTTGATCCAGCTGCTCAAGTCAGAGGGTTTTATTCCCTGTGTCCATTTGGTGGGATATGACTGGAATGTACTGAGACTGCAAAAAGAGGCCTCAACAGTGGCTACAAGCACTGGTGCCACCTCACCTTCATATGAGCAAGGGTTAAAACTCAGCTTGCTCGCCACTGCCTCTGAGGAACTCCTGCCAACCCAAATAACGTGTCCTTGGCTTTGCTGTCCCTGCTGTAGGTGCTCCAGACCCCGACATCTATGTGGAGCCCATCACGGAGGAGCGTGCTGCCAGGACCCTGTACCGCATCGAGCTGCTGCGCAAGGTGCGCGAGCAGGTGCTCAAGTGCCCCCAGCTGCAGGAGCGCCTCAAGCTGTGCCGGCCCAGCCTCTACCTGCCCGTGTGGTGGGAGTGTGGCAAGCACGACCGGGACCTGCTGATCGGCACCGCCAAGCACGGCCTCAACCGCACTGACTACTACATCATGAATGACCCCCAGCTGTCTTTTTTAGATGCCTACAGAAACTATGCCCAGCATAAAAGAGCAGGGTTCCCAGGCCCAGAAACCCTGTGCTGCCTTTACCAGTCTAACTCCAAACTCTACAGTTCCCCTGTGTACAGCCAGATGGACCAGAGCTGTGAAACCCTGGAGAATGAAGCCGAGACTCACATCAAGCTAGAAGCCGTGGACAGCACCATGTCCCAGGCTGGGGGCAGCCCACTGGATGCCAGCTGTGAAACGTTCATGTCTGAAGTGCGGGACATCATTTCCAGTAACTACGACGAGAGCTCGCTGCCGGACTCCCTGGTGTGCATGATGTACGATGAGAAGGCCTGTCCCAGCGAGCAGAGCTCCCTCGCCAGGGACAGCCCCAGCTGCACCGATGTCGGAAGCAGCATTGCCAAACTCTCCGAGGGCAAGCTGGAGGGGGATGAGGATCCATCCAGCTGTGATGCAGATGCCATGAGAGAGGCTCCCTTCCTGGAGGGTTTGCAGGTGGGCTCTGACCGAATGGACAATCAGAATGAGGAAGCTGAGCCTTCACCTTCTACTCCCAAGAGCAATCCTTCGCAGAGTGCTCCAATCAAGCTCGGCAAAGGCTTGGAACAGAAAGAAGCACTTTCCAGCCCAGAGGCAGGGCTGCCCGAGCATGGAAGCATGGAAAGAGTCCTAGGTGTGGGGCTCTACAGGCCCAGTCTCCATAACTATGAGCTAAAGGTTCCTCCTGAGCAGAGGTTCATCAGTCTACTGCAGGAGAAAGGGCTGGAGGCAAAGCTGGGGCCAAGTCAGAGCCATAGCGAGGAAGATGAGGAGGAAGAAGAGGATGATGATAACTCTGAGGCTGCAGCAGATGCCATGGAAGGCTTGAATGGTTCCAGGACCAGGGCTGATTGCGACACCGAGGCTCATGAACTGGGGGGTGAGGATCAGAGCTCTGGTCTCCCCACACCTGAGGACACTTGCCCAGAAGATGTAAATGGCGAGAGGGAGTCCCTGGGGCTGGGGGAGCCCAGGGCAGAAGTCAGGGAAGACTGTGGCTTGAATGAGGAGGGCACCCAGCAGCTCTCACCGGGCCAGGCTCAGAGCCAGCCCTTCAGCCTGCCCACACCTCTGCCTCAGGGGGAACCTCGGGGGGCAGAGCCCCCCTGTGTCAGGGAGGAGCCCTTGGGTCGAGATGCTGAGGGGCAGACAGGCTACACAGAGGCCCCACACCCTGAGCCTCAGGGCATAAAGCAAGAAGAGTGTGAGAGCAGAGATGAAGGGGAGAAAGCCAGCAGCAACCAGAGCCAAGGTATGGTCCTGAGAGCTCCCTCAGGTTGACAGTTACCTCTAGCTATGGTGGGAGGGGCCTGCTGTCCTCCCTGCAGAGCCAAACCTTGCGACTGGCCAGCCTGTGGAGTGGCCTCCCATCTGTAGGGGTTGAGGTCCCTTTAGCTGCTGCAACTATGGGCAGAAGGTGTTGGGGGCTGCATTTGCAGAACTCTTTCTCTGAGAGGGTTCTCTTTCAGAACTCTCCACCCTGAGCCCCAGCAGCCCTTCTGCTAAGAGCATGCCATGGAATGCAGGATGCCTTCCCCTTTCTGGCACAGGGCACTGCCTGTTGAGCAGCTCCCTTTGGAAAAGCATGTGCCCTTCTTCTCACCCACCTAGACATGGTCAGGGATGGAGGGCTACTGCAATTCAAACCCCCCAAACTCATCTGAGGAGAGTGATGGCCCTTCTTGAGCAGTTTGGGCAGCCTGCCCTGATCCAGGTCTGCTGCTTCTCTTGGGGACTGTTTGGGACCTTTGTGGAGCCAGCTGGGCATTGGGGTGGCAATATGTGAGGAGATGCTCCCCACCTCTAGACAGGCAAAAAGGCAGGGTGGTGGTGGGCTCTATTCTCCCATGCTTTTTTAGATGGTCCAGAGAAGTACTTGGAAGAAGAGAACAAGAATTCTGCTTCTGTCCTGCCCGGGGAGATTGATGATCTTCACGATGCCCGGGCACCAACCATTGCCCAGCTGCTGCAGGAGAAGACACTTTACTCCTTCTCTGAGTGGCCTAAGGTGAGGTTAAAATGAACACAGTTTGTATCAAAGTGTTCCTGGGTAGCCCTGGCCAGCAGTGGCTCACACAGCTCCAGCTCTGCCTCCTGCTCCTCTGCACACCCCATTGGACGCACTGGCCAAGGTGGTCTTCCTAAGCACCTGTGCCGTGGAGATGCTTGCCCTCAGAGCAGTTCTCTGCTGAGCTGAGATCAGCTGGGCTGGGCTTGACTTCAATCCTGACCTGTCATACATGGGTCAGCCATTCCAATTTTAGCTTGCCACCATGCAATTCTGTTTGCAGGACCGTGTGATCATCAACCGCATTGACAACATCTGCCACGCCATCCTGAAGGGCAAGTGGCCTTCCTCCAGCCAGCAGTTTGAGTCCCAGAGCCTGCTGACAGCCCCAGGCATAGCCAGCAGCACTGGCAGCAGGAGCAGCTTTACCGAGTCAGAAGCCCCCGATCCCAGCTTCAACAACGGGGTCTTAATGTCACGAGTACAAAAGGTGAGGGGGGCCCTCAGGCAGTGACAGGCTCTGGACTCTGGGGTGAGAGAGCCCAGAAGTACTCAGGAGCTTCTCAGATGGGGCCCCTTGGTGCCAGTTGGGGTGTATAACACACGGCTTAAGCCACTTCCTCCCCTAATGAGAGCTCCTGGTGAGTGCCCTGTGCTCTCAGCCCCCTGCTACCCTCCCTGGAAGGCAGCTGTTGTTGGCAGCTCCAGGCATCCCACTGATATCCCAAAGGAAGGGGTGCAAGGAGCACTGCCCTGTCAAGTCCCCAGCTCCCAAGTCCCAGTGCCCCAGTCCCCAACAGTCACATTGGACAGGAGCTGGTGGCCTGGGGCCCCAGCAGCTGGTGGAGCAGCCATGGTTATAACACCTTGGGATATCTGAGTGTGTGCGAGGGTGCTCCTGCACCATCCTCACCCAGGGAAAAAGATGCGCTATGCCCAGGGAAGGGACATCCCCCGGGGCTCCTTGAAGGGGCAGAGATGACCATTAGCTCAGTGCTGGTGTGAGGAGCTCTTCCCTGGGCAGGGCGGGAGCAGCCATAACCCTCTGTGGCTTTGGTACACACAGGAAGGTTTCCTGAGCCCTACCTTTGCAAAGGACGAGCGGAAGCACAGGAGACCCTATGAATTCGAGCTGGACAGAGATGCCAAGCAGAGGAGCCTGGAGCAGCTGGCAGCAGCCCATGTCCATCCCCCCATTGTGCTGAACGGCTGGCGTGAGGCAGCAGTGGACTTGTCCAGAGCCTCTGATGGGTCCCCGGGGAATGCCTCTCCTTTCCCCCTGAACACAAACATGCCCAAACTGGGGACCGTGAATGCCCTCCAGAGCTCCCTGGGCATGGACTTGTCTGGCATCCTGCAGGCAGGGTTAATCCATCCTGTCACTGGACAGATTGTAAATGGCAGCCTCCGGAGAGATGATGCTGCCATGAGGAGGAGACGGGGCAGGAGGAAAAATGTTGAAGGGATGGACCTCATCTTCTTGAAGGAGAGGCCTCTTCCAAACAGGCTGCAGGTGAGTTGATGCTCCCCCCTTTCACATGGACCCAGTGGAGTCAGCACAGTTTGTTTCATGACCCAGCTCTTCCCTCCAAGCTCTGCTGCCCATGACACTGTGCAGCTTCCTCCAGGACAGCTTGGTTTGTGCAGGACCAGTCAGGAGCAGATACTGCAGGGAGGAAGGGAAATTATCCCTCTGGTATACAGCATTCTGGAGTGTTTGAATCCTTGTAAGCATTATCAAAAGCAGCTGTCCCACCTCAGGGAATGTTTAGGTTTAGGGAAGATGAGGAAGAAAAGATCCTACTGTATCCTTTCTCCTTCTGTCCTGGGGTCCACTCAAAGAAGGGAGCAATACCAGTTCCCCTAGACCACTTTTAGGAGTGATCTGAGGGGAAGTTGGTTTTCCTGGTGATCAGAGTGTTTTCTTGTGTGTTCAGAAGTATCTCCCAGCTCTCTCTGCCCTCCCTACCACCAGTGCTGGGGATGGAGTGGAAATGTAATGTGGTGGTGGGTGGTGATTTAAGGAAGAGGCACTGGGAGTACTTGGATTAGTCTGTGTGATGGGAGCAGATGACCTGCTTTGGGAGCTGTGCTTCTCAGGGTGCACATGCATCATTGCATGCTGCTGATGGGCTCTCCCTGCTCCTCCTTCCACCGCAGGATGTTCAGGAAGACCAGCCACAGCCCCCTCAGAACAGTCCCCTCCCTGATGGGCCAGTTGCTGCTACCTCAACTCCACAGCCAGTCCCAGCTGCAGGCAGCCAAGAGAAGGCTGTCCCGAATAAGAGTCTCCTTGACTGGCTCCGGCAGCAGTCTGACTACACACTCGATGTTCCCAGCTTTGGCACAGTAAGGGTGGCCTTCAGTGGCACATGTGTGTGTGTGTGTGTGCCTGCCTTGTGTGGTACCCTTTCTGGTAGGTTTTTTCTTGTAACATGCTTTGTGGTGTTCATTGAGGCTGTTCAGGGTTTCATGACATGTTAAAGAGGTGAGCACTGTTCCCCTGTACAGCAGCAAAAAGCACTTGCTGCTGGAGAACTCCTTTCCCCCAGAATAAACATGCCCAGACGGGGGACTGTCAGTACCCTCAGGGCTCTCTGGGTGTGTACCTGTCTGGCATCCTCCAGGAGCTGAGCCCTGTTGCCCAAGGTTGGTTTTCCAGCTACAGTGCATCCATCTGCCCAATGCACAGTGTCTTCCAGAAGTGCCAGGGATGGATGGGGACAGAAATGAGAAATTGGTTTTAAGGTGCTCAAGGTCTGTCGATATTGTTCTTTTTCACCTGGGGTCATTTTAGGCAGTGCTATTGTACTAAATAAAGTTCCCAGGCAAAAGGAAACATACTCTCTTTTAAGAGCCAGACCAAAGAGGCTGTGTTGGAGGCTGACAGGCTGTGACCATGTGGCTGTGGATGCTCTCAAAAAGCAGTAGCTCAGAGTGAGGTGCACAGTTTGATTCTTCCTGCTGTCTCATAAACCTCCACCTCTTGGTTTCACAGGTTAGTTTGATACAGGTTTCAGCTTATTTAGCCTGTTAGACTGTGTGGTATGCAGGGCACTGGCCATGAAACAGAGCAGAAAGAAATGTGGTGGTAAAACAGAAAAGACTGCATCTTGGTCCTGGAGGATCATGTGCCTGAGGCAGGGATTTCCTGGAGCTTGGAGTACAGGCAAGACATTAGCATTTTGAGGGTTACTGGAGATGAAGGGTGAGGAGCCCAGCATTTGCTCAGCAGGTTGGCTTTCACTTTTCGAAGTCCAGCGACACATCCAGCTGTGTGCCCAGGGCAGACTCGCAGGAGCAGGTGTGGAGGTGTCTTCCCACTCCTTCCCAACACCCTTGCCTTCCAGGGAGGTACTGGAGCTTACTCAGTCTGACCATGCCTCTGGTGAAGCTCTTGCTCCCAGCAAGCCAGTGTCCCAGGCCAGCCCTGCAGGATCTGTTCTCTCTAGGTAGGATGGATTGAGAGAGGCTTTGGGGTACTGCAGTAGCTCAGTTCAGAGGATGAACTGCATTCGGGTCTTTTTCTGACTCTCAGGAACCCGTGCTGTCCAAGTTGTTCATCATAATGCTCCATCCCTGCAGGCACATCGACAGTGGGACTTGGTGCATGCAGTGGGTGTGCAATGACTCGGCTCTAACTCGGTAGGTTGCAGTTCAGAGGGCTCTGATCCCAAAGAAACACGGTGCAGCATCTCTGTGATGAAAACAGCTAAAAGAGGAAGGAAACATAGCAGAGCTGAGCTGGTGAGAAGCAGGTGGCTGTATGAGAGTGACACAAGTGGCACACACAGACCTGTTCTTTCTTTACTGGCTGTATGCAGTGTCCTGTTTACAGATGCATGTACAGGAACCTGCAGCATCAGGAGTGAAGGGGAGTTAGAAAGGGCTAGAGCACTCTTAGTGAAGTATACTGGAGACCCCTTTATATCTACAAAAATCAGTTTTACTCGTTTGAGAGCTGGTCCTGTGGCAGGGACCAGTTTGTGCTGCTGGTGCTGCTCCTGCCCCAGCCCGCAGGGATTCCCTGTCCCTTGGGAGCCCATCCATGCTGCTCTCCTGCAGGGCTTGTAGCCAGCCAGGCTCATTTAGCCATCTAGTCTCATTAACATTGTCTTGTTTGCACTCCAGAATTTTTCAGACAAGCCCAAGCAGAGGAGGCAGCGCTGCAAGGACCCCAACAAACTGGACATTAGCTCTCTGACGGGAGAGGAGCGGGTGCCGGTGGTACATAAGGGTACCGGACGGCGGGTAAGCGAAGGCCTGTTCTGTGCTCTGCCCTCAGTGCCCCAATGCCTAGCAGACCTTGAGCTCACCTGTGGGGGAGATCTAATCCAGAGAAGCCTATGGATGAGACAAACATCTGGAGTAGGTCTCTAATCTACATTATCCTGTGACACGTGTGTGCCCGGGATCATGCAGACCTGTGAAATAAGTGACTGTCTGTGTGAAGTAAGGGATGTGGGAGTGGCGTCCCTTGCAGGGGGTACAGACCCCTCAGTGGCAATGGGATGTAGCCTTTGGCTTTAAGGCCATCCTCAGCACAGCCCTGTCATATGCTTCCCATTCTGGATTTGATTGCTCCCCGTGAGTTCATTGCAGTATGCCACAAATTGTAACATTGCCATGCAAATACTGTTGGTTTGTTCCTCTTTATGAGGTACAGGCCAGAGCACACCAGTACCCATCCCTCTGCTGAGCTTGTAGAAAGTCAAGGGTTGGAAGGGCCTTTTCTTGCTTTCTGAGCAAGGAGGTTGGATTTACTTGTCTGCAGTTTAATCTCCAGGGCACTGATGTTCACTTCTCTGAAATAAGAAGGGGTGTTTGAGAGTACTTTGCACCAAAATTTAGTTCTTAAGCACACCCAGGACTGTACAAGGTCAGAAGGTGATGTGACATTAATCACATCTAAAAGCAAAATTAAAGAGTGAGGCAGTAAGATGGTTTCAGACACATCTGTGTTCCCCTTTGTTGCCCCCATGCTGGCCTTTCCTGGGTGAGTTGGGGACTTTGACATATTTTTTCTAAATATGGCTTTTACAGAAGCTCTGTCCCTGTCCCTGGTACCTGGGAGGGTGATGGGCTGGGCCACAGAGGCTGAACCTGCCTTTTCTCCCTGGCCTGTGTGTCTGGAGGCAGCAGGCACACATCAAATCCTGCAGAAAGGCAAGTGTAGCAAGGCAAGAGTCTCCACCCCAGCCAAATTGCAGCCCAAAGCAAGAAGCTAGGGGAAGTGTAATCATATTTTTTGTATTCTTTTACATAACTCTCTCTGCAATAGAGGTCATCCTTCTGTTTTATAGTTAGGGGGAGCCACGGCACCAGCATTGAAGGAATTGCCAAGGTGGCTTGATGCAAACTTGGAGTATGCTGTTGCAGCTGACTGGGCTGACATTGTTAAGCTTTCAGTAAGTTAGAGCTTTTGGAGAAATCTGTATCATGTCATCTTTTCTTTTCCCTTCCCCATCCCCACAACCTTTCTCCAGTGAGGATCTGGGAGCTGCAGGCAGGCCCTGGGCTGGGCGTGTGGGAGGGGATGGCTGCAGCCCCGGGGCAGAGCGGGACTGGGGCTGTGGCCAGGCCACAGAGAGAGGGGCCAGCACCCAGGACTGGGGCTCAGCATGCCTGGCTGGGGAGCCTTGGGATGCTTAGGGTAGCAGGGGCAAGAGGAATGCCCTAGGAGCTGGACAGCAGGGTGTGGACAAAGCATTCTCATGGGTCAAATTTTCAAAAACATCTCTGGTTGACGCTTTTCCTCAGCTCCTGTAAACTCTGCCTGCACAGCCGTGGGCCCACCAAAGGCCTGAAGGGTCAGGCACAGGCAGGGAGAGGGGCAGGACAGAACCTTCTGTGCCACATTCATCCACCCTGTCCATCCAGCAGTCCCTGCCCCCTGTGTGGCAGAGCCTGTGGAGAAGGAGTGCTCTCCCCTCTGGCACATGTGGCACTGCCAGATCGCCCTGCCCTGCCCCACAGGCTGGCCTGATCCAGACTTCTCCCTGCAGTCCCTCTCACCCGCTGCCTGGTTTTGGGCTGCAGTGGTTTGTGTGACACCCTTGAAGAGGGCTGGAGGGTGAATCCATTGGCTTAGAGGTTTGTACTGCTCTCAGATTGGTTTTTCCTTAGCTCTGGAGATTCGGCATGGTCTGTCCCACTTCCCTGGAAACAGCTCCATGTGCAGGCTGGCATCAGGGCCCCATCTGGGCAGCCAGCCCCAGGTGAGCTGACAGCTCTTCCTTCCCCTGGTTTAAGGGAACAGTCTCTTTGCCACAGAAACCACTGTGTGCTTTGCACTGCCTGAGCACCTCTCCTGTGACCTGCTCCTGTGGCTGCATCCCATGATCATTCCCACCCCATGGACACTGAGCTTTTGGTGAATGCATACCCGTCCTGGCAGGGCAGGGGTGCACAAGGATGGCTGGCTGCTCTGGGTGCTCAGGCCAGCAGGAGCTGGGGCTGGCTCTGCCCACAGAGCCCAGGGGCAGCCATGGCCCCGTGTAGCTTCTCCCACATGCTAGCAGGATATGCTCCCAGAAGGTTCTCCCTCCTTGGGCAGATGCTGTGCTTAGCAGACTGCCAGGTGCATCTAATTCACGTTTCTGCACTACAGGTGTCAAAAGGAAATACTTTTCCTGCCTAAATTTATTACTTGAAGTGGTTCAAAGAGTGGTGATATTGAAATCCAAGGGAACCTCAAAGGGAAATGTTTAAATGTCTGTGTTGAGGATGCTGAAAAAGGGAGTGTTAAGCTGTGCTGTGGATTCCCCTGCACTGCTCTGTGTAACTGGATGGTCTCGCCCACTTCTGGCTGCTAGGTTTTGGTCCCATGTCTGTTCTGTAAGGAGAGCTTTCTGAATTCTCCCTGGCATCTCCATGAAACTCTGACCAGGAACTCCTCAGACAGCATGCCCACTCTCTGTGTCATCCCATGAGCTTTGCTGTCCTGCAGAGCATTGAAAATTTGGCCCTTCCCATCTCAAAGAGGATTCTTTCGCCTGTTGCTGAAGGCACAATTAGAGCTGGGCAGGGAGCTGAGTGGGCAGCTGACACCACGCTGCCCTGGTGCTTCTTGGGCTGTGAGCAGCTGGTGCTGAGGGCTGGGGTGAAAAACAGGGTAAAAACATGCTTCCTCCTCCCCTCCCTGAGCCTTTGAGATTGCAGGATCTTGCCAGGGCAGAGCAAGGGTGTTTTGCATTTGGCAGCATCCCTTGGGGAAAAGTTGTGTGTACCTCTCAAATTCCATATCATGTAGGCAAATATTTCTGTGCCAACGCCATCTGGGATGCAGATGTGGGCACAGACAAGCCAGATTCCCTTTGCTGCAGTAGTGACTGTCGGGTGTTCTCTGTTATGTCTCGTTTTCAGGGCTACTTACCCGAAAACAAATTCAATCGCGTCCTCAGCGAGCCTGTGCTCCGGGACACCGGGCCGCGCCGGAGAGGGAGGAGGCCCCGGAGTGACCTCCTTAAAGGGCCTGGTGTTGTAGCAGATTCTTCTTCTGGAATGGGACCATTGTTCATGAACGGACTAATTGCTGGGATGGATCTAGTGGGACTCCAGAACATGAGAAATATGCAAGGGATCCCTCTGACCGGGCTGGTCGGGTTTCCTGCTGGCTTTGCAGCAGTGCCCGCCGGTGAGGATGTGAAGAGCACCCTGAGCATGCTGCCCATGATGCTGCCGGGCATGGCCACTGTCCCCCAGATGTTTGGGGTGGGAGGGCTCCTCAACTCCCCGATGGCCACCACCTGCACCGCGACTGCTGCGACTTCGCTGACAAGCACAACGAAAGGTGGCACAGCCAGCGCCGAGAAAGCCGGCGAGGAGAAACAGGGCAGCCAGGATGGGAAAAAAGAACCTCTCGCCGAAGAGAAGCCTGGCCCTAGTTCATTTTCTAATCAGACAGAATCCGCAATAACTACCAGTAGTCCTGTAGCTTTTAACCCGTTTCTTATCCCAGGGATGTCTCCTGGACTGATCTATCCCTCCATGTTCCTTTCCCCTGGCATCGGCATGGCGCTGCCTGGCATCCAGCAAACCAGGCACTCGGAGGCGGCCAACCTGGAGAGCCAGAAGAGGAAGAGGAAGAAAGCGAAAGGGGAATTGGCAAACCCAGAGCCAGAAACTGTCTCACTGCCGGAAAAAGAAGCTGCAAACAGTCAAAACTGTGTGGAGCAGAGCCCGCCAGCAGCAGCAAAGGAGCAGGATGGACCAGCAGAGGAGCGCCAAGCTGCTCATGATACCGATTAGAACTTTGGTTTCGTTGAAAGAAAAACACAAAAAGATTGTGGCTTGTGAGTTTCTTAACCCATAAACTCTTTGTTACTTCCCCTCCCACCCCTCTCCACCTTCATAAACCTGTGTTTCCATGAGTAATATTATCTACCTAATTCCCTGTCAGAAAAAACTGGTGACATACTACATGTTAATAGTTGCAGGGTCTTGCCACTTTATTAGATAAACAGTGTTGTCTAGCTAGTATGGGAGGCACCGAATTCTCATTCTGTTTTTCCAGTCCATCATCCCAGCCGACAATAGCAAATGCAGTACTTGGTCACCCCCTGCAAATTGCTCACTCCTTTGAGAAGAAAAAGCAGCAAAAAAACCAAGAGCAAAAGAAAAGTGTTTATCTCTTGGTCTAACACACAGTCAAGGGTATTTCTGTCTACAGCGACACTGAACGAAAGAGCCTGTATTTGGGCTAAAAGCACAGCTATAGTAAGTGCTAATGTGTATTTTTGATTTAAAGTATTTCCCTATTTTATCATGGTTACTAGAAAAGTAGTATAGACAGAAGTATATAACTAATGATTGAAAATGCATATATTCATTTCTTTGAAAGGAAACACATAACTGGTAGTGATATAATTTCTTGATCACCCCCACCTCAAAGGTTTGGAGACAAACTGCAGAGAGTGAAAAAATGATGTAGACATTCTTTTGTATTTTTTAAAACCAACGTTTGGTTTTATGTTACGTGGAGTTTAGTTGCCCTTTCCTTGGTAGTTACAAGAACTTTCCAGCTTGAGCTGGAAAGGTTTTGCACACTTGCATGACTTTTCTGGGGTTACTGTATCTGTAGCAACCAGTTCCTTCATCATTCTGCTTGTCTTCAGTTCTCCTCTCTGGCGTTAGTTCTCAGCTATGGCATTACAGGTGCTCTAAAGGTATTTTTTTCCAGCCGTGAACAGACCACACCGATTTTATTGCTCTGATATGAACACTGAGGCTTTCTGAGTTTTCATATTTCCCTCTGCTTACCCCAGAAGCGACGTTCTTTCAGCAAACACGGAGAAGGCTGTAGGCCAGCGTCCCTGCTTGGGGAGTCCTTTGAGAAGGACCCTTGAGACTTTCAGAGCCCGAGTTTCTTAGTTTCTAGTGGTGGACTGTAAAGAGATGACTTTGGCTTCTTCCCATTCCGTTTGCTGTTGAACAGTATTTCCAGTCCTCCAAACGATTTCAGCATCTGCATTTCAAATGGATGGGTTTTAATGCTGCCAGCTGCCCGCTCCAGCTCTGGGTACTGAGACTCCTCCACAGGCAACTCTTCTGATTTCTCCTTCTCCTCACTCCCTTAATTCTTCTTTCACTTGGGGTTGTTCTTACTTGCAGCTCATGGTCTGAGAATTGAATGAAGGCACAGTGGTGCAGTGGTGAGCGAAGGGCAGGCTGGGAGGGAGTTGGAGTGTGCTACTCATCAGTTTCACACTTGGTTGTCACAATTTACTGTATTTTTTACTTTTTTTTTTTTCTGTTGCAGTTTTGCTAATTTATCAGATGGTCCAAATGTTTTGACATAACTATTTCAGTTTGCATTATTTATTTATGATGCTTTTTGTCATTGTCTTTTATACATTTGGGATTATAAATTATGTACATGTTAAAATTAGCATCTCAAAGAAGTCTGTTACCCGTGGTCAAAAAACCAGTTGGTTTATATTTTCACAGAATTTATTCTCAGTTTACTGGATTGGATGATTTTTTTAAAAGTATGTAGCCAATCATAATGCAATCCTCCTCCCCCCAATAATTGTGTTCTATTTAATAACATTCTTGTAGCATAGATACTGTATCACTATCGACAGATTTCTTAGAAATGCTGCTATCTCTATTTAACTAACATTTTGTTCAGTTTTTGCCTCCAGTGGAAGCAGAAAGGGTTTTTTCAGCTGTTAAATCCAAAATCAATATAATTTATTTATGTAAAAAAAAAAAAGTCACGATTGATATATTTTTGAACCTTTTAAGTACTAACTTTGTTTTTATTCAGTGGAAGAACATGTACTTGCCCTAAATCCTTAAAATACAAATGCTATAAAACTTCATATATCTTCAAAGCCTTACTGTGAATGGATACAGAAATCTCTTCCGAGTCTATTTCTTGTTATGGGATGGTTTTTCCAGGGTTACATGCATAAGGAACAGGGTTTAAAGTGAAATTTATTTAATTAGCCAGCATGCTCTATACCTTGTTCTTTCTTAGCAGACATGTATGCTACGTCTCTGGGTGTTTAGGCTTCTCTTTGCTACTTTGTGACCCTTTTGCAACCCGATATACTCTGTGGATTATTTAGACTGTAAGGCGTTAAGTGGCTGCTTCTTCTTTTCCATCATATCCCAAACAAACGCCAAATTTTCACCGGTTTTCATGGCTATTCACACACATACATCCTTCACCAAATGTGCTAACAAAATAAACTGTCTGTGCTCTTGAACATGGATAAAAAGAAAAAGATTTAAAAGTCAGATTTTTATTTTTTTAATTTAGTGACTAGATGATGCTTATCTTTCAGACTTGGGAGAGCCTTGCTACAGATGTATATAATTTTTTTCAGCAAATATATGTGAATGTTTAATTCACCTGACTCAGTGATAAACGTGGCTTGCCTTTTTCTCAGCATGAATGCCTTGAGAAGCTGTTAAAGCAGTGGCCTGGTGGCTGCTCTAGTCTTGCTCCCTGTGTGTAGCTCTGAGTCGGGCTGCTCTGCTCGGGAGAGGCCAAACCCGCAGCTCTCGCAGCGCCCCGGGCTGAACTCGCCGCCGTGGGGAGCTCCTGCCCCACACGGGCTGCAAATGCCAGGAGCAGCCCAAGCTCCAGGGCCAGTTTAAGCACGGAGGGTGCACAGGGTCTCTCTGCTGGCCCCGCTTTTTCCACAAGGGTGGGTGGAAGCCCAGAGATCTCCAGAGTCATCACAACCCCCAGGCAGTTACCCCCTGGGCACTGGCACAGCCCCTCCAGCAGAAGGGGTACTGGGGGTGCTGGGCTCCTCTCCCTGCAGCTCCAAGTTTTGTGAGATGCTTGTCTTAGATCTCTGTGTAAGGATCTCAGGCTTTAGCAAAGCAGGCCTTTGTCAGTGTTTTGTCGGAATGATGTGCAGGAGCAGCTCCATTCTTCCAAGATCCAGGAAAAAAGACAGAGTAAAACCAGTGCTTTCACTGCTCCACCTGCCCTGTGTAAGCACCTTGTCCGGGTATTTTGTTGCTGCTTTGGGGAAGAAGAAGAGAAAAGCACCCAGCAGAAAAGACTGGCAAAATGGTAGTGTGAACTATGAATTTCCAGTTCCAGAGCCTCCCTTTAAATTCTGGCTCCACACACTGCAGCCTTGCACCTTGGCATCCATAATGCAGGATATTTGCTGACACAGTCTGCAGGAGGAGAGCCATGGAGGAGCATGTGCTGGCTTTGGGCTGCCACATCAGTGGTGGCTGCAGTGTCTCTGTCTCTTCAGACAAGGTGTGTTATGTGCTGGTGGCAGGGAGTGGAGGATGGGCGCCGTGGGCACAGCTTGCTCCCTGTTGTGTTTTACAGGATACAGGTGCACGTCCCCTCTGCTGTCCTGCCTGGGTTTTATCTGGCAGGACACAGAGAAGTCACATTTCGACAGGATCTCTAATTCCTTTTATGGTCACAAAAAGTGGAGGAGAAATTTTCCTCAGCGCTGAGCCATGGTTGGGGGAGCTTTACCTACCCTAAGTGTAGATGTCCCCAGTCTGGGCTCTCCACAGTTACAAGAAAGGATTTGGGGTTGGAAATCTTGGCCAGCAGTGAGCAGAAGGCAGTTTCTCTAATGACATCTGGTTTGCATTGAATAAAACTTGAGCTTTTCAGTGCAGTTATCCTCCTCACCTCTTCAGGAGCCACTTCGGCCCCAGAGCTGGAGCATGGGCTGAGTCATGAGATCAGGAATCTCCTCACATTTTACAACCTCAAAGCAGTTTCTGGGCACTACACTTTAGGTAAAGTCCCCAAATGCCTCACACCCCATGTGCCAGTGCAGAGCTGCCCGTGGCACCCCTGCTCAGCCGTGGGCACTGGACAGACAGGCAGTGCTGCCAGGAAAGGAGTCAGCCCAGCCACCCACAGAGCAGCAGCTCTGCAGAAGTGAAGGGAAGAGAAACCCAGCTGCTCTCTCAACCCCTTTCCTGTCAATCTGCACCGTGTGCCCTGTACGTTTGGCCAGCAGGCCCAGGAACATCATCCTCACCCTCCCATGTGGCTTTTTGGGATGCTGGTTGTTTCTTGGTGCTCCCAGGGGTGGCTGGAGACCATCGGTGCAGTGCCATAGGCGGCACAAATTCCTGAAGAATCAAAGATTTCACCTCAAAAGGTATAAAACAATGCAAGATCTTCAACCCAGCAGAAGATCAGTCCCACTCCCCACGTGGCCTTGTTCTCCCTCCAGTGGGATTTTAATTCATGAGCAGCTCCATACAGCACCACTACCTGGTTCCATTTGCCAGTGATCTGGATGGGATGTGACATTACTGGTTTAACTTGGAACTCAGTCCCAGCCTGCCTGAATGCATCACTTCAGGCAAGCCCAGCATGAGCCTTCAGAGGGCTTCAAGAAAAAGCAGTGTCCTCCTGTTGCAGGAGCAGTTGAGGGGAGTGAGAGCCATGGCAGATCCTCCAGCCTCTCTCCCTCTGGGCTCCTCCCAGGCATTGGCTGTCAAATTTTTCAGCTGGCTGTGCTATAGCATAGGGAGACATTGTACAGGGATTGCCTGTACTCTCTGGAAAAATAAAATTTTAAAGGAAAACCTCACAGTGACTTTTTTCCCCTCCAGAGAGGGAGATTTCTCGTAGAGGAAGAGATGCATAAAAAACAAAGCTCGGCTCACCCAGAGGAAGAGATGTCTCTGGTCCAGGAGGAATAAATGAGCCTAAGGGACCCATAGCTTCATTACCCCAAATGAAACGCATTTCCTGTCTGCTCATGACAGGCAGTTGTCCACGCCCTTACGGCAAATCTTTTTCCAAATAGACTCAGATGTTGGATTGAGGCTGTTTTTTATGGAAAGTAACATTTTGGAAAGCACGGAGCTGATCTGGTTCTCGGTGAGGGACCAGCCCCACCAGCCTGCGGATCCCAGGAACTGATCCCTGCGCTTTGCAGAGGGGTTTTCAAGTAAACCAGCCCCCGGACCTGTGAGTGGGGTCGGAGGTCGGGACAGGACAGGGCAGGGGCTGCCGAGCGAGCGGCAGGGGCGGGTCCTGAACGCGCTCTGAGCATCCTCGCATCGCCGCAGGTACCGGGCAGGGGGATCCGAGATCTCCGTCCCACGCCCTCCCAGCACAAGGGATCCTCCGTGACAGTGGCGGGCGGGCTCAGAGCCCTGTTCCCTGTCCCCGAGCCAGCGCTGCGGGACTCGAGCCCCTCCCAGAGGTGCGGGAGCCGCTCCCCTGCCCACGGGGCGGCCGGTCGTCCCACGGCCGCGGCTCCCGACGGGCACAGCGCCGCTGCGGGGGCTCGGTCCATCGGCGCCGCTTCAGTGGAACCGGGCCCTGAAGCGCTCTGAGCCCGACCGGGTTGGTCGTGCCGCGAGCGGCGGGGAGCGGCTCGGGCGGTGCGCGGGGCCCGGAGGCCGCGGAAGATGCTGCAGCCGCCCACGCGTGTCCCGGGACGAGGAAAAGCCGCTCCTGCCGCGGCTCCCGGAGCCGTGCGCGGGAACGGGCCGCGAGCAGCCACCGGCACCGAGAGCCCGCCTGCAGACCGGTGACCCCGGGTGACCCCGAGTGACCCCGAGTGACCCCGGCGGGCCGCCCCCGCCACCCCCGCGCGCGGCCCCGCCCCCGCCCCGCGGCGGAAGCGGCCCCGCCCTTCCGGCGGTTTTGGCGCGCGGTCCGCCACCATGTCCCGCTCGGGGCCCGCGGATCCCGGCGCCGCCGTGGAGCGGCTCTGCCGGGAGCTCAACCTGGACGCGGCGAGCGCGGCCGAGGCGCTGCGCGAATTCACGGCGCTGCGGGGCACCTACAGCCTGGAGGTGAGCGGGGCCGGGCGGGGCCGGG
>JAOTQP010000841.1:965445-979948 GCA_026413545.1 Cichladusa arquata
CTGGCCGAGCCCGCGGGGCGCGGCGCTGCCCCGGTGACCGCGGTACCCCTGCCCTCAGGGCGAGGCGCTGCACTGGTTGGCCTGCGCGCTGTACGTCGCCTGCCGCCGGAGCCGCGTGCCCACCGTGGGGAGCAGCCCGATGGAAGGGAACGGCGTCTCCCTGACCCGCATCCTGCGCTCCGCACGCCTCAGGTGAGCGCCCGGCCCTGCCCTGCCCCTGCCCTGCCCAGCCCTACCGTGCCCTGTCCCTGCCCTCTCCTGCCCCTACCCTGCTCTCCCCTGCCCTGCCCTGCCCCTGCTCTGCCCTGCCCTGCCCTCTCCTGCCCCTGCCCTGCCCCTGCCCTACCCTGCTTTCCCCTGCCCCTGCCCTGCCCGTGCCCAGCCCAGCCCTCCCCTCCCCTGCTCTGTCACGGTCACTAATCCTTTGCCGTGCCTTCGCTCCCGGCGCCGCCAGCCGCGGCGGGGTGAAAGCAGTAAATCCACTGTTATTACAGATGGAAATTGGATGCAAATATGTAATTTCTAACTTCAAGCCTTTAGGAAACCACCTGTGTCGGACCAGCAGCCATTCTGCACACGCCAGTTGTTTCTGTCTGTAGTTAATTTGACCACAGACAGCTCGGTGTGTCTGCCCTGGGAACAGGAGCCCGGAATGTTGCTCGTTCCATTTAAAGACCCGTGCCCCACTGAGCTGTGAGTTATTTACATCACAGCTGACAGGTTTTTGTGCAGGTAACTTCGACAGGCATTGACTCTTGGCTTGTTTTGTTGCCTGTCCTGCCTCCACCTCAGCACACACAGAGCTATGCCTGCACTTTGCTGTCCACCACTGCCCTGCTCTACACAGCCATGCTGGCAGCCTCCACACCAAATTAATGTTCCCATGCCTTAAAGAGGGTCAGGAGAAACCCCAGAGTGATAAAAGGCAAAAAGCTGGTAACATATACAGTTTGAGAGTCTTATCAAAATAAATTGTAAACCTACATAGTTATCATGTCAGTCATTAAAAGAGTAAGTATGTTGCATTTTGGCTTTTTAAAATTTTAGAATGGAAGCTCAAAGCAGACTTTTCTTTTTTTTTTTCTTTTAAGTTTAATTCAGTTTTTTAGCAAAATGAAGAAGTGGATGGACATGTCAAATCTGCCCCAGGAATTCCGAGAGCGAGTTGAGAGACTGGAGAGAAATTTTGAAGTGTCAACCGTGATTTTCAAAAAGTTTGAACCAATATTTTTTGATATATTTCAAAACCCTTATGAAGAAACTTCCAAACCACATCGAAGCCGGAAGCAGAGGTATTTTTTAGATTTGATCTGACTTCCTGGGAAGGAGTTATACCCAATATAATTTTATGAAAATTAATTTCCAAAGAGGGGTCTCTTTGCCTCTGAAATACAGCCAGTGCAGAGCCACCCCTGACCCCGCTGGGTGCAGCTCAGGTCAGCTGGGCTTCACATCCAGCTGCTGTAACACAGGAACTGTCCCACAGTGAGAATGGCAGGGTGTGCTGGGGAGAGCTACCTTGGGGTGGGTTATCTCTGAGTTCAGTGAGATCAGCACTTCAAACGTTCAGCAGAAATAGCTGAAGCAGCACAGGAGTGGTTTGTCTTGGTACAGAGCTAGCAGGGGGTTGGTATCACACCACGGTCCCTCTGCTCAGGGCTGTCACATCCCACAATCTCCACACTGCTGGGTGCTTGCCCTGGTTGCCAGATGAGTGGTAGCACCAGCTGGGAGGATGTTACAGCTGATGTGTTCATTTTTGTGACAAATTTGGGCATGTGTGGTGTGATCTTCCACTCACACGTGGAACATCTGCCTTATTGAAAGGAGTGGCAGCTTTTTAGTGAGAATGTAACCTTGGGGATGAGGGAGCCAAGCTGTGAATCTGCAAGGTGGTTTTGTCAGTTCTCTGGATGTGAGGGGAGGGATAACTGTTCTGGAACAATGCTCCAGTGTGGTTCCACATCTCCAAGCAGAGTGCAGGGAGAGATGCTCTGTTGTGCGCTCTGTGGGCTGACCATGTCTTCCTTGAGCTCCATGGGCTTGGATAGTTCTGCTCCAAACAAGAATCAGCAGCTGAGCTGTAGTACAACCTATAATTGCCTATTCTGAAGGGATGGCCGATGCTTTAGTAAAATATTTCTGAAAAACCATCCCTGGAGTATATATAGCCTTTGTCATCTCCCCACCTGTGGCTGCAGGAGGATTCTGTGGGAGGTGTGACACCAGAATGTCAGGTGGTGGGGTCAGAGGCCAGAGGCAGCCTTTGGCTTGGGAACAGGGCCGGGAAGTTGTGGGTGTGTGCAGGACACTGGAGCCAGGTCAGGCACTGTCTGTCAGGCAGTGAGAACTGAACTCAGGACATGTAGCTTAGACTGTGCCTTAGTGTGGAATGAAGACAGCAGCTCTAGCTGTTGTTTTGAGCAGGGAAATGGACTGAAATTTGTACTGTAGAATAAGGTTTGGCTTCCTGGAAGTGAAGAGTAACTTCTCCCCCATTTTTCTTGTTGACAGGCGGGTGCCATGCAGTGTCAAAGATCTCTTCAACTTCTGCTGGACTCTCTTTGTGTACACTAAGGGTAGGCTGCTTGCTTTGCCTGCATGGTTTGTATACATTCCCAGCTGTGAACTTCTGTTGTCTTGCTTGACGTGATATGCTGTCTCTTAAAGGTAATTTCCGTATGATTGGAGATGATTTAGTAAATTCCTATCATTTACTCCTGTGCTGCTTGGACCTGATTTTTGCCAATGCCCTTCTGTGTCCAAACAGAAGAGATTTGCTAAATCCGTCGTTTAAAGGTACAGTGGGGACAGATTATTTACAATCAGCTGTGCTTTGTTCTCTTGGCTCGTTTGAAATGAAGTTGAAGGTTGGTTGTCTTCCCCCCTCCTCCTCCTTGGCAGGCTTGCCAGTGGAATTCCACACTCTGGAGATCCAAGGCTCGGAGGAGCCTCCCTGCATCATCGCCGTGCTCTGCGAGCTGCACGACGGGCTCCTGGTGGAGGCAAAAGGCATCAAGGAGCACTACTTCAAACCATACATTGCAAAGCTCTTTGAGAGGAAGGTACAGCTCAAGAGTTTTATCAGCACTTGGTGATGCTCCATGGTGTCTCGAGAGCTTTTAAATCCTGCAGGTTCCACAGGGGAGAGCAAAGGAAATGAGCAAAGGAACTCAGGGTTTGTTTTAGCAAGAGCAGAATTCCCTCACACTTTTAATGCTGTGTGCTGTAAAGTCTCCTCTGTTTCAGCTTTTTATGTAGGTGAAGAATCTTTGCTTTCCTTTCTTGGCAGTGTGAAACTGAAACATGAAGGCTGGTGCTTTCTTCTGGCAAAAAAGGAAGTGATCTTGTGAAATAATTGTGTGGGATGTCTGTCATGGGCGTGTGGGTCCTGCTGCTTGTCTTGAAGTTGAGAATAATGCCTTGGAAGGAGAGGTTGAGGTTGCAGATGTGCAAGTTGTAATGTCTAGTTCTGCTCCTGGAAATGTTTTCCAAGCTCTGTGGAAGCTTCTTTGTAGTTGCTCATCGAGCCAGTCCCTATCCCAGCAGTGAGCTGGGATGTCACATTGCAGGGCTAGCTCTGAGCAGTGGATTTGTCTGGAGCTTGGATCCAGCTGGGCTTTGTACACTGTAGCCCTTTGGTCTAGGCAAAAGAAAGAGTCCATATATGAATCTAAATCTCATTTCCTTTTTGGCTAAAACCATCATGCCCCCACACTTGAAACAGTTTTGATTCTATTATCTAAGATATTTCTGCTTTTTATTCTTAGATCATAAAAGGAGATTGTCTGTTGGATCTTTGCAACTTCACAGAAAATAGGTAAGTTACAGCTTTTGCTCTTAATCACAGGCTTGGTTCATGTCTAAAGCACAGGCCTTTGTGCACTAAATCTCAGTTTTACTGTTGCTTTGTCTTGGCAAATCTAATGGGCTTTGATTATTTGACCATCAAAGCTGCTCTCTGGCTGAAACACTTTCTGGATCTGAGGTGTGGCCGATGTCAGGGGTTCAAGCAGCAGAAATTCTTTCTTGGTGTCAGGATTTTTGGTGCTTGCTCTGATTTTCTGGCAGCTGTAACCTTTGAATAATGTAATGCAAATAAAAACATTGGCTCTGAAGGTTGCAGATGTATTCTGCCCAAGTAGGGAAATCTCTAAATTTATTTCTCTATCTCTATTTGAGTGTATAAATCTGTGGATGTGGCAGATGGACTCAAAAGAAAAGGAAGCAAAAATTGTAAAACCACAAAAAAGAGATGAACAGTTTCTGTGGGAGGCAAGCGTAGTTGTTTCAGAAACTTTGAATTCACTTCTGAAAGCTACTTTAAATGCAAATTATAAAAAATTCTTGTCAGATTTTTTTGCCTTTTGCAAAAATACCTATTAATTTGTTTTTGGCTTTTGTTTGTGAGCTTTTAACTTGTTGGGTTGCTTTGGGAATTTTGAGCAAAGTCTCAATTGTTTTAACAATGGAGATAACACCTCAATTTAGATATAAACTCATTTCTTTGATCATTGAACAATGAATTTCTCTTAGTATTTCTACTTTAAAATTAATAGTATTCCTTCAGTAACACTGTCATATGGAATGATACAGTAGTCCCTGTTCTTTTGCAAGTAGTCTGGCATCTCAAAGACTCTTGTAAGCATCTCTGGGAGTTTTCTGGTCCAACTTTCCACAGACCTTTTTCCTAAAAGACATGGGGTACTGAACCTATGATACAGTCAGGTTTCCTGTGGGATCAGGAGCTGCTTGTGTCATGAATACATTGTTACATTCCATTATTATACATGCTGGAACTGTATTCCTGACCCAACTGCAGGCAGGATTATTGGTGCAAGCAATTTCTGATTTTCATCCAGAAGTTCCATTCTACTTCCCAAATATGTGTTTAAAGTTTTGCAGCCTTGGTGGGATTAAACATTCCTTTTTTGCAGCTGGGTTTGCTGCAATAAAGAAAATGAAGGATTTGTTTGGTATGTCAGTGGTGGTTTTAGAAATAAAAGCCAGGCAGGTAGCTCCTCACTTTTCCCTCCCCTGTGCCATTAGGAAAATTATGGGCTACAGAGTAGCAAACACAGAAATCCAGCCAGGGGCTGGGTGCAGTTCTCCTGGGTTGCTCTGTGTGGGCACAGATTTAACCTCTGACAGCTGACCACTTCCAGACTGGTTTATTCACAACTGGCATGAAAGCAAAGTTGTTTTTTCCCTCTTTTAACTGAGATCCACGTGCTGGTGGAAGAGGGATTCCTGCAGTGATCCTGGAGAGGTTTTGGGTCCAAGGGCAGGCAGGGATGACTGGGGGCAGGTTGCTCAGGTGGAGCAGCACTGCTGTCCAGAGCATGAAACTCTGGCCCTGCCTTGGTTTGGGGTTGTACCTGGGGCATCTTCTTTGTTTCTTCAGCAGTTAAACCTTTGGTATCAAACCTGGGCTTCTCTTTCAGCAAAGCACTGAATAAAGAGTATGAGGAGTATGTTCTGACAGTGGGTGACTTTGATGAGAGAGTTTTCCTGGGAGCTGATGCTGAAGAGGAAATTGGCACTCGAAAATTCCCTGCAGATGTGCCAGGAGAAAAAACAGCAGCAAGAGCTCACATGGAGTGTCATCTGCAGCAGCATTTTGAAAAGGTGATTCATTTAACATGGCAAGCTCACTTGAAGTTCTTCAAGTTTTCTCATCCTTATACACTCATTGAATCTTTGAGGTGACTTGAAATTTCTTCTTCCTGAGAGGAAGATGGTGAACACTGGCTTCAGTGCTGTCTTGCTAAGAAGAATAGGTGATATGTTCATATGAATCATACGGGTTTCATTAATTCTGAGCTTCAGTTTCTGTAGTAGAGTAATATTACTGTTTATGCATAATGACTGCAGGCTTAACCTTTTCTCATTATTTGCCTTGTATCTTCAGAATGTTGTCAGTTCAGATAATTAAATCCAAAAACTTTACTGTGTCACTTCCAGAGAGCAGGATACAGATAGGTTAGTGCAGTCCACACAGCTCCATCAGTGCCACTTCATCCTTTGGGTGAAGGCAGGACCATTTCCCAGGGAATGTTCTCCTGTGAACCTCTCCTGAGCAGCTCTGCCCCCCAGTCCTTGTGTCACCCAGCTGATGCAGTCAGGGACTGAGAAAGGAAGTATGTGCTTTCTCTTCCTCACCCTGTATTTTCAATGTTCAAATGAGCCAAACATTTACAGGTTTTAAGATTTTAGGTCTTGTTTTAGTTGTAAAATCCCTTGGAGTTAATTTTTGGCTGCTCCAAGATGTGTTATATTTTATATTTACGGAGTCCTGGGAAGTCTGGGGCTCATTTTTAATCGCTTCTGAGCTCACAGGTTTGATGAAGCCTTCACCTGGTTGTATCATTTTAATCTTTGAAATAATTTTGCAGGAGATGCTCATTTGGAAGGTAATTAAAACAGTTTGTTGGCTGATTTCTATTTATTATTTTTCTGTGACAGAAAAGGTCGTTTGCACCTTCCACTCCACTGACTGGCAGGAGGTACCTGCGAGAAAAGGAAGCTGCCATCACCCCTGTGGCCTCGGCCACCCAGAGCGTGGGCCGCTTGCAGAGCATGGTGGCTGGGCTGAAAAATGCACCAAGTGAACAGCTTACAGCTATTTTTGAGTGAGTATGTCCCCTCCAGCTGTTCTCACTGACACAGAAAAGCATCTTTGGGCTGTTTTTTTTTCTTCAGGACAGAATATTTTGGTCTTTGTTATTTCTTGTTGAAGGATCTTCTGTTTTCCAGATGATCTCATGTGCAGAAGGGTGGCTGAACACACACCCCCCCATCTGACTTGTCACCACCATTGTGTTAAATGGAGCTTCAGCTTTTGCTGATGTTGATTTGTCTGTCTGCTTGAAAGCCAAATGCCTTTTTTGTTTGTTTACATTTTAAACAAGTACTTGTCAATTAAAAGATGTGGTAACCATGTTGGCAGAGGTTTTGGAGGAGGGTGGAAACATTCAGGTGAACAAGCTGCAGTCTTCACCCTCAGCTGGGAAAATAAAACTAAAAGCAGCCTCTGGTTGCCCATTTTTCCTTCACACCACTTCAGGGTGTGTTGGTGTAACCCCATGGCATAAGGAGGAGCCTTGCAGTGACCCTGGTCACTGTCAGTGCTGACCTGGGATCGCAGAGCTGCATTTCCCACTCGGGATGTTCTGTTCCCTGAGCATACTTGAGATTGCTCCTTCCTCCCTGAGCATAGCTCATAAAAAGCAGTAATTGAATAGTAAATACCTGTGAGGGTGCTGGGTGTTTGCCTAATAACCTTCCAAGTTAAGATCCTGCTGTATTACGGTGTAAGGTCTCCAGGTGTATTTTTACAAATCAGAATGGACATTTAGTATTAGCACTTAATATTTGAAGTGCAGAAGCAATGTTTTTTTAAAGTAACCATCATAAACAGGTGAAAAATATAACTTATCATTCTCATCTTTGGAGCTATGTATATTTGGAAGTTTTGCTAGCGCTAGTTCTTGAAAATGTACAACTTTGCTCTGTGGGATGCATTTGTTTTCAATGTTTCTTTGATTGTTTTTATAAGGACTGATACTATTTATACTATAAAATGAAGACATTAATGTGTCTGTAATCTCTAATAAAACTTGGGTTTGTTCCAAATAATAAACCAGGCTGTCAAGAGAGAGGTAAATATTTAAATGGGAACAAGAATTGAGTAAACCTTTGCAAGAGCTGTGATGAGTACTTTGCTCATCTGGAATACAAGTTCAGCAAGCACTGGGGTATATATACTGTGTCCCTGGAAGAAATGCAGGAACTGTAGTTTGGACTGTGTAATAATCTATGCTTTTCAGTATTTTTCAAATTAAAATTCCACTGAAAAAGCTTTGGAGTTAATTAGAAGGCTTTATTCAAAGAGAAACCTTAGCTGATTTTAGTTCTAGCTTTTCAGAGTAGTTTAATGCGTTAATTTGACACCAGCCATGTGCCACTGTCCTCTAAAACAGAGTTGCTGTAAAATACAGAAGCATTAAGAAAGAGCATCTCCAGCCAGAGGTATTATGGCCCTTTTTTATGACAGTGACAATGTGGAGTTCCTCAGTTCTCCCAGTCTTGGTAGGAAATGGGGAAGATGCTGCTGCCTCTTCCTTCTAAGCTTTTCTGGGCTCCCTCAAACTGAGCCTGGCCTGTGTGGTGTCATGGGTGCCATTGGTTGTTTGGTTGCCTGTTGTAGCATCCTTACTCCTTACTTCTGGCAGGTTTATCTTCTCACTGTGCTGCAGTAGTTCTTGTTTTCTCCTGTGCTTGTTCCAAGATCTGCATTCCCTCCCTGGCCCTGTTAGGAGCAGAGGACACGATACTTGTGTATGTTTTACGTTTTCCCCTGTCTGTGTAAAACAGGTTCTTGCTGATGAGGAATACTCAGTATAATTGGCTTATCCTTTTGTTTTGGTCTTAGGGTTGTTGTTTCTTGATATTTATTTTTTTTAAACTGGATGTTAATTTATACAAACAAGGCTTTCTTTGCCTTTGGCTTCAGGTCTTGTGCCCGCAGTCCCTTGGAAAGCATCGTGAGCAGAGTGAAGGAAATTGGTGAGACCTTCTGTTGCAGCTACACTCAGTCAACAGATGAGCAGCCAGGATCTCACATAGGTATGAGGTGTTTCAAAATACTAAGCCAGGGCATACAGAATGCATACCTGTGCTGCTTTCTGTATTTAGTGCAGTGGAGCTGGTTTTATCCCAGGATACACCCAAGCAGAAAACTGCTGCTGTCAAATAGTACACTGTAAAGAATAAGAAATTTATGGCAGAGTAAACCCAAGGTTGCAGTTCAAACTGAGATAACCAGGAAGTCATGGAAAATCAGCTCTTAACAAATGTAAACTTGCAATCTTGTTAGCTTTAAATTTTAAAGGAAACTGAAAGCAAATAGGAAAATTATTATTGCAAAATTACATCACAGGAAATATTACAATAAATAATCCTTTAAAATATTTATGGAATTTCATGCTGTACTTGGGACTAATGGATTTCTGATTTTTTTTTTTTTTTATTTGCAAAGTCTGTATGTACACACATGAACTATTATTTTGAATGAGGACAGGTGATGGTCAGTTTAGTCTTAACCCTATTTGTGCCAGTGGCATTGGACTTTATCTCTGTTGATTTTAAATTTCAGATTTTGCTGTAAACAGATTAAAACTGGCAGAGATCTTGTACTATAAAATCTTGGAGACTATAATGGTGCAAGAAACACGGAGACTGCATGGGAAGGATCTGACTGTAAGTTGAGAACCAGTGAAAGATTAGAACACTTTTTGTAGCTGTTTTCCTGGAGTTTATCTTTAGGCAGTTCCAGAAAAAAAGCACTGTAAATCACTCTGTGTATATTGTTAATATTAAAAAGGGGAAATACATGGGAGCTTGCCAAAATTGTATTTTTCTTCTACTATTTTAACCAGTATAACTGTCATAACCAAACATCTCAAATTGTGTTGCCTTCTAGAGTCACAGCTTTATGGACAGATAACTTTTATTCTCTTCTTTATCCAATGAAAGTATAAATAGTTCATGTTAGACAGCACTGCATTTGCTCTGCTTTGTGATGCACAGCAGGGAGGCCAATCCATTTGTCCATAGCATGCAAAATGTGATTGTTTAGGTGGTGTTACTCTACTTCTGGTCTCCTCAACTTCTGTGTAAAAAGGAGCTTGTGGTTGGGAGAAGAAACCAGCTTCTTTCAGTGTTAGTGCCACAGAATTCCAGCTTGTGTTTGCCAGCTCTGAGGCCAGTGGCATTTTGTGTGGTGTCTGCAGGCTCTGCTGGAGCAGGATCTGTTCCACCGCTCGCTGCTGGCGTGCTGCCTGGAGATCGTGCTCTTCGCCTACAGCTCCCCGCGCACCTTCCCCTGGATCATTGAGGTTCTGGACCTCAGGCCATTCTATTTCTATAAGGTAAACAAACACTGCCTTAGGACAGGGTCTGTATTAAATGTGGCATGTTACTGCATTCAGTCATAGGGGATGATGCTCTTCCTTGCTAGGGAATCAGGTAAGGCAAGGATTGATATTAACCGTGCGTTAGGCCTGTTCTAAATTCTGGCTCTCTTGAATTGGATTACTTGGAAGGGGTAATGCCGGAGCTGAAGCTGAGATATAAAGAAAAAAATCCATTTTGTAAATGGTACTGATCTGTAACATACTGCTGATCAACTTTTACTAGACTAAAGCCTTCCAGCATGTATTTTGTTGATATTTATATTTATTGACTGCAGTGTAATCCTGAAATAGCAGATACACATCTGAAATATGGCCTTTAGCCCCTGCTACGTATCACAGGCTTGCTTTGCTAAGTTTGGGGATTTTTCCTTTATGTAAAAGAACACAGAATATCTTTTCCAGGCTGCTCTCTGCTTTTGCTCTTTTTTTAACCACATTTTCCCCACTTTTAGTGTTACTTGATTTTTGACTACTTCAATCCTTTTATCACCTATCCATATGCCTCCAGTTTTTGCTGGATGCCTAGCAGATTACTGGGGTTAGTTCTGAATAAATCAAATAGTTCTGTTTAGATGACAGCAACCAAAAAATTGCAGCCTTTGGGAAAGCTGGTTCGTATTCTGTCCTTTCTTTTTCCTTTAGGCCTCAAATGTAGGGCAGTAGTGGAGATGTAACAAAGCTGTCAATATTGCTGTGGCTGTTGGTAGACTCCATCAAAACTGGTGCACATCCAACTTTGTGGAACAAATTTATGTTTGATTTGAACTTCCTCAACTATTCAGTGTATATTCTTGCAGCATTCTTATTTGGACAAAAATTGCCATTGCAAAGGTCTCACACAAGAGAGACTTCTGATATTTATAACTTTGCTGTGTGGGTGTAGCTTCTGTAGCAGGAATAACTAAACATATCAATAGGTCTTCCAGGGAACTTTTATGGCATTTCCACCTTTGGAGCATTAGATAATGAAGCTGAATTCTCCTCTGACAGGAATAACTCAGGAGTATGATACTGCAGGGGATTGGTCAGCTCTGTTCAACCCCCATTTGTCCATATTAGGGCTTCTGAGTGCTTCTTGGATCAAACTTCAGAGCAGTGGTTTTCAGCTCCTCATGTTATGGGCTGCTTGTTTGCGTGGAAGGAGAGCTGAAACTGGGACTGTCACATCCCCTGCTGAGCAGCTGTACCTGATCACATCTCCCAGGTCACTGCTGCGTGTGCCCCGTGCTTCCATTTGTGCACAGATAGCAGTGCTGAGAGAGGGCCCCAAAAACCTCTGGAGTGGATTGTGCTGCTCCCAGGTTGCTTTGGGAAAGGGGGTTAAAAAAGAGGGATCAGAAGAGGGTTGGGGAAGATGAAGATGCGAGGAGGAGGCTGGAGCACTCTGAGCTTTTGAACAGGAGCCTGAAATAAATAAAGTTTGATGGTGTTGAACGTTGCTGTGTGTGTGTCATTGCCATCAGGTTATTGAAGTGCTGATTCGGTCTGAGGAAGGACTTTCCAGAGACATGGTGAAGCATCTCAATAGCATTGAGGAGCAGATTCTGGAGAGTCTGGCTTGGACTCGAAACTCAGCACTCTGGAATGCACTTGAGGCCTCAGAAAACAAAGTCCCAACCTGTGAAGAAGTATGTGATCTTGTTCCTTTTACAAGGAAATTCATGTTCCTTTTCTCACTTGTTTTATACAGAAAACTGTTCAAATGAGACCATTAGTGCAGAAAATCTTCTATTAACAGATTGTAACCGAGAAGGGAAATTGTTATCTTACAGTGATGTTTCTTATTTCTCAGGTCATATTTCCCAGTAATTTTGAGGCCAGCAATGGAGGAAGTGGGTTTGGGCACCTGCCCATGATGCCATTATCTCCCATAATTCATCCTCGAGTGAAAGAGGTTCGGACAGATCTTGGTGGGAGTTTAAGACGAGGTATGTTCAAGGCTTCTGACATTATTTGAATGTGTGAATATGGGGAGAGGGATTTAAAACTTCTTTGTAATTGCAAAAAGCAACCTTGAATCTGAATTGAGTGTTTGGAATTGTGAAGTTTATTTGATCATGGGAAGGTCTAGATGCACCCAGTCAAACCAATGCTGTGACTCACTGGCAGCAGACAGTGGTGACAGTGCTTCCCTTCTGTACTGGAGCAGATTTTGCTGCTGGTTTCCTGCCTGGGTGACCTTACACTGAGATGGGTTGTCATCTAATCAGTTATTATATAATGATGTTCAAATTTTTGCAGGTTTTTTTTTTGTTTTCTGTTAGTTTATGGTCAGTGATTTCGACTGGATTTTAGGCGACTTTCTTTTTTATTTTTTAATGTCATGGCAGAACTACACTTATTCTTGCTTCCTAAAGAACTGTTTTTGTGCAGGGGTGGAGGACAATGCTTTGCCTACAGTGTTTTGTCCTCTGAAGAACTGCTCTTTGCAGCTTCCTGGGTTTCACATAGAACTGTCTCCTGAAGTGAGGGTGCAGAAGCAGTGTCAGCACTGCTGTTTCTCTTGCATGCCTCTCTAGTTAGGAATTGCTGCTTTAGTTGTATCCCACACTGGTCCATACGTTCTTGCCGGTGCAGCATGGACTGGTGGGTTGTATAATGTTGTCTCCTTTGGTGTTTGTCTGGCAACAAACAAGACTGGTGGTTTTTTAATACTGCTTAGGAAGGAGATGTACAAGCAGTTGCTGTAAGTGTTGGGGTTCACTGATGGAGGAGGAACCAGACTGGAGATGGTGTCTTATATATGGAGAAGGCTTTGTGAGACACAGCTTTGTATATGAGAATCTGGTACTAGAGGCTTCTCCTAAATTCACTTGGGAGGATGGTGGGGATAGGAGATGTTTATTTGTCTTTGGCACCAAGAGAACCATCTTGAAAGAGTTAGAAGTAAGGTCTCCTGTGAGAGATCAGGCAGCCCCAGAAGCTGAGCTGGGTAGCTCTTCTGACCTCCTGGCCCTGGTACAGTGGAAGCAGTAGGAGAGAGAAACTCAGGGCGAGAACTAAAGTGAAGACATCACTTAGTCTGGTCACTCTGACCCTCTGAGGAGAGAAGATGTAACAAGGATATTGCTGGTGTAAAAGAATGTAACAGGGACCTGATACCTGAAAAGATTGTGTTGCTGCGGGAGCAGGGGCGAAGGGATCTGGGTGGAACATTTTGTACAGGACTTAGGGAACTGTTAATACTGGTGACCAGTGTAGTAAACTGGCTTTGCTTGCATAGCATGGTCCGTATCTCTCAATCCCCACAGTCTCCAATCAATCTCACCTGGCCAGTTATTCCATGAATTTCTGATTCATGGGAAATAGGAAACTGTTGTCACTGTTAGTCACGGACTACAGCAGAAATGCAAAAAGCCTGTGAACAGAAGCCTGTATGTTAGTGATTTGTACTTCAGGTTTACTGCTGGAATAAATGTTTGAAAGCAGCAGAAAAGCCTGAGAGGAACTGGGTCTGTGTGGGGGTGGAGTCACCTGACTGGGGGCAGTTTAGAGAGAGTTCGAAAGCCAGAACATAGGGAAGACAGCATGTCCAAGGAATATGGTCAGGGCTCCTGTAAAGGAATTGTGTTCACAGGAGTAACACTTGCAAATATTACTAATTGCTAGGCTGGCTGGAGTAAGTACCTGTGATCCTGTGTGTTTCAGTCTCTGTGGATCAGAGCTCTGCTCAGCTCCCATGTGATACCTGATGGCAGAACTGTGCCGTGTGGGGTGACTGCAAAAGGAGTCAGTCAGACTATAGATCTTGTTCTTATCACTTCAGAACAGTGAACTCTGAGAGCAGGCCTGAGCTACAAGTGATCTCTACTGGTGTGGTTGGAAGGCATCCTTTCCCCTTCTCTGCAGAAGTATTTCCATTAAGTTGCTGTTGTTAAGGTTTTGTTTGGTTAATTTTTTCTTCCTTGACATGCCAGACATGCAGCCATTGTCTCCAATCTCTGTTCACGAGCGCTACAGTTCTCCTACAGCTGGAAGTGCCAAGAGAAGGCTCTTTGGAGATGACAGCCCCAAAGAAATGCAGATAGAAAAAATCTTAACGAAAGGAACTAAGCTGACAATTGCTCCAGCATCAAGTATTGGTGCTGAAAACATGTCAGCGTCTCCTGGCCAGACAGTGCTGACCATGACAACCACTACAGGACCAGGAAAAGCAGGACAGAAGGTCACTATTCCACTGCATGGTAGGAATTACTGCTGTTTTTCTTCACTACTAGGATGTTTTCTTTACTCTTAAGATATGCTTAGACCAACTATGCATCTTGAAAGCATGCTGCTTTTTATTTCTAAAAAAACAGTTACTTTGTCAACAACAACTGTCTTCATGTGAAAGACAGGTGTCCACCAAGAAAGGCGGGAACCTCCCTTGGAATGGAAGATATGACCCCTCCATCTGATTATTCTAACTTTGAAATGACAGGGCTTTCAGGCAAAGCTATGGAAGGAAGAAGCAGCAGTTGGTTCCCAGTGTGTGTGTGTATAGCAAGGCAAACAAACAGCAGCCCTGGCACAGCCCCGAGCAGAGG